>CM070751.1:12768722-13131222 GCA_036346245.1 Bonia amplexicaulis | reverse complement strand
GTCTAGAAAAAAAGAGGTGGAGTGTATTTTTTAAAAACTCCAAAAAAAACCATGGTATTTAGGAAACCGTAGTATTAAAAACTGAAGTATAAGCTATATCCAAACAGCTCATAGTATTTAATACTATGGTATTTTTAGAAACCAAAAACTCTAAAAATACTATGTATCCAAACAGGCCTCAGTATCCCCAAACCAACACAAGTCTGTGCAGGGTTTCAGCTAACCAAATTTTGCCATGTGGTAACTGATAATATAAATGCAGCATTCCAGATAGCAATGGAACCAGCAGATACAGCTACGCCTCACAATGCAGAATGCATGCACGTAACACAAATCAAACATTAAAATACTTAGTAACATGCTTTAAGAAAATTCGTTAGTACCAATCTGGACACCAGTAATACCACAATTGGCAATGAAACAACAAAACAAACCCAAGCATCTCTAGAAATATAAAAGTTGCATCAGTGACCTTAAGCTGAAAGTTCGGCTTTTGTAGTTTGTAGCCGGCCCAAGCAAATAAGACCATTCAGCCTTAGTCTTGAGGATGTTTTGCATGGTTGACTCAACCTTATAAGCTAGCTAACTGAGCTCATAGCAAACAAGCCAAATAAACTAGTTTAAAAGAGGAAAAATGTGGGTAGACTGAACTTTTTATGCCCTTGTAAAGCCCTGATAATCCCTCTCCTCTCCGGCCGCTCCCGCCAGCGCTGCCTCCTCCTCCCTCCCGCCGGCTTCCCTCCGCCTTGCTCCCGCCGAGGGAGGGAGGCGGCGGGAGGAGGCGCCGGGGAGGAGGTGGCGGGGAAGGAGGTGGTGGAGGAGGGAGGCAAGACGGGGGAGGAAGGCGGGAGCAAGGTTATTAAGTCGTAAAGTCGAGTCGAGTCGTGATGCTACCGACTTAGAGATTAGTCGTGACTAATCTCGACTAGTCGTTGACTACTCTACTACTACTTGCTTGTTGCTTCTACTACTAACTGCCTTCTACCACCGGGTTCCCCTCACCTGGCGGCGTCGTGGGGAGTAGGGGAGCTGAGTTTTGATTGCATCTGTATGTTCTCTTCCCCTCCCTTGTAATATATGTCCTCTCCCGACGGCGTCACTGACACTAGGCTAATTAGACGTTTGACTCACACTGGCCGACTAGTCGCGGCTAGTCGCCGACTAGTCGACAAGTCAAACGACTAGCGCAGCTAGTCGAGTCGACGGCACTAGCCGGTGCCTGTGTGCCGACTTGTCGACTAATCGACGATTAGTCGCGACTAGTCGCGCGACTTAATAACAGAGCTGGGGAGGGGAGGGAGGCGTCGGGAAGAGAGGGGAGGCGACGGCGTACCTGGAGGGGAGGCGTCGGGGAGCTTCGAGTCGGGAGTCGGGAGAATGCGAGACAGTGAGCGAGAGAGTCGGGAGAAAGCAAGACAGCGAGAGACAGCGAGAGAGAGAGTCGGGAGTTATATGGGGAGACAGCTGAATCGAGTAGGGAGATGGGGATGCTGCATCGCCGCCTCGCCTAGGCGTCGCCATGCGCTCGCCAAGGCGTCGCCTAGGCGTCCCGGTGCCTGAGAGGCGCCGTCGTCGCCAATTACGCCGTGACAACCATGGACTCACCACCACAAGTCCTCCTTTTATAATAGTAAGAAAACCCGAATATTTCCTGTATCCGACGGATACCTCTCTCCCGAATTCGACTCTGGTTCTAGCAAATACTATCTAACGCCAACTCCAAATTTGACAAAATCAATGGGATACTGATTTCTTTTCCCGCATTCACTCCAAATGGGTTCGGTCGGTCGCAAAATATTGGCATGCTACACTAATAGACTTACGAGATGTGTCTCAAAAAATAGAGGCAGGAAATGGATACAAATTGTTCGATCACCAATTTCGATGGGATGCAATGTAGTTTCAATTTTTCTAATTGAATAGTAGTTTCATTACAAAACTTAGAGAATAGATTATCTCCATCCAGTTGTGTTCACAACTGATATCTATGCCGTCCATGTGCATCGAGATGTGTGATGGATTTTCTATAGTAGTGCAAATACCTAGAATATACATGGTACAGGCACATGGTGGGTCCCTTGCAAAAAAATAAAAAATGTACCAAGCGCCCTTTCAGCCGCTCTCCTCTCATTCCTTCCCATCTCCATCTCTCTTCTCACGATATCTTCCTCTCCTCTCCCCGGTCACCGGCAACGATGTGGGCGACCTCAAAAGCGGCAGCCCACTGGCGTATGGGGAGATGGTGGATCTCCAGCACCCCTTCTTCGCCGCAGCCGCCGCCTCCACCGGATCCGGTCGTTGACACGTCACAGCGCCATATCTTGGCGTCATCCTTGCCGCCGGTGAAGGGATGTCGCCATACCTGGCTAAGCCAGCGCCGATCCGATGGTCCTCACTCCTCAGCCACCGCGGCACCAGATCCGGCCTCCCTGAACCGTGCCGCCACCCCTTCACGCTTCTTCCCCAACACCAGTGGTGCCGCAACTAGCCGTCGCCAATGTGCGCCAGCGCCAGATCCATCAATCCCTAGCCTCTTTGTGCTTAAGCCAACACAACTCTTTCCCTCAGCCTAATCCGAAGTGTCCTCACCATCAAGCAATTCCCCACCAAATCGCCGCTACCCTACATCACCATTGCCGATCTGCACCACCACCGGGACAATAGAACTTGAGTTCATACGTCGCTACTTGATCCCAGGCATTCTCTCCACCGACCCCACTGCTGTTGCTCCTCCACCACCAACGCCGACCACAACTCCGACAACCTTCATCCAAATCCTCTCTATTCATCAGAGGAAGACGCTTGCGGATGACCTTAATTGGTCTCTTCTCGCAATGGGAACGGTCACTGCAAGGCTCGTGGCAGAATGGTGGAAGACCGCGAGGATGTAGCCACCGGCGCACTCACGCGTGACAGTGGCGCGCCCACGGCATGTCTGTCGCCGCCATGCTCTGTGGCTCTTGCATGATGCCATGCAAGCCCCGGTTGGATACACCCACACTCATCCTTCCTACCTGCTGCCGCTGCACTTATCCGCTATCGCCCAATCGCCGTCTGCTTCTATTGTTGTGAGAAATGAGAGATTAGTGGTGCCACCATCTTCATTCTGGTTCTTGCGGGGGATTGTTAAAGGAACGTATCCATGAGAGAGATGAGAGAATTAGGGCCTGAGTGCATTCGGTTGAGGCCCGAGGGATTAGAGGAATTTGGTTTAGAGTTATGTTTTGGGAGAAAGGTAGAAGGAATAGCGTTCGCGTGCTAGGAGAAAACAAAATGTGAGGTGAAGGCCCACATGGCTGCACCTGTTTATGTGAGAGGAGGGTGGTGGTGGGATGGCAGATGAACCACCACCACCAATTTCTTCTTTTAAGTAGTAAAGATACATAAGGTCAAGGACAATGTTTGGTGCTGGTTTAGGCCAAATAAACTTAGCTTTATCAGCATTCACAAATCTATGATGAGCCCCATATGCCACTGTACCAGCTTCAGTTTCTTTAGTCTATGTAGGTACAGGTCTAAGATAAAAGCAAAACTACTAGCAAGTAAAGAATCCAGTTGCTTGGCAAGTTGGCATTGACTTAAAGCTCATTTCGATGACAAACACAAGCTTAAGCTAAATTAAGCAATCCCAAATACCTATTCAAGGATATATAGCATAATCTATCACAAAAATGCAAGGGATCAAAGTTAATTTCGGACAATCTAAAAAGACAAATTGCAGACAAACCTGTGCACTGATGTCCACACGTCCAGTCCTATTGTCACGGACAGGATGGTTTCCTCCGTGATGACCAAATTTCATTTTAAATGTCTTCCCACCAAGTGCCTGCCCGATCACTTGATGGCCCATGCAGATGCCAAATACAGGGACCTTCCCTTTTATTTCTTGTACTGTTTTCACAGCATATGGAACTGCAGCTGGATCTCCAGGACCATTGCTAAAAAGAACTCCATCAGGCTTCAAATTAAGTGTGTCCGAAGCAGGCCAACTTGCTGGAACAACAGTTATTTTGCATCCATATGATGCCAGGCGTCTCAAAATATTATGCTTGACTCCGAAATCGTATGCAACCACCTATATAATTAAAAAATAAAAAAAAATGTTTAACAAGGCTTATCTTGAATATCTCTAAAGGCCCGAGTGATATTGAATTACTGACATGAAAACTTTCACTTGACTGCTTCTTCTTGAACTCCCATTCTGAATCAGTCTTGTCTAACCATTCATATGGGGCATCACATGAAACATCACTTATCAAATCAACACCTGCAGAACAGCACCACCAAAGTTTCATGTAACAAATAGCATCAATGGTATTTAGAAACCACTCTGCAGCATGAAAACAGCTGGTGATCTGTTATAAACTTCTGATTTAAGTAAATGGCACTGCAGAGAAAAATCCCTCATATCACATATTAAAGGAAAACTAATTTATTCACTTCTCCAGCAAGTATATAACTTCATCAGTCTATTACGAGTTTACAGCCCTTGCAATACCATCAGGTGCATAAACATTTAAAGGAATTATTCCAAAGACATCCAATAAATTACACTCAATAAGATCGAGGACAAGAGAAGAGGCAAAAGAACAAAACACTAATCAGATTGTTTATAGGAAGCTTAACATACCAACAATTTTCCACTTTCGGGCAATTTCTAACAATTCCTCATCTGTGCGAGACTGGTCAGTACTTAGGACACCAATAAGACTGCCATCTTCTCTTAATAGGCGTGTTATTGCACGTGTGTCCACATCATCTGCAAAGTGCAAACAAAGTAAATCCATGATGAATTTCCATCACTGAAATAATTTAAAGTACAAGGAACACTCGCTGCTGCTATTACTTACATATACCCATAATATTCCTCTTTGTCAAATAGTCATCAAGTGTTTCTGTGCACCTCCAGTTGGAAGTACTGGAAAAAAACAGAAGGTGAGTATATATGTGTAAAACAATTAGTTTTCTTAAGCTTTCATCCTATCTCAAACAGAAAGGCTTACCATATGCTTAGGTTTCGTATGATTAAGCCAGCAAGGAAACATTGTTTGGATTCCTCATCATCTACAAGACCAATATATTTATCATCAATTCATTATAGAGGAGAAGTTGCCATCTCTTGGATGTGGAAAGTACATACCAGGGTTAACACCAGTGTTTCCAATATGAGGGTTGGTCATCAAAACAAACTGACCAGCATAGCTAGGGTCAGTCAGAATCTCCTGATACCTGTATTCATGTGTCATGCAACAGTCACATTTCCAATATCAAAGCAGTATGTAAAATTTGAGAACTTCCTTAGACCTAGTCCGACAACAGTTAACACTAGGATTTAAAAAAAAGACAAGACAGACAGAACATTAGGATATACATAAGCTGGTAACATTAGAAGTAGCACTATCACATTATAGTCCTCAGACTTGGGAGAGTAAATAAATAGAAATCTGTTGTACATGCTGAATAGTTTCATAGTAGCGAGACGTTAAATGAAATGATTTTAACCCCAGAACTAGAAACTAACAATCTAGAATCAGCAATACGATACCAACAATACGAAGATTCTACAGAAGGTCAGCCCAAGCTTGTATAAGATTACAAGATTGAGGTTGTTCAAAGAAGGGCACCACCTAAACAGGATAATCAACTGCATTTCCTCAGAGAGAGAGAGAGAGAGAGAGAGAGAGAGAAACCTCCTTCTCAAGCACTTGTTAACCTGACAGAGTAGGATGTGACTGAAATACCATCTCCTCACCTATATTTCAGTATTCCCTTAAATCATTTTACATTTTTCCTGAACCCTAATCAATGCAACAAAAAGGCTTGCTCAATGTAGATGAAACTTCTAATTGCCAAGAATATTATGTTTTCTGCAGCAACAACCACATGACACTATGAGCACCGCTCCACCATCAAATACAGTTACAATAATAACATCCATTCCCCGTATCCTTCTGCGTCTGACTTTAATCAAGCTATGTACTCTCCAGTTGCACAGACCACCCAAAAAAAAATTGGATAGTACATCAACCATGAGAAAGAATATACACACGAAACTGCAGAACTAAAAAAAATGAAGCGCAATGATTTACCCTGTCAGTGATGTATTGAAAACCACTTCGCCAACTTGCGTCCCCGAAGCACCGAAAGACTTGGCCCGCCACACGGAACCGTCTTCAAGAACAAGCCGAGCATCGTTAAGCTTCCAAGGTCTTTGCACTACACAAATATATACCGAGGTATTATGGGGCACAAAAAAGTTAAGCAATTATAAAATTTTCGAATTTGTGCCTCTGCACGTAATCACAAGCTACTAGCAGAAAATAGCAATTCAGTTGCTCAAAAAAATTGCTTTAGATATATATATTGGAAGTTATGTGTGAAAGACATATCACCTCCATCATCCACAGCACGGCCGCTTTGCACGCTACTAATTGCCTGCATAACAACAGAACCTCTAAATTTGCGCACACGAGAGAAGAACTACCAACATAACAAGAAACAGGGGATTCGATAGGCGAAGCTAATAGCACAAAACCCTCGAGTTTTTTTTTTTAGCACAGCTCCTACTTCCAAGACTAATCCCCGAATAGCTAATCCACTATTTCCTCTCTCACCTTGGCGCTGAGGACAAGGGAACGACCGCCCGCTCGCCGGAGACGACCGGGAGGCCTCACGAGAGCGACGGAGTTGGGGCTCCGGGGTGCGGCGACGCGCGGCGTAGGGCTGGAGAGGTACCCGGAAGGAGTTGAAGCCGCCGTGGCTGGATACGCCGCCATTGGAGGAGGAATGGGTTAAGTCCCGGCTGGTTCGCCAGAGATGCCGCCGAGGGGACGGGAGGGCGATGCTCGCGCCGCCGCCTTAGGGCTTTGAGAGGTTGTTACGGTGTTCTCCGCTTCGCTAACGGGTCGTATACTCGTATCTATCTCACCTTGCTCAGGGCAGTAGTTGGTCCATATCTTTCTCTAAGATAATCATGATTCATATCCTAGACATTAACTCCCAATATCTTTCTCTAAGATAATCATATCCTAGACATTAACTCCCAGAAATCATCACCCCAACTTGCATATCACCATCGATGCCTGCGTCGCTCGCCAATCTCACCCACCAGTCCTCTAAGGGCATGTTTGGCAATAATTATGACTTATAGCTTTTAGTTAATTTTTTTTTTAATTTTAGCTGTTTATGGTATAGATTACAGAGAGACAGACACTCACATGTGATTTTGGCTGGTACAGATGTTAGGCTTTTAATGTATAGATCGTTTAACTTGTAGACACCGTCTTGAGAAAATACCTCGTTTGAAAGTTATGTACTGTAACAAAAATCAAAAACCGCCAGCTTCGGAGTAAAAGAACAGGCCCTAAACCCTCACTCCCTCTCTAGCTACGATCCTGCTCGTATTAATTTCTACTTTTAATTTCTGCAAAAAAATCTAAAATCCAATATAAACAGTCAACTTCTCAAAGCGTCTTCTGAAACACCCCAAAAATTCAAAGTTTTTCAATTTTATTTGATTTTTGCTTGAATTCCTTTTTCCTTCCCAATTTGGCAAATCTCAACGAAAATACGCTTTCCTTTCCTGGCATTTCCGCCTCCTCCCTCTCTGGCGTCGCCGCGAGCACAACGCCTCCCCACCGCCTCTGCGTTTAGCCATTGCACGCGTCGCCTTACTGTTGCCACTGCCTTACGCGCCATATAAAACCCTTCGGCCATAGTGAAACGCTTACCAGCACCCTCATGAACCTCCCCAAGCAGCCGCTTCAGCTCTCTTCGCCTGTGTCGCTGTCGATCGCCGCCCCTAAGCCCGGTGAACCCTAAACCCGATTCTTCGATTTTGTCAATTATTTTTTGATTCCTCGCTCTACTATGATCTTTATTACCTACTGATCATATTGGTACACTAGCTTGAGCAATAGCATTTGCCTAGAGCCCTGGCGGCTAAGATCGTCGTTGGCCGAAGAACCCCTCTCGCGGCCAGCTCGCCTGAGCCACTCCCAGCCTACACTGCCACCACTATCCTACTCCTGACACCTCCTAGATGGTTAAAAAGCTACCAAATTGGCTGCAACACCTTTAGAAATTTATGGCCTCGCAGTGAGGTCGTCGCCTTTTACCGCCGTTAGCCATCGTCGTCCCTACACTCACCCTATAAACTGCCAAAATGGATTCCCAAGTCCAAACCGCTTCCCTCTGTGAAATCTATTCCTCCCCAGATGCGCCGTCGTCGCCGCTTCGCCGAAGTCGGCGAACTTTGTTTTCCCACCGGGAGAAGCGTTTAGAGGTTGAAGACGACTTCCAAGGGCGACGTGGTTTTATCTCGGCCGCCGATGCCGTTTCATCCAAAGCGTCCGTCCTCGTTTAAATCTCGACCGTTGACGCTGTCACGGTCTCTCCATCCGAGCGCTCGTGCTCGCGCAATAGTGCCCGTCCACGCTAGCCACGCGTCGCCCATCGGGCGGCGAGCGCTACCGCCCGAGCCTCGTGGCCACGCAGCGTGGTAGTGTGGCGATCGCCCGTTCGGCCACGCAAGAAAGAGTGGCCAGGCCGCACTGTTCACCCGGGCCGGCCTAGCATTGTTCACCCAATTTAAAATTTCAGAAAATTCCCAGAAAATTCCAAAAATCCCAAAAATTCTAAAAATACATCTTTTTGATCAGTTCGACACCCTAAATTCAAATTTGACCTCCAATTCACCAAATTCAGATTTCATAAATTCAAACTCCACAAATTCAAATTCCTTCATTCCACCAAATTCAAATTTTATAAATCCAAATTCCTCCAATTTGCTAAATCCAAATCCAAACAATTCCCAATTTCCTTATTTGAGATTTTATGCATTTTACTCCTTTTTAATTAGATTATTTTTCCTAACTTGATTAGAATCAAGCATGGAGTTATTGTTATTTTATATGTTTGCGTTAGTTTCTGACTTCGCTGAAGTTGCAGTTCAAGATTCGGAACCAGTTGCTCAAGTTTACGAAATTATCGAGATTTTCGAGCAGCAAGACAAGTTGTAAGTTTTTGATCAAATTGAATCCCACGAAATTTACATTATTCTTGCCAGAACGGGTCGTATCTATCTCACCTTGCTCATGGCAGTAGTGGGCCCATATCTTTCTCTGCCTACAGAATTTTGGAGAAATCACGTGTTCCAAACAGGACACAATGTCAAGAGTGAAAAGAATTCTTGCCAGAAAAATTCGGCAATGCCACTGTAAAGAATAAACTGATTTTAGGGGTTGTGTTGCACTTCCTGCCAAGCTACAAAAAAACAACAACAATTCAGACCTTAAAGAAAAGGAAAGGAAAAAACGACTCAAATTGTAACACCCCAAAAGGTTTCAAGCTTTGAGAAAATTAACTGAAATTTTTATTTTGTGTATTTTCAAATATTTTGGCGTTGTTACTAAATTTAAGAAACCTATTTTATATGCTTTCTGAATAAATATGATTTCCTGATAAAAATATTAAAAATTAGCTTCCAAAGAATTTCTCCGAATTTCCATATAAAAACTTCATTTTATTTAAAAAATTAAAATTAGCTCCTCATAATTTCTCTAGAATTTGCAAGGTCCATTGTTATTTTCGACAGTTTATTTGAGTTTCCAACGGGTTTCCAAAATGAAAAGGTAATTTAAAATCTGGATTTTACTTTGGGCTAAATTCTCAGTGGCCCATTTCTTTCTCTCTCCTTCCGGCCTAATCGGCCCGCTCCGCAGCGTCCCCCGAAAACCCTAACGGTATACATATGCACCATTGTTTCGTCCCAACTCAAGTGCCTTTGCATTACTAATTTCCCATTATGCAAGTGCAGTTATCTCAAACTACATAATAACATTTCTGATCGCAAAGCATTTTACAAATGGACTATCCAAAAAGGAACAATTGATTATTTGCCATTCCATATAATGACATCTGAGGATTTACCATTATATAAATTTTTTTAGAGTACAACCCGAACATACGCATGCATGCATGTACACGACTCCCACACACACACACTTACATGGGTGTGTCCAACGCACACTAGAGACAAAGCGTGAGGCATAAGCCTCACGGAGCGCGGACACATGCTTTGACCACTGAATGTACCTACGTGTGCATGTACTCTGAGATAGGGGTGGCAAAAAAGCTCGTTAGTGCGGCTCGTTGACTCGGTTCAAAATTGCTTTAATTATATTTGTTAATTGGTTAAACATTGAAATAGTTGATTTCAAATGAATTTTAATTTTGCTCTATCTCGGCTTGACTCAGCTCGTTAGCTCGTTTCTAAAAATACTTCTAAATTATATGTAAAATGGTATTAAATCAAAGTATGTAAATTTTAGAAAAAGCTAAATAAGACAAAAAGTTGGCTCGATGTCCACCCCTACTTTGAGGGGCACTATTCAAATGAACAATACCAGAGAGTACTGTTCATGTGAACAGTACTCCTGAAAATACGACGACACAGGGTTGATCCTCGGCGGGTGGGTTGCATGCCTCGCAAGCCCACCAACTGAGCAACGCTCACTCCGCTCCCATTATATAGATTGCAGTTCATCGTTTGTCACTCTATACATTGAGTTTTGCCCCACCCTCGTTTCCCTCCGCTTTTCTTCTTTTCCTTCCTACCCCTTAACCCCAAAGCCTTGTGCAATCCCTAACCTCGTGTGCCACTTCTCCTTTCTAGCCTCTGGGTTTGTGATTCGTGGATGACCTAATGCGAAAAAGAACATTGATGTCGTTGTTGACATGGGTGTCTTGAGCTCCTAGGGCTTCAGTGAGGGCGGCGGGGAGAAGAAGGGCACCTTCCTGTTGAGGCAGCTGACCTGGAAGGATGCTAGCAATAGATGGTGGTGGTGCACAGAGACGGGGCATGAGATGCCGGAGCAGGAGGACTCCTACGCGTGGTCTTGCACCTGCTACATCTAGCTCATTGACCACACAATCACACACAAGAAGCCACCACTTAACGCCTTGAAGCCCTACCTCGAGCACAAGTGCATACTGATCAACCCCTTCTGCTTCTACTACTCTTCTATTATGTATTGCAGCATGATGCGTATCCAACATAGCTTGTCCCGAATTCGTTTTGGAGCCTATGGTTTTCTCTATTGGGTAATCAAGTGCATGTTATGGCTCGACTAGTCTTGACCAAGCACAACAGCCGACCGCAAGGGCGACAATGACATTTCAAGTAGGCTAAAATAGGGCGAAAACGAGGAAATGCTGGGAAAAGTGGAAAATGACAAAACCTTAATTGGATCTTGTATAGACTAGTAAATCATCAATCACATTGTACATAATGGGTGGGTTCTTTTGGGTTGTTGCTTTGGTTGTGGCTTATGGTTTTTGAATTCTAGTTGTTCGTAAGAGATAGTACATAGAGAAAAACAGTTGCATGTAATTTTGGTCGGTATAGCTGAACTCAGTACATTGTCTATTACAATCTATATATAGACCCTGCATTCAAAAAACATACCATTTAAAAGCTAGTACTATAGTAGAAAGTGATAAGCCAAAGTCTAAGTCCGGCTAAACCCACCCAATAGCAAATCCTAAACACCATTATATGAATTAGCAAATATGCTCAATCGTATTGTACCTTCAAACAAGACCTTTACGGCATGCAGCTTTGCCACTACAGTTGCAAATTACCAAATATACCAATTGGCTCTTCTTTTCCTTGTGGGTCATGGGTAGTTGTTGAGGAATCGTCGCTGGCGACCAGTCCAATCGATTCCTCTGCTATGCAAAACCAGATCAAACACAGAGAGATAGAGAGAATTCCTGGTCTTTCTTTATTACTTTCTTTTCTGATTTCATATACAAAATAGCCAATAGTACTCCCTATTTATAGCCTAGTGGTGAGGTGCCCACCATGGGCCAAGGCTTCAAGCCCAGGTCCAGGTTTCACTCCCCTTGGATACTCATCCGATATGTTCATGCCTCATCAAAACTCCATAAAAACCCAGCGGGAAAAATTTGGAGAAAGAGTACATGGTACATGTTATGCTGCGTTGCACGAATTGACTCATTAAAAACCTTGGCCGAGAAACTTTACGAAAACTCGTTAAAGCAAAAAGAGTACAATCACCCAATTTTATTTAATCTTCAGGACTTATTCTTTGGTTACTTGATCTTCATGATCAAGTTTTAATAACGAGCTTGAGAAAAATCTCCCCCTGAACTCTGCACTTCTTTGAGTCTTATCATTCCAATTCCTCGTACGTATTTTTCAAAACTAGATTCTGTGAGTGACTTAGTGAATAAATCTGTAAGATTTTCACATGACTTAGTATGCAGTATCTTAATTTCGTCCATCTTTTGCAATTCATAAGTATAGAAGAACTTGTGGTTGATATACTTTGTGAGATGACTCTTCACATATCCCGTCTGCACTTGTGCAACACAAGCTGCATTATCTTCATAGATAATTGTGGGAGCTTGCATAATATTCATCCTATATGACTGCTAGATGTGGTGAATCATTCATCGGAGCCAAGCATATTCTCGTGCGGCTTCGTACAGTGCTATGATTTCTGAGTGGTTCGTCGAAGTTGTTACAAGACTTTGCTTAGACAATTTCTATGAAATTGCAGTTCCACCACACAGGAATACACAGTCTGTTTGTGACCTTGCGGTATGCGGGTCCGACAGGTACCCATCATCTGTATTGCCAGTCATATTCAAATCTTGATTCTTTCTGTAGAATAATCCAAGATCCTTGCTTCCTTGGAGGTATCGAAAGATGTCCTTTATTCCTTGCCAATGCCTTTTGGTAGGTTCTGCACTATGCTTTGCTAATAGATTTACATCAAATGTAATGTGCGGTATAGTACAATTTGCTAAATACATAAGTGCTCTTACTGCACTTAAGTATGGAAATTTCGGTCCCAGAACTTCCCCTCTTCCCTAGGTCAGTATGAGTCTTTTTCTTGCTGTAAAGACTTCCCGATCATCGGTACTTTTGATGGGTATGCCTGCTCAAAGCCGAACCTTTCTAACATCTTCTGGGCGTAGGCTGGCTGATGTACTAATATTACTTCAGGGACATGCTCGAGCTACAAGCCTAAGCAGTATTTGGTTTTATCCAAATCTTTTATTTCAAATTCTGACTCCAGTGGCCGGACGGTAGGCCATTAGCGCTGGCCATTAGTGCTTCATCCCCTATTTAATTGCGCACCGCTCAAATAACTTTTAGACGTAGCAAAGTGGTGTAAAAATTACACAACGTAGCACGGTGCATCAAGAAACTCCACCGAAAATTTTGTAATTTTTCAAGATCATTTGCTAGCTCTAAAAAATCTAGGAGCGACGCATAACTGCATAATCGCTCGGTTACTTATGCGTCACTCTAAGAATTTTTAGAGGTGGCACATGGCCGTGAAAAATTACGAAAAAAATTACACATTGTATCACGATGCCTCGAGAAGCTCCACCAGAAATTCGTAATTTTTCGAGCTCATTTGCTATATTTACAATTCTGAACAAATATATATATATATATATATATAATTACAAATTTAGACAGGTAATTAAACCAACTTAATCATCTGCCGTTTTGTGGGCAAACGACAAGCTACCTACCATCTACTAGCCGGACGACAGGCGCCAATGTGTCGACTGTTGCACGCTACCGCCAGGTGACCGGACGGTAGAAACGTTATTTTTGTCAATACTACTTATATATGACTATTTCTGTAAATATACGTCGAAAAGATGTTGTATATGGTAAAAATTAATAATCCCGAGACTACAACCGTGGGCGAGTAACACAATTCCTCTAAACCCTCACCCACTCTCTAGCTACATCTTGCTCATATTAATTTCTACTTTTAATTTCTTTAAAAAAAATCTAAAATCCAATATAAACGCTCATCTTCTCAAAACGTCTTCTCTTTCGCTCCCACTACCATCTCGCTCCAAAGATAAGACAAAGGACCACAGATACATTACACACTCTACTACTCTCGCTCTCATCAAGTGCACACATCTTCCCTCACTTTTTCCATAGCTCGTACTCTTCTTTCAGCTACTACTATTTATTTTCAACCAAAAATCATCAACCGTAACTAAAAATCATTAGACATTGCTAATAAAAATACCCTAAGTCACCTATAGACTGCCACCGTGAACGGTGCCTCCCACCATTGCCACCCCAACAACCTAACAACACTCACGCCCTGGGATCGTCGTCGTCAACCGTTCTCTACCTCTAGCACCCATTGGCAACCCACATCTATGGTTGGTTGGCCACTGCAAATTGCTAATGTAGGTTGACAAATGCCCCCCTCCAGTCAAAAACCAGTGTCATTTTAGTCACTGACACATTCTCCAAACATAATTTAGACAGCAAATTTCTATTATAAAATTATTTTTCAAGATAGATCTACTCATGTCATTTTTCATAAATGATCTAAATATTCATAAAAAAATATTGTTCGCCAATGTTAAAATAGGATTGACGCACAAATTCTAGAACGAAACACTCAAGGGAATATGACTGTTACAAATACTAACTAATAACAAGTTCCAAATTTCAAAGTCTCATTTTTAAATAGTTGGCATTGAAATAAACATTACATATTTCAGATAAACAGAAATCCATTGATACAAAGTACGTGGCTTAATTAAATAGGGCACAAATAAAAATTTCTTGACTAATTAGAAGTCGAACTAAGGAATATAAAAAGATAAAAGTTATTTTTGTGAGGCGGCATGATCTTATATTAGTCCAACATAATGAACGGGCACATAATTGTTTCTCAGCTGAATAATCACAACTCAAAAGATTTTATTCTTGATTCTCTAATAAATAGTACAATACTACTTTATAGGTTGGTTGTGCTGACCCATAAAAGACATGAACTAAAACTACAACACATTCTGCAGAGCTTCCTCCTTTGGTCCAACAAAGCCGAAGAGAAGTTTCAAGTCATGATGCTCAGCAAGCATTGTACCTTTCTTGTACTCATAATCTGTTATTCTTCATCAGCTCTATAAATTCACCAAAAGCTGCAGCATCCCAAAATAAAATAATAAAACCAATTAATTGCACTTCATTAATCAAATCGATTCTTTAACCACATTAAACTGCAAAATTTGGTTTTGATTTAATCTTGAAGGTGTGTATCAGCGAAGGAATATACCTAGGTCTGAATCGTGTGGCCCTGGGGAGGACTCCGGATGGTATTGAAGAGACATAAGCTTCATCTTGGGGAATTGAAGACCAGCACAGCTCTGGTCATTTAGATTGATGTGCGTTACTTGTACTCCTTCCGGAAGTGATTCAGGGTCCACAGCGTAGTTATGGTTCTGGATAGGAAATCAAATGTTACTATGAGTATCAGGGCCCGTTTGGATGTTGCAGTATTTAGAAACCACAGTATAAAAAAACATAGTATTCATATATCGAGCTGAAATAACGCAGTTTCCACATACTACAGTTTTTTTTACAGTTTTGACCAAACTACGCCGTGTTTGGGTGTTGTAGTATTTTGTCCAGTATTTTGTTAAAAATAGCTACCATGGTTGTCACGGCGGAGTCGGCGACCACGGCGAGTGAAGGGCGCCTGGACGCCTAGGCGAAGGCCAGGCGATCCAGACTCCCGCGAGGCCGCGACGCTTCAGCTCCCGCGATATAACTCCCGCGACGCTTCGCTGTCTCCCGACTCTCTCTCTCTCTCCCGTCTCTCCCGCCACTGACCTCTCCGCCTCCTCTCTCTCCGTCTCTCCCGACCTCCTCTCCCCGCCGCTTCTCCGCCTACTCTCCCCGCCGCTTCTCCGCCTCCTCTCCCGCCGCTTCTCGCCTCCTCTCCCGCGCCTTCTCCCGGCGCCTTCTCCTCGCCTCCTCACCGCCTCCGGCTCCCGCTGTCGCCTCCCGCTCTCCGCCTCCCTCCCGACACCTCCCTGCCGCCGCGTCCCCGTCGCCTCCCTCCCTCGGCGGCGGGGGAGGCGACGCAAGGAGGAAGGAAGCGGCGGGCGGGAGGAGGCGCAGCGAGCACGGCCGGAGAGGAGAGGAGCGGACGGCGTACCTGGCCAAGGCGAGGCGATCCTCCCCAGCGTCTCCTCCCCGGCGCCTGGACGCCAAGGCGTCGCCTATGCGACGCCTAGGCGACGCCGTAACAAGCATGATAGCTACTAGGCCAACTAATTGTAAATATGAAAAGTTGAACTGTCATATGCTCAATCATGTGATACTTTATTTACACAATGAATATAATGTAAATCTAACTGCACAAAATGCAGTAGAGGCTATGAATTTGTATTGGGATGACGTTTGGTGGTGGTGGCCATGACAAGTGATGTCAGCGTCAGCGTATTGGCAGTGACCACATACTTAGGTCAATGGCGGAGGCCACCAGATCTTGGGTTCTGCAGTGCTTTCACGACCACACAAATGTTGATGACTATAAAGTTTGCATGAAAACAGGGGTGAATTTGGTTTGCTAATCTGAAGTGGGTAAATTATATCAAGAAACTTTGCATTAATTCATTGATGTGTTCTCTATAGAACTAGCTAGGGCACTAGGAGAAGAAAACGTCAGGATAGATGAATGGGGCAGCCGCTAGTACTCACAATGCGTCAACAAAAAACTTCGGTCTAGAAAAAAAGAGGTGCGGAGTATATTTTTTAAAAACTCCAAAAAAACCATGGTATTTAGGAAACCGTAGTATTAAAAACTGAAGTATAAGCTATATCCAAACAGCTCATAGTATTTAATACTATGGTATTTTTAGAAATCAATGTATTTCATCAAAACTCTAAAAATACTATGTATCCAAACAGGCCTCAGTATCCCAAAACCAACACAAGTCTGTGCAGGGTTTCAGGTAACCAAATTTTGCCATGTGGTAACTGATAATATAAATGCAGCATTCCAGATAGCAATGGAACCAGCAGATACAACTACGCCTCACAATGCAGAATGCATGCACGTAACACAAATCAAACATTAAAATACTTAGTACCGTGCTTTAAGAAAATTCGTTAGTACCAATCTGGACACCAGTAATACCAACAATTGGCAATGAAACAACAAAACAAACCCAAGCATCTCTAGAAATATAAAAGTTGCATCAGTGACCTTAAGCTGAAAGTTCGGCTTTTGTAGTTTGTAGCCGGCCCAAGCAAATAAGACCATCCAGCCTTAGTCTTGAGAATATTTTGCATGGTTGACTCAACCTTATAAGCTAGCTAACTGAGCTCATAGCAAACAAGCCAAATAAACTAGTTTAAAAGAGGAAAAATGGGTAGACTGAACTTTTTATGCCCTTGTAAGCCCTGATAATCCCACTTGCTTCAACTTTTCTTTCAACGTGTTGTTTAAGCTCTAACTAGCCGAGTGCTTGTGCGTTGCAATGGATTTTAAATAAACATAGAGAAAATCTATATATGCCACTAAAGAACTACATGATCTACAATATGCCACTCATTGTGAGGCTGACATACGGACCTGAGCGCTACATGTCAGTAAGACATCAGTGGCATATTGTAGTCATTCGAAGTTATTCAGCGACTTATAAGGGATTTCCCCATAACCATAATATAAGTAATAAACTTAGAAAGTTTTATACATAATTACATCCAATCAACAAGTCATATAGAATCTTATCACAAGCCACATGCACATGTAATCTAATTATCCACAGAAGGTCATTTAAGTACCATATGCATGTGTGCATATATTTAACCACAAGAGATTTCACCAACTCAAAAGAGGTTGGGAGCTAGATAGTAGACTCACCACCACAAGTCCTCCTTTTATAATAGTAAGAAAACTCGAATATTTCCTATATCCGGCGGATACCTCTCTCCCGAATTCGACTCCGGTTCTAGCAAATACTATCAAGCGCCAATTCCGAATTCGACAAAATCAATGGGATACTGATTTCTTTTCCCGCATTCACTCCAAATGGGTTCGGTCGGTCGCAAAATATTGGCATGCTACACTAATAGACTTACGAAACGTTTCTCAAAAAATAGAGGCAGGAAATGGATACAAATTGTTCGATCACCAATTTCGATGGGATGCAATGTAGTTTCAATTTTTCTAATTGAATAGTTGTTTCATTACAAAACTTAGAGAATGGATTATCTCCATCCAGTTGTGTTCACAACCGATATATATGTCGTCCATGTGCATCGAGATGTGTGATGGATTTTCTTTAGTAGTGCAAATATCTAGAATATACATGATACAAGCACATGGTGGGTCCCTTGCAAAAAAATAAAAAATATACCAAGCGCCCTTTCAGCCGCTCTCCTCTCATTCCCTCCCATCTCTCTCTCTCCTCACTGTATCTCCCTCTCCTCTCCCCGGTCACCGGCAACGATGTGGGCGACCTCGAAAGCGGCAGTCCACTGGGCGACCTCCTTCGCCGCAGCCGCCACCTCCACCGGATCCGGTCGTGGACACGTCACAATGTAACACCCCAACCCTCCACAGGGTCCAAGATGCTACCACCACACCCTTAACAAATCAAAAGCGTTGCATCACCTCCTCTGTTCTTTTTATATCACTACCCACAGGAAGCAAATCCCAAATAACAGTAGGATAATTGCAAAAACAACTAACTTCATATTTCACAAGTTATAACATAAACAGAACCCTGGCTCGCAAGCAAGCTAAACCAAACAATGAGCCAACAAGACTAAACACTAGATTAAACATAAAGCATCAGCGTACGGCTAAACTGTTATTCATATGTGCCCCATGCATGTCGTCATGCTTCACCAAAAAACAACGACAAAGCAAGGGTGAGTCCGGAGACTCAGCAAGCACACGATAAAACAGTAACACCACTTTAGCAATTCAATCAATTTCACGAATCGTAGCGATAAATCAACTCTATGATCAGAAAGCGTAAGTTAAGTGCAGAATCGTGTGTTGTAAATCTATCCTATGTCTGTAAACTGTAATTCAATTCTATGTCTAATCAGAACTATAAATCAATGTAAATGAAATGTAAATCAATCAATGTCAGAGTCAGCGTAAATCAAATCAGAATCAGAAATCAGAATCACAACCGCTCACATCAGATTACTTTCTTTCTCACACTTTCATGCAATGCAATATCACGCAATGCATCTATACGCTCTGTAACTGTAGCTTATACCGGTATAGCGGAGTGTCCACCCGTCGATGGACCACTCATTCGCATCGTCCTCTTTCATACGAGGTCAACCTGCACTCCCGTGAAGTGCCTACCTTTGTAGGTCTTATTCAAGAGCACTCCGGACTAGTCATATGACTTTCTCACCGACCTGGCTCTTATGCATTTGCATGATGCAATATGCCTCAAATATGAATGTCTAAACAGAAACGGTACTCATCAAGGTATGATTAGCACAATTCATATATATCATCTCATAAACACTGTAATTCATGGCAGGGAAACATGAATAATAAACATTCACCATAATTTACTGTTCTACCATGCACTTGCCTGTTAACCTGGCGGACGGTGCGTGGACGGCACCAGATTCGAACCGCCACCTGAACAAGCATTAACTATTTCAATTCATCACTCCAGCAATACATTCAAGTACGAGCCAATGACATCGCTCTAACGCCCAATTCAACATAACCCATTCATGTCCTACCAGGCAACCTCATTGACCCGATGTTTAACCAGTCTATAAACTTAGCGATCTCATTATTTATACTCGCCAATCGACTATACTGTTTAACCTCAAATTATGCTCTCCTCCCTCTTCTGCCACAGATCGGCCAGATCAACAGTGGCAGTACTGATTGCACCGATCAGGCATTTATATTAATAACGATAATTAAATATTCACATGCATCAATTCTAATTATCGGTATATTAACTTATGCCCGACTCGGCAAATAAATAGGGAGAAGGGCTTACGAGGCTTTACCCTGGCCCCGAGCGACTGGATCGATGCACTACTTTCTTTTCCTTGGCCGGATCTAACGGATCTAGCGGCTGGTCACACTTTTCTTCTCTTCTTTTTTTTCCTTCTCTCATTTCTTTCTCTCTCTCTTTTTTTCTAGCGGCCGGCGCTCTGGCTTTGTTCCTTTTCCTTTCCTCTTTCTTTTTCCTCCCAACGCTAACTTCCTCCTTTACCTCACGGCCGATGACTTCCTCACCACGGGCCTTGATCCCTACCTCTTCTTTCTTCCTCCTCCCGCGCGTCTCCTTCTCTTCTTCCTCCCGGTCGAGTCCGCCTCCCCCGCTTCCTTGCGTGGCGGCGGCAAGTGGGCGGGGAGCGACGGCGGCGGCGGCACAGGCGGCGGCGGCGGGAGTCGAGGACGGCGGCGGCACTGAGGTGGCGCGACGGCAAGCTAAGGCGGCGGCGCGCGAGCGGCGGCTTCGTGGCGGCGGAGCGGCGGCACCGTGGCACCGATCGATGACTGCCTCGGGGAAGGCGGCGGCGGCTGCGGGCGGGCGACGAGCAACAGCGGCGGGTGGTGGCGGCGACGACGACGAGCGGGCGAGCGGCGGCAAAGAACGCGAGGGAGCGGCGGCGGTGAGCACGGGAAAGGCGAGTTGAGAGCACGGGGAAGAGCAAAAATCGAGTTTGGCTTCTCCCTCTGGCTCTCTCTGTTATAGCTTTGGGGTTGGGCCAGGCTGGGCTTTCTCCAACCCAGGTATTACACACAGCGCCATATCTTGGCGTCATCCTTGTCGCCGGTGAAGGGATGTCGCCATACCTGGCCGCGCCAGCGCCGATCCGGTGGTCCTCACTCGTTAGCCACCGCGGCACCAGATCCAGCCTCCCTGAACCGTGCCATCACACCTTCACGCTTCTTCCCCAACACCGGTGGTGCCGCAACTTGCCGTCCCTGATGTGCGCCAGCGCCGGATCCATCAGTCCCTAGTCTCTTTGCGCTTAAGCCAGCACACCTCTTTGCCTCAGCCTAATCCAAAGTGTCGTCACCATCAAGCAATTCCCCACCAAATCGCCGCTACCCTACATCACCGTTGCCGATCTGCACCACCACCGGGACAATAGAACATGAGTTCATACGTCGCTACTTGATCCCAGGCATTCTCTCCACCGACCCCACTGTTGTTGCTCCTCCGCCACCAACGCCGAACACAACTCGGACAACCTTCATCCAAATCCTCTCTATTCATCAGAGGAAGACGCTTGCGGATGACCTTAATTGGTCTCTTCTTGCAATGGGAACGGTCGCTGCAAGGCTCGTGGCGAATGGTGGAAGACCACGAGGATGTAGCCACCGCAAGACTCACACGTGATCGGCGCGCCCACGGCATGTCTGTCGCCGCCATGCTCTGTGGCTCTTGCATGATGCCATGCAAGCCCCGGTTGGATACACCCACACTCATCCTTCCTACCTGCTGCCGCTGCACTTATCCGCCTCGCCCAATCGCCTGCTTCTATTGTTGTGAGAAATGAGAGATTAGTGGTGCCACCATCTTCATTCTGGTTCTTGCGGGGGATTGTTAAAGGAACGTATCCATGAGAGAAATGAGAGAATTAGGGCCTGAGTGCATTCGGTTGAGGCCCGAGGGATTAGAGGAATTTGGTTTAGAGTTGTGTTTTGGGAGAAAGGTAGAAGGAATAGCGTTCGCGTGCTAGGAGAAAACAAAATGCGAAAGAAGGCCCACATGGCTGCACTGCTTATGTGAGAGGAGGGTGGTGGTGGGATGGCGATGAACCACCACCACCAATTTCTACTACTTAAAATTGAGTTGGTGGCACCGTCTGTCTTCTCTCCATTCCTCTGCGCACGCTTTGCGCCTCCCCACCGATTCTCTCCCACACTCTCGCCACGTTCTCCGCCTGGTTCCAATCCAATCGGCCGCTGCTCTCCATCCCGAACCGCGCTCCCCACCGATTCCTCCGCACCTCGATTCCTCTCGCCTGCCATCGACGCCTCCTCCCACCTTGGCGCCACCGCCTCCCGCCTCCCCGCCTCCCGTGGCCTCCCCGCCCCACCCCGCTAGCCTCTTCCGCCGACACCACTCGCCTCGCCTCATTGCATCTCGCTCGCCTCAGCCTCCTTCTCCCCTCGCCTCCGCCTCCGCCTGCCTCCTCCTCCCCGCCGCCTTCGATCCGCCCGCCTCCTCCCCCACCCGCCGCCCTCCCCACCTCCTCCGCTCTCCACCTCCTCCTCCTCCTCCGCCTCCGCCTCCTCGTACCCGCTCCGGCCGCTGCCGCCTCCTCCGCTCCGCCTCATCCGTCTTGTGCCCTCCTCCTCTCTCGATCTAACTACCCTCCCTCTAGCTTCGCCACGGCGCCGAATGCGAGATGGGAAGTATGAGATTGGCGGACGCAGGGAGGCCACTTGAAAGTTGAGGTGGCGCAACACGCCGAGATCGATCGCGTCTTCGCCATCAAGATCCACGACCTCCAGCGCATCCCCGCCATGAAGATCGACCCCCGCTCACTCCTCTCTTGAGAGCAACAATAATCGACTTCCGAAACAAATTGGAGGTGAAACGCATGGAGAACTTCGTCGACGCACATGTGAAGCTCGCTAGGGTGAAGCGCCCAAGAAGATCGGAGGGCTGCAGCTGATGGTACCGTGCGGTGGGCTGGTTTCCTCCGTCATTGCGTTGCCTTTCCTCTCCACCTCCACCTACCTCTGATGCTGAGGAAGGGTTAGGTAAAGTCTGATTCGGCATTATAGTTTTATATTAACAACCCTCGATTATTGCTAATTTTTTTTATCTTTTGCTATTATAATGTTGTAATGCTACTGTGGATGTGCTAACAATAGCGTGTTGTGAGTTAATGTTTTAGCGATTGATGGCATGATCCCATCCACAATTAAATGTTGATAAGTGGAATTTTAGTGTTATATTCGTTTGGTCTTAATAGTGGGCAGGTCTACAAATGTTAATTTATCATCTTGTGAATCCATTCATGAGTGCTTATATGCTGGGAAATATAAATGGTCCATCGTCTCTTTCGGTTTGTTGGGGAAATGCTGAGGTCCTAATAATATATTTTAGTGTGTCTCCTCAGCAGTAGTGGTGCAAACAAGCTTATGCGATCTCAGCTTGATTGTGCTCAGTAGCTTGATAGCGATAGACTATATCATGCAAAACAGTTTACATGCACTATCTTTTTGCATTAGTATCAGCTTCCATATTCTGTATGCCTATCAAGTGTCAAGTATCAACTGTCTTCATGATACATTTCTGCGTAAATGACACCAAAAAACCAATATTCTAATGATGTATATTGAGAAGCTAATTCTTTTCAGTAGTTTCTAGCCTCTTTGCCTATTAAATTTCTTGTGGTACTATTCGTAATTCAACAAAACAGTTATATCATTGAGGGCCATGTGTGCTATTTGACAATGTGCGACCGTTCCTATCCAAAGAAACTTGAAGATCTCAAAAATGAATTTGAGAGTCAATGGCAGCCAAATTGAAATTGCTGCAAGGCCATATGATTTTATTAAATTTGGTATGGTTCTCAGATTCATGTACTTTCTTTATACACATTCTCTTATTATCAACTAACTGATAGCTTATATGCCTCTGTTTAGACACATTTATACCGAAGACCAAGAAACTGTATTTGGATGCCAGAACCCAAAGGAACCTTGCCAAGTTGAATGATGAGCTCTATGAGGTGCACCAGGCCATAACTCGCAATGTTCAAGAAGTTCTTGGTGTTGGTGAAAAACTTGATCGTGAGTTTGCCACTTGCATCTGCATTATGTTGCTTTATTAAATTTGGTATGGTTCTCAGATTCATGTACTTTCTTTATACACATTCTCTTATTATCAACTAACTGATAGCTTATATGCCTCTGTTTAGACACATTTATACCGAAGACCAAGAAACTGTATTTGGATGCCAGAACCCAAAGGAACCTTGCCAAGTTGAATGATGAGCTCTATGAGGTGCAGCAGGCCATAACTCGCAATGTTCAATAAGTTCTTGGTGTTGATGAAAAACTTGATCGTGAGTTTGCCACTTGCATCTGCATTATGTTGCTTTATTATATTTTCTGGCATGGTTTCTGTGCATATTTAGAGTTACCTACAGTCTATGTGTAAGTGTTTATGTAAAAGGGCATCAGTGAGTAGGCTGGCTGTTGAGTTCACAAATCAATTTCATTTCAACAAACTATGCTGTTGTACCAATTTTCTGTCGGGTTATAAGGTTTTGTTATAGTCCTTCCTTCAACAAGCCCTTCTTGTTGTTCCAGATTTTATTCATATTTCTTACAAACATGCTTCTTTTAGGAACCCCTAGCCTCTCCTTATATGCAAGTATTCCTGCCTGCTTTAATGTTTTTTTGTGACACGTGTAATGTACTAATGGCACATTTTCAACTGGGTTGCCCCACTTCACGTGATGAATATCTACATTTTTTTGCAGAATGACTTGGTTCATGGATGCGGTCTCGATTTTGCTCTGTAGAAATGTGTGGAGGTATGAACTACATGCCTCTGTCAACATTGAACTAGACATTGAAGAGAGAATTTAGGATTACTTCTCATGCTAACATTTAATCATTTGAAGATCTTTTGACCTTCTTATTTCCATGTCTTTGGTTAATGTCTTTACTCTTTGCAGCCTGCTCATGAGAAAATCGGCGTTGTTGATTCCCAGTGGATTGGGGTTCCTTCTCTTTGAAACCAGGTAAGAATGAAAAAAACATTCTTTTGAGTATCAGATCCTAACATAACACCCGAATTTGCACTTGATGTTAACTGTTTCACCCTTTTCCCAACCGAAAATTCACAGGGGCAGTCGGAGCATAGAAGGGCACCATGGGAAGGGGTACAAATCTAACAACTTTCTTAAAAATCTCTTCTCCCATATAGGTCTATATTTAGGCTATCTGTTACTGTACTTTCTTGTCTTTTCTTTAGGTAAGAGAGCGTTGCCAGAAAGAATAGGCAATTTTTCAGACAAGAATGGCGAAGGCTGAGAAGGCGTATTACGAAATGGTGGGTGTCACCCCTCCAAACGTAACATTTGTCCACTAGGCTATAATGTTGTTAAACCACCCACCTTTTTTATAGAAAGATGGGAAAACAGATGATCTACCCAGTGAAACGCAATATTGTTATGCTGACCATGCATTACATATAATCTCTTACTCTCAGACCAGTGAAAATGGAGCTCTTTTAGTGTTTTGCTCCTTCCAACCATTCTCGGCTCTGCCCCCCTTGCCTTGCGGGCTCCGCCTACGTTCTTTCGATTGTGTTAGCCGATCGTCTTGCCATGCTCGAGTCCGCCGGTGCTTCCTTCGGTTTCGGTTCCAGGTTGCCGTCTCTTCCTAAATCTTGTGTAGTCCTAGCTTTAAATCTATATGTGTTTTCTGCTTACAGTTGTTCATGCTAAATTCCGCATTCATTTAGTTCTAAACTCAGTTCTACAGTAGATAACCTTATCTAATTAAACTAGCGATGGTCGATCACTCCCGACCTATGACCACGCGCGATGGTCGACGGCTTTCGACTTACGATGATGAGGTGTGTTCGAGGGCTCCCGACCTACGATCACGAAGTGTGGTTGATGTCTTCTGACTTATGACCACGAGGTGTGATCGACGGATTTAAAACATGTTTGTATGTACCCATGAGTTTTAAAACATGTAGTATGATAAAATTTAAAAATCCGTAGCAACGCACGAGCATTTAACTAGTCTTCTTTTAAGTAGTAAAGATACATAAGGTCAAGGACAATGTTTGGTGCTGGTTTAGGCCAAATAAACCCATATTTTATACTCCTCCAATCAGACTTTTTGAGCTTTGACCATAGCTTCATAAGTATCAAGACTGGCCATGAGAAAACGACCATAATATTATAATTTTTGCTAAGAAATAACAACAAAAACTAACTGTTAAAGCCCTTGTCAAAAATAATAATAATAATACTAATAATAATAACGGCCCAAATTGTACATTGAAGACCGTGCCATGTCAAAAGATGACAAACTTTCAGACTCAACGCAGCATACCAGTTTTGGGTTTATACTTTATAGAATTTAAGGCTTTAAGCCCAATAAGATAGATCATACAAGTCCTACATGTTGTGTCCACAAACTTAGCTTTATCAGCATTCACAAATCTATGATGAGCCCCATATGCCACTGTACCAGCTTCAGTTTCTTTGGTCTATGTAGGTACAGGTCTAAGATAAAAAAATCCACGCCCAAAAGCAAGTAAAGAATCCAGTTGCTTGGCATTGACTTAAAGCTCATTTCGCTGACAAATACAAGCTTAAGCTAAATTAAGCAATCCCAAATACCTATTCAAGGATATATATAGCATAATCTATCACAAAAATGCAAGGGATCAGAATTAATTTCGGACAATCTAAAAAGACAAATTGCAGACAAACCTGTGCACTGATGTCCACACGTCCAGTCCTATTGTCACGGACAGGATGGTTTCCTCCGTGATGACCAAATTTCATTTTAAATGTCTTCCCACCAAGTGCCTGCCCGATCAATTGATGGCCCATGCAGATGCCAAATACAGGGACCTTCCCTTTTATTTCTTGTACTGTTTTCACAGCATATGGAACTGCAGCTGGATCTCCAGGACCATTGCTAAAAAGAACTCCATCAGGCTTCAAATTAAGTGTCTTCGAAGCAGGCCAACTTGCTGGAACAACAGTTATTTTGCATCCATATGATGCCAGGCGTCTCAAAATATTATGCTTGACTCCGAAATCGTATGCAACCACCTATATAATTAAAAAATAAAAAAATGTTTAACAAGGCTTATCTTGAATATCTCTAAAGGCCCGAGTGATATTGAATTACTGACATGAAAACTTTCACTTGACTGCTTCGTCTTGAACTCCCATTCTGAATCAGTCTTGTCTAACCATTCATATGGGGCATCACATGAAACATCACTTATCAAATCAACACCTGCAGAACAGCACCACCAAAGTTTCATGTAACAAATAGCATCAATGGTATTTAGAAACCACTCTGCAGCATGAAAACAGCTGGTGATCTGTTAAAAACTTCTGATGTAAGTAAATGGCACTGCAGAGAAAAATCCCTCATATCACATATTAAAGGAAAACTAATTTATTCACTTCTCCAGCAAGTATATAACTTCATCAGTCTATTATGAATTTACAGCCCTTGCAATACCATCAGGTGCATAAACATTTAAAGGAATTATTCCAAAGGCATCCAATAAATTACACTCAATAAGATCGAGGAAGAGAGAAGAGGCAAAAGAACAAAACACTAATCAGATTGTTTATAGGAAGCTTAACATACCAACAATTTTCCACTTTCGGGCAATTTCTAACAATTCCTCATCTGTGCGAGACTGGTCAGCACTTAGGACACCAATAAGACTACCATCTTCTCTTAATAGGCGTGTTATTGCCATGTGACTGAAACACCATCTCCGCACCTATATTTCAGTATTCCCTAATATCATTTTACATTTTTCCTGAACCCTAATCAATGCAACAAAAAGGCTTGCTCAATGTAGATGAAACTTCTAATTGCCAAGAATATTATGTTTTCTGCAGCAACAACCACATGACAGTATGAGCACCACTCCACCATCATATACAGTTACAATAATAACATCCATTCCCCGTATCCTTCTGCGTCTGACTTTAATCAAGCTATGTACTCTCCAGTTGCACAGACCACCCAAAAAAAATTTGGATAGTACATCAACCATGAGAAAGAATATACACACAAAACTGCAGAAGTAAAAAAAAATGAAGCGCAATGATTTACCCTGTCAGTGATGTATTGAAAACCACTTCGCCAACTTGCGTCCCCGAAGCACCGAAAGACTTGGCCTGCCACACGGAACCGTCTTCAAGAACAAGCCGAGCATCGTTAAGCTTCCAAGGTCTTTGCACTACACAAATATATACCGAGGTATTATGGGGCACAAAAAAGTTAAGCAATTATAAAATTTTCGAATTTGTGCCTCTGCACGTAATCACAAGCTACTAGCAGAAAATAGCAATTCAGTTGCTCAAAAAAAATTGCTTTAGATATATATATTGGAAGTTATGTGTGAAAGACATATCACCTCCATCATCCACAGCACGGCCGCTTTGCACGCTACTAATTGCCTGCATAACAACAGAACCTCTAAATTTGCGCACACGAGAGAAGAACTACCAACATAACAAGAAACAGGGGATTCGATAGGCGAAGCTAATAGCACAAAACCCTCGAGTTTTTTTTTAGCACAGCTCCTACTTCCAAGACTAATCCCCGAATAGCTAATCCACTATTTCCTCTCTCACCTTGGCGCTGAGGACAAGGGAGCGACCGCCCGCTCGCCGGAGACGACCGGGAGGCCTCACGAGAGCGACGGAGCTGGGGCTCTGGGGCGAGACGCGCGGCGTAGGGCTGGAGAGGCACCCGGAAGGAGTTGAAGCCGCCGTGGCTGGATACGCCGCCATTGGAGGAGGAATGGGTTAAGTCCCGGCTGGTTCGCCAGAGATGCCGCCGAGGGGACGGGAGGGCGATGCTTGCGCCGCCGCCTTAGGGCTTTGAGAGGTTGTTACGGTGTTCTCCACTTCGCTAACGGGTCGTATACTCGTATCTATCTCACCTTGCTCAGGGCAGTAGTTGGTCCATATCTTTCTCTAAGATAATCGTATCCTAGACATTAACTCCCAATATCTTTCTCTAAGATAATCATATCCTAGACATTAACTCCCAGAAATCATCACCCCAACCCCCAACTTGCATATCACCATCGATGCCTGCGTGGCTCGCCAATCTCACCCACCAGTCCTCTAAGGGCCTGTTTGGCAATAACTATGACTTATGACTTTTAGTTAAAAATTTTGAATTTGAGTTGTTTATGGTATAGACTATGGAGAGACAGATACTCATTTGCGATTTTGGCTGGTACAGATATTGGGCTTTTAACGTGTAGATCGTTTAACTTGTAGACCCCGTCTTGAGAAAATACCCCGTTTGAAAGTTATGTACTTCAGAAGAAAGTCAAAGTCGACTTCGGAGAAAAAGAACATGCCTTAAACCCTCACTCCCTCTCTAGCTACGATCCTGCTCGTATTAATTTCTACTTTTAATTTCTGCAAAAAAAAATCTAAAATCCAATATAAACACTCAACTTCTCAAAGCGTCTTCTGAAACACCCCAAAAATTCAAAGTTTTTGAATTTTATTTGATTTTTGCTTGAATTCCTTTTTCCTTCCCAATTTGGCAAATCTCAACGAAAATACGCTTTCCTTTCCTGGCATTTCCGCCTCCTCCCTCTCTGGCGTCGCCGCGCGCACAACGCCTCCCCACCGCCTCTGCGTTTGGCCGTTGCACGCGTCGCCTCCTCCCCGCGCGAAATTTCGGCACCGCTTCCCCTGCTCAACGTCATCCCTGCGCCACCGGTCCTACCGGTCAGCCGCTCCCCCTCTACTCTCCCTTACTCCGCGCGCCACCGCCGTCACGCCTGCTCTCTCCGTCGCAACAACCCCCTCTCTCTCTCAGCTTGAGCACCCAAGTCAAATTGCGGTTAGTAGTGGCAGAGGGACAGTGCCACCTCCCCCTCATAGCCTCCGCGACCAGAGCACCCCTCCCCGCCTCGCGTGGAAGCACTCCGCACCGCCATCGTTGTCACCGCCTTATGCGCCATATAAAACCCTTCGGCCACAGTGAAACGCTTACCAGCACCCTCATGAACCTCCCCAAGCAGCCGCTTCAGCTCTCTTCTCCTGTGTCGTTGTCGATCGCCGCTCCTGAGCCCGGTGAACCCTAAACCCGATCCTTCGATTTTGTCAATTATTTTTCGATTCCTCGCTCTAGTATGATCGCTATTACCTACTGATCATATTGGTACACTAGCTTGAGCAATAGCATTTGCCTAGAGCCCTGGCGGCTAAGATCGCCGTCAGTCGAAGAACCCCTCTCGTGGCCAGCTCTCCTGAGCCACTCCCAGCCTACACTGCCACCACTATCCTACTCCTGACACCTCCTAGATGGTTAAAAAGCTACCAAATTGGCCGCAACACCTTTAGAAATTTATGGCGCCGCCGTGAAGGCTGTCGCCTTTTCGGCTGCCGTTAGCCATCGTCGTCCGTCCACTCACCCTATAAAGTGCCAAAATGGATTCCCAAGTCCAAACCGCTTCCCTCTATGAAATCTATTCCGCCCCAGATGCGCTTGCTGGCCCGTCACCAAGTCGCGAACTTTGTTTTCCACGCCGGGAGAAGCGTTTAGAGGTTGAAGACGACTTACGAGGGCGACGTGGTTTTATCTCTACCGATGCCGCTTCATCCAAAGCGTCCGTCCTCGTTTAAATCTCGACCGCTGACGCCGCCACTGCCTCTCCATCCGAGCGCTCGTGCTCAAGCAATAGTGCCCGTCTCGCTAGCTACGCGTCGCCCATCGGGCGAGCGGGTCGCCAAGCCCGAGCCCGCGTGCCACGCAGGCGGGTGGGCCGACCGCCTGCTCGCCACGCAAGAAAGAGTGGCCAGCCGACTGCTCACCCGGCCTACTAACACTGTTCACCCAATTTAAAAATTCAGAAAATTCCAAAAATCCCAAAATTCTAAAATACATCTTTTGATCGATTCGACACCACAATTCAAATTTGACCTCCAATTCACCAAGTTCGATTTCATAATTTCAAACTCCACAAATTCAAATTCCTTCATTCCACCAAATTCAAATTTTATAAATCCAAATTCCTCCAATTTGCTAAATCCAAATCCAAACAATTCCCAATTTCCTTATTTGAGATTTTATGCATTTTACTCCTTTTTAATTAGATTATTTTTCCTAACTTGATTAGAATCAAGCATGGAGTTATTGTTATTTTATATGTTTGCGTTAGTTTCGACTTATTGAAGTTGCGCTCAAGATTCGAACCAGTTGCTCAAGTTTACGAAATTATCGAGATTTTCGAGCAGCAAGACAAGTTGTAAGTTTTTGATCAAATTGAACCCCACGAAATTTACATTATTCTTGCCAGAACGGGTCGTATCTATCTCACCTTGCTCATGGCAGTAGTGGGCCCATATCTTTCTCCCTCTGAATTTTGGAGAAATCACGTGTTCCAAACAGGACACAATGTCAAGAGTGAAAAGAATTCTTGCCAGAAAAATTCGGCAATGCCACTGTAAAGAATAAACTGATTTTAGGGGTTGTGTTGCACTTCCTGCCAAGCTACAAAAAAACAACAACAATTCAGACCTTAAAGAAAAGGAAAGGAAAAAACGACTCAAATTGTAACACCCCAAAAGGTTTCAAGCTTTGAGAAAATTAACCGAAATTATTATTTTGTGTATTTTCAAATATTTTGGCATTGTTACTGAATTTAAGAAATCTATTTTATATGTTTTCTGAATAAATATGATTTCCTGATAAAAATATTAAAAATTATACGTAAAATGAGATTAAATCAAACTATGTAAATTTTCGAAAAAGCTAAATAAGACAAAAAGTTGGCTCGATGTCCACCCCTACTTTGAGGGGCACTATTCAAATGAACAATACCAGAGAGTACTGTTCATCTGAATAGTACCCCTGAAAATACGATGCCACAGGGTTGATCCTCGGCGGGTGGGTTGCATGCCTCGCAAGCCCACCAACTGAGCAACGCTCACTCCGCTCCCATTATAGAGATTGCAGTTCATCGTTTGTCACTCTATACATTGAGTTTTGCCCCACCCTCGTTTCCCTCTCCTTTTCTTTTCTTCTTTTCCTTCCTACCCCTTAACCCCAAAGCCTTGTGCAATCCCTAACCTCGTGTGCCACTTCTCCTTTCTAGCCTCTGGGTTTGTGATTCGTGGATGACCTAATGGTGAAAAAGAACAAGGTTGCTGTCGTTGTTGACATGGGTGTCTCGAGCTCCTAGGGCTTCAGCGAGGGCAGCGGGGAGAAGAAGGGCACCTTCCTATTGAGGCAGCTGACCTGGAAGGATGCTAGCAATAGATGGTGGTGGTGCATAGAGACAGGGCATGAGATGCCGGAGCAGGAGGACTCCTACGCGTGGTCTTGCACCTGCTACATCTAGCTCATTGACCACACAATCACACACAAGAAGCCACCACTTAACGCCTTGAAGCCCTACCTCGAGCACAAGTGCATACTTATCAACCCCTTCTGCTTCTACTACTCTTCTATTATGTATTGCAGCATGATGCGTATCCAACATAGCTTGTCCCGAATTCGTTTTGGAGCCTATGGTTTTCTCTATTGGGTAATCAAGTGCATGTTATGGCTCGACTAGTCTTGACCAAGCACAACAGCCGACCGCAAGGGCGACAATGACATTTCAAGTAGGCTAAAATAGGGCGAAAACGAGGAAATGCTGGGAAAAGTGGAAAATGACAAAACCTTAATTGGATCTTGTATAGACTAGTAAATCATCAATCACATTGTACATAATGGGTGGGTTCTTTTGCGTTGTTGCTTTGGTTGTGGCTTATGGTTTTTGAATTCTAGTTGTTCGTAAGAGATAGTACATAGAGAAAAACAGTTGCATGTAATTTTGGTCGTTATAGCTGAACTCGGTACAATGTCTATTACAATCTATATATAGACCCTGCATTCAAAAAAACATACCATTTAAAAGCTAGTACTATAGTAGAAAGTGATAAGCCAAAGTCTAAGTCCGGCTAAACCCACCCAATAGCAAATCCTAAACACCATTATATGAATTAGCAAATATGCTCAATCGTATTGTACCTTAAAACAAGACCTTTACTAAGATGCGCCTTTGCCACTACAGCTTGTAAATTACCAAATATACCAATTGGCTCTTTTTTCCTTGTGGGTCATGGGTAGTTGTTGAGGAATCGTCATGGCACTCATCCAATCGATTCCTCTGCTATGCAAAACCAGATCAAACACAGAGAGATAGAGAGAATTCCTGGTCTTTCTTTATTACATTCTTTTCTGATTTCATATACAAAATAGCCAATAGTACTCCCTATTTATAGCCTAGTGGTGAGGTGCCCACCATGGGCCAAGGCTTCAAGCCCAGGTCCAGGTTTCACTCCCCTTGGGTACTCATCCGATATGTTCATGCCTCATCAAAACTCCATAAAAACCCATCGGGAAAAATTTGGAGAAAGAGTACATGGTACATGTTATGTCACAAGGTACTGCATTGCCTCGTTAAAAACCTTGGCCGAGAAACTTCACGAAAACTCGTTAAAGCAAAAAGAGTACAATCCACCCAATTTTATTTAATCTTCAGGATTTATTCTTTGGTTACTTGATCTTCATGATCAAGTTTTAATAACGAGCTTGAGAAAAATCTCCCCAGACTCGCACTTCTCTGAGTCTTATCATTCCAATTCCTCGTACGCATTTTTCAAAACTAGATTCTGTGAGTGACTTAGTGAATAAATCTGCAAGATTTTCACATGACTTAGTATGCAGTACCTTAATTTCGTCCATCTTTTGCAATTCATGAGTATAGAAGAACTTGTGGTTGATATGCTTTGTGAGATGACTCTTCACATATCCCGTCTGCATTTGTGCAACACAAGCTGCATTATCTTCATAGATAATTGTGGGAGCTTCCATAATATTCATCCCATATGACTGGTAGATGTGGTGAATCATTCATCGGAGCCAAGCATATTCTCGTGCGGCTTCGTACAGTGCTATGATTTCTGAGTGGTTCGTCGAAGTTGTTACAAGACTTTGCTTAGACAATTTCTATGAAATTGTAGTTCCACCACACAGAAATACGCAGCCTGTTTGTAACCTTGCGGTATGCGGGTCCGACAGGTACCCATCATCTGTATAGCCAGTCATATTCAAATCTTGATTCTTTCTGTAGAATAATTCAAGATCCTTGCTTCCTTGGAGGTATCGAAAGATGTCCTTTATTCCTTGCCAATGCCTTTTGGTAGGTTCTACACTATGCTTTGCTAATAGATTTACATCAAATGTAATGTCCGGTATAGTACAATTTGCCTAGGCGACGCCGTGACAAGCATGATAGCTACTAGGCCAACTAATTGTAAATATGAAAAGTTGAACTGTCATATGCTCTATCATGTGATACTTTATTTACACAATGAATATAATGTAAATCTAACTGCACAAAATGCAGTAGAGGCTATGAATTTGTATTGGGATGACGTTTGGTGGTGGTAGCCATGACAAGTGATGTCAGCGTCAGCGTATTGGCAGTGACCACATACTTAGGTCAATGGCGGAGGCCACCAGATCTTGGGTTCTGCAGTGCTTTCACGACCACAAAAATGTTGATGACTATAAAGTTTGCATGAAAACAGGGGTGAATTTGGTTTGCTAATCTGAAGTGGGGAAATTATATCAAGAAACTTTGCATTAATTCATTGATGTGGTTGTTCTCTATAGAACTAGCTAGGGCACTAGGAGAAGAAAACGTCAGGATAGATGAATGGGGCAGCCGCTAGTACTCACAACTAGTCTCGTAGGCGCGGCGCCACGCCACCACCATACGTACCAAAATAAAAGAGGCGATAATTCGCGAGGAGTTTAAAAAAAAACCGGGAGGAAAAACACATTTTCGAAGAAGGCGGGGTGTTTTTCGAAAAAAACCGAGGACCTGTACGTAAAAAAACAGGGACCCGTGCGCGATATCCGAAAACGCGGGGGGCCATACCGCAAAACGGAGGGGTTAAAAAAAATTTCCAGAGACCTGACCTTTTCGCGAGAACCAAGGACCTGTACGTAATTTCGAAAAAACCGGAGGTAATCACCTCCCGACAGACAAGAATCCCCGCACACGCGGGTTGTGCACGGGGACGTCTTCACACTGGCGGAACTCCCGGGAGTAATGCTGGTAAGATGCGTCAACAAAAAACTTCGGTCTAGAAAAAAAGAGGTGCGGAGTGTATTTTTAAAAAACTCCAAAAAAAACCATGGTATTTAGGAAACCGTAGTATTAAAAACTGAAGTATAAGCTATATCCAAACAGCTCATAGTATTTAATACTATGGTATTTTTAGAAATCAATGTATTTCATCAAAACTCTAAAAATACTATGTATCCAAACAGGCCTCAGTATCCCAAAACCAACACAAGTCTGTGCAGGGTTTCAGGTAACCAAATTTTGCCATGTGGTAACTGATAATATAAATGCAGCATTCCAGATAGCAATGGAACCAGCAGATACAACTACGCCTCACAATGCAGAATGCATGCACGTAACACAAATCAAACATTAAAATACTTCGTACCGCGCTTTAAGAAAATTCGTTAGTACCAATCTGGACACCAGTAATCCTTCGCCGCAGCCGCCACCTCCACCGGATCCGGTCGTGGACACGTCACAGTGTAACACCCCGATCCTCCACAGGGTCCAAGATGCTACCATCACACCCTTAACAAATCAAAAGTGTTGCTAATTCAATTTTTAGCATCACCTCCTCTGTTCTTTTTATATCACTACCCACAGGAAGCAAATCCCAAATAACAGTAGAATAATTGCAAAAACAACTAACTTCATATTTCATAAGTTATAACATAAACAGAACCCTGGCTCGCAAGCAAGCTAAACCAAACAACGAGCCAACAAGACTAAACACTAGATTAAACATAAAGCCTCAGCGTACGGCTAAACTGTTATTCATATGTGCAGTGCCAAAATGACTATCCCATCCCATGCATGTCGTCATCCTTCACGTAAAAACAACGACAAAGCAAGGGTGAGTCCGGAGACTCAGCAAGCACACGATAAAACAGTAACACCACTTTAGCAATTCAATCAATTTCACGAACTGTAAGCAGTAAATCAACTCTATGACTGTAATCTGTAAGTTAAGTCTGTAACTGTGTGCTGTAAATCTATCCTATGTCTGTAAACTGTAATTCAATTCTATGTCTCAGAATCGTAAATCAGAATCAATGTCAGAATCAGAATCAGAATCAATGTCAGAGTCAGAATCAGAATCAAATCAGAATCAGAAATCAGAATCACAACCGTCACATCAGATCACTTTCTGTCACTTTCATGCAATGCAATATCATGTAATGCATCTATATGATCAGGCATTTATATTAATAACGATAATTAAATATTCACATGCATCAATTCTAATTATCGGTATATTAACTTATGCCCGACTCGGCAAATAAATAGGGAGAAGGGTTTACGAGGCGTTACCCTAGCCCCGAGCGACTGGGTCGATGCACTACTTTCTTTTCCTTGGCCGGATCTGACGGATCTAGCGGCGGGTCACACTTTTCTTCTCTTCTTTTTTTTCCTTCTCTCTTTTCTTCCTCTCTTTTTCTTTCTCTCTTTTTTTTCTAGCGGTCGGCGCTCTGGCTTTCTTCCTTTTCCTTTCCTCTTTCTTTTTCCTCCCAGCGCTAACTTCCTCCTTTACCTCACGGCCGATGACTTCCTCAGCCCACCGGCCTTGATCCCAGCCGCCTCTTCTTTCTTCCCTGCTCCCTCGGCCGCGTCTCCCTTCTCTTCTTCCTCCCAGTCGGAGTCCGCCTCTCCCCTCGCTTCCTTGCCAAGCGCAAAGAAGTGGGCGAGGAGCGACGACGGCAATTACTGGCAGTGGCAATGAGCGGCGGAGGGAGTCGGCGGCGACGGCGAAATGAGGGCGACGACGACGGCGAAATAAGGCGACCACAAGACACGAGGGCGGCAAACGTGGCGGCGGAGCGGCGACACCCACGGGTCGATCGACGACGGCGCTCGGGAGAAGGCGGCGGCGACGATCGGCCGGGCGGCGAGCAACCATGACAGGTCAGTGGCGGCGCACGATGAGTGGGCGGCGGCGGCGGCGCGAGGGGAGCAAGCAGCAGCAGTGAGCACGGGAAAGGCGGCGCTGAGAGCACGGGAGGAGCAAAAATCGAGTTTGGCTTCTCCTCCGCTCTCTCTCATATAGCTTTGGGGTTGGGTCACCGGGCTTTCTCGACCTAGGTATTACATTCTACCCCCTTAACAAAATTTGACCCCGAATTCTGTAATTCGATAATATGTACGAAAATAGTCAAACTGTGCTGAACAGAAATCAACTGTAGCTCGTACCCGTGGAGAACAACTCCGGGTATATCTCGCGCATGCAAGATTCCAATTCCCACGTCGCTTCTCGCTCAGTCTGATGTGACCATAGAACTTTCACATACTTTAACGTTCTGTGTCTCAACACTCTCTCCGATTCCTCCAGGATCCGAACTGGACGGGACTCGAAGGTGAGGTCTTGCTTAAGGGGCAATGAATCTCTCATGTTCTGGATCCCTTAAGTACTTTCTCAACATAGAAACATGAAACACATTATGCACTCCTCGCATCGACTCGGGAAGATTCAAACGATATGCCGACTTTCTAATTCGTGCCAGAATCGGAAACGGCTCAATATACCGCGGGCTAAGCTTCCCTTTAATACCAAATCTCACAATTCCTTTAGTGGGAGACTCTCTCAAGAGCACCTGATCCCCCACTTTGAATTCTAAGTCTCGCCTTCTAATATCCGCATAGCTCTTCCGCTTACTCGGCGCCTAGCGATCTGCCTAATCTCCGCTACTGCTCCATCGTCTGTTGGACCCAATCGTCCCAGGCGCCTTTTCGCCTCTGAGATACCAACAAATGGCGATCTACATTTCCGCCCATCTGAGAACCTCAAATGGCGCTACCGAACACCGGAGTGGTAGGCGTTGTTGTAGGCAAACTCATGAAAAGCCAACCGATCCTCCCAGCTACCTTTCCACGACAAAACACAGGACCTCAACACATCCTCTAGTGTTTGAATGGTGCGTTCGGATTGCCCGTCTGTCCGTGGGTGGAAAGCTGTACTAAACTGGAGTTTTGTGCCTAAAGCGCTTTGCAAGCTTTCCCAAAACTTGGAGACAAGCTTAGCATCTCTGTTCGAAACTATCGTCTTGGGCACACCATGCAATCTCACTATCTCACGCACATAGACAATAGCCAAATCACTCACCAATTGTCAGATTTAATAGGGATGAAGTGCGCGACTTCTTGAATCGGCCCACCACTACCCAAATCGCATCCTTACCTCGTGGTGCGAGGCAAGCCGACTACAAAGTCCATGGTAACATCATCCCATGGCCACTGTGGAACATCTAAAGGCTGCATTAGTCCAGCGAGACGCTGATGCTCAGCCTTCACTTACTGGCAAATTCTGCAAGATGCCACATACTGCGCAACATCCACTTTCATTCTCTTCCACCAAAAGCTCTTTTTCAAATCCCGATACATCTTGGTCTCGCTAGGATGTACCGTGTACGGGGTACGATGAGCCTCTCTCAGAATATCGTCCTTGACTTGAGCCTTTTGTGGCACGCAAAGACGGCCCCTAAACCGCAATGCGCCCAACTCATCAAGGTCAAGTCCCCGATTTTCCTTCATCGAGACGCTTCTCACTTTTTGAAGCAATCTATCGCTCACAGTGCTTCTTTCACCCGCTCGAATTGCCGATTCCAAGAATAATCGTGTCTCTACACCGTGTTGTACAGGCATAGCAATAGGAAATCCCCATCCGTTCAAAGTCAGCAACGAGACAACCTACAATGCAGGGTGTCATCTTGCGACTAAGGGCATCAGCAACCACATTTGCTTTACCTGGATGGTACTGGAGAGAGATGATAGTCTTTGATCGCCCAACCACCTTCTTTGCCTCAAATTCAACTCTTTACGAGTGAAGATATACTTGAGGCTCTTATGGTCGATGAAAATATCACGCATTCTCCATACAAATAATGCCTCCAAATTTTAGAGCAAAACCATCATGCCACTCTAAATCGTGGGTAGAGTAATTCGCTCATGTTTCTTTAATTGTCATGAGACATACGCGATCACTTTGCTATCTTGCATGAGCACGCAACCCAAACCCACTTGCGATGCATCCGAGTAGACCGTGAAACGCTTCTGCTCGGGAAGAGTGAGAATAGGAGCGCTTACCAACTTCTCTTCGTAACATTGAAATCTGCGCTCACAATCACCACCATCGGAATTTCACGCCCTTCGCGTGAGTTGAGACATTGGCTTAGCAATAATGGAGAAATCTTTCACAAAACGCCGGTAATACCCAAATAAGGCAAGAAAACTTCTCACGCCCTTAACATTGGATGATCTCTTCAGGTCTACTCTCGTTGAAATCTTGGTTGGATCTACTGAAATGCCCTCCTGGTTAATCACATGTCCTAGGAAGCCTACTTCAGAAATCCAGAACTCACACTTTTTTAGCTTGGCAAAGAATTGATTTTTCCTCAGAGTCTCAAGCACAAGCCTCAAATGCTGCTTATGCTCTTCCTCCGTCTTGGAATAAATCAAAATATCATCGATGAACACAACCACAAAATCATCTAAATATTTGTGTAGCATGTTGTTCATCGTTTCCATAAAGATAGCAGGGGCATTCGTTAGTCCAAAGGACAAAACTTTATACTCATAGTGCCCATACCTCGTGGAGAAAGCTGTTTTTTCAATATCTTGCTCCCGCACTCGAATCTGATTATACCCAGATTGTAGATCAATTTTGGAAAACACCTTGACTCCCTTCAATTGATCAAACAAGTCCTTAATGCGAGGCAACGGGTATTTATTCTTGATAGTCACTCGATTAAGAGCACGATAATGTATGCACATGCGCCAACTCTCATCCTTCTTCTCAGTAAATAGGACGGGGGCTCCCCAAGGTGACACACTGCGACGAATCAACCCCTTGGACAACAACCCATCCAATTGCTTCTTCAACTCTTCTTGGAGTGGTCGTGCTAAACGGTACGGGGACATAGAGATAGGTCGAGTGCCAGGAACAAGTTCAATCCTAAACTCCACATCTCTTGCGGGTAGCATTCCCGGAAGCTCTTCAGGAAATATGTCGGGGTACTCACATACCACTAGAATATCCTCAATGCGCAGAGGCGCACTTGATTTTTCCACAAGTGATAGAAGTAACCCACACTTAAACATTCGTCGGCCAGAGAACAGGCTGGCCAACACAAAAAGAGAACCCGGAGATGCATTCCCCTGAAAAACTATCTCCTCCCCTGAAGGAGCTTGCAAAGTGATTGTCCTCCAGAAACAGGAAATCACTGCTCGGTAGCGATGCAACCAATCCATACCGAGGATAACATCAAAATTCTCTATCGGAATAACCATGAGGTTAGCCACAAAATCCTCGCCATCTATGGAGACTATGCATCCCATAGAGCTAACAATAATACCCCCTGGAGAATTGACTATAACCGACTGTGAAATCCGTTGCATACTCAATTTTGCTTTTCTAGCAAACTCACTAGAAACCAAGGAATAAGTGGCACTGGAGTCAAAAATAACGAGAGCACTGTGTAAATCCACTAACAGAGTGCCTGTCACAATGTCTGGACGACTCGCAGACTCAGTGGCAGGCAATGTGTAGACTCCGGGTGGCACCGGGGCAGCAAGAGCCCCAATGCTCTCTTGTGACTAAGATCGGAAGGGAGACGGTGCGGCATCTCAAGTGGAGTAACTGGGGTAGGTGGCCAGTAATACCCGGCAGGTGGCGCCCAGGAAGGAGGCTGCGCGCAGAGCGACCACCAACACCGAATCGACCCCGAGATGAGGCATTCGATGACGCAGATCTGGCTCCCACTTGATGATCTTGGAGGGATTACGACGATGACCTTCTCCATGCGTCCCATCCGGCCACAGTGTCGACACTCTCCTGTCCAGGAACATTCAGCAGCTCGGTGCTCACCACCACACTTAAAACAAATCATGCCACAGGACGCAAAACTGGTGGTGTAGGAGACGACGATGTCAACGTTTTAGACTTGGATGGCTGTGAAGAACGTCGACTCCACTAAGGCTTCTTAGGAGCGGGCCGCTGAGATGACCCACCCCTCTCACTATAGCTCCTCTTCTGGTCACCACCAGAAGCACTCGGACCACCAGAGGGTTGCGACCCTTTAGTGTGGTGCATCTCCATCTCCATCCCTCTAGCCTGCTCAACCACGGACCTAAAGTCATGTGGCGCAGTAGCACCCATAACATGCCGATACTCAGAACTGAGTCCTCGGCGGAACCTTTTAGCCTTCTCAAGGTCACTACTCGCGACCAACGGTATGAAGCGGATCAAGTCGTTGAACCGCGCCTCGTACTCAGCTACTCTCATCTTTCCTTGCACGAGGGTCGACAGGGCAACCTCCATACTCTCCACAAAAGATTCTGGGTAGTACTTCGCCTTGAACTGCTCGACGAAGACCTCCCAGGTGGCTGGACCTTGGGCAGAGGTCCTGGCTGAAAGGACTCCCTCCCACCAAATGTCTGCCTGACCTTTCAACTGAAAGGCCACAAAGCGAGCCTTAAGCTGTGAAGTCATCTCTAAGGCTTCGAACTGTCTTCCCATATAGCGCAACCAATCTGTAGCTTGGACCGGCGTACCCGTCCCATCAAAGGTATCCAACCGCAACGACATCCATTCGCGAAGGCCCATTCTTGGCTCGGATGCGACTAGAACGGCAGTCGGGACAGCAACAGGTACAGTCGTAGCAGCGGCTGCAGGCGCTTGTCGTAACGCACGGACCTCTATGAACTCTCGCAATAAGGCTGAAGACCTTGCCTGATCCCCAGCTACAGACTGCTCAGCAGACCCAACTTCCACGTCGGGTGCCTCCTACTGAACCTCTAACGATGGCTCCGCTTGGACACGGCCACGACCACGGCCTCCACGGCCTCGGCCAGCACCGTGACCACGACCCCTACCTCTCGGCATCTCTGCTCACAACAGAGAAGCAATCACACAATCATCCCACAATCATAAACTTTAACAATACAAATCCACAACATAATTAGGGAAAACGCATATGCAATGCAAATCCCAAACCCCATTCTACTATGCAGCAAAGTGTGTCATGTTTTAGTTTCAAAATTAACCTAGGTTGTCAATTTATTTTCACCACAGACCTAACGCCCGCTCTGAAACCAACTGTAACACCCCGACCCACCACAGGGTCTAAGATGCTACCACCACACCCTTAACAAAACAAAAGTGTTGCTAATTCAATTTTTAGCATCACCTCCTCTCGCTCTTTTATATCACTACCCATGTGAAGCAAATCCCAAATAACAAAGAGGATAATTGCAAAACAACTAACTTCATATTTCACAAGTTATAACATAAACAGAACCATGGCTCGCAAAAGCTAAACCAAACAACGAGCCAACAAGACTAAACACTAGATTAAACATAAAGCCTCGTCAGACAAAAATCATTATTCATATGTGCAAGCCAAAGGACTATCCCATCCCATGCATGTCGTCATCCTTCACCTAAAAACAACGAAAAAGCAAGGGTGAGTCCGAGACTCGAAGAGCACGATAAAACAAAGAATACCACTTTAGCAATTCAATCAATTTCACGAATCGTAGCGATAAATCAACTCTATGATCAGAATTGTAAGTTAAGTCTCAGAATCGTAGTCAGAATCTATCCTATGTCTGTAAACTTTAATTCAATTCTATGTCTCAGAATCGAAATCAGAATCAATGTCAGAATCAGAAACGAGAAATCAATGTCAGAGTCAGAAATCAGAATCAAATCAGAATTATAAATCAGAATCACAACTATGCAGAATTATAAATCAGAATCACAACCGTGGCATCAATGTATCACTTTCTCTATCACTTTCATGCAATGCAATATCATGCAATGCATCTATATGCATCTATATGCTCTGTAACTGTAGCTTATACCGGTATAACGGAGTGTCCACCCGTCGATGGACCACTCATTCGCCTCGTCCTCTTTCATACGAGGTCAACCTCCACTCTCGTGGAGTGCCTACCTCTGTAGGTCTTATTCAAGAGCACTCCGGACTAGTCATATGACTTTCTCACCGACCTGGCTCTTATGCATTTGCATGATGCAATATGCCTCAAATATGAATGTCTAATCAGAAACGGTACTCATCAAGGTATGATTAGCACAATTCATATATATCATCTCATAAACACTGTAATTCATGGCAAGGAAACATGAATAATAAACATTCACCATAATGTACTGTTCTAACATGCACTTGCCTGTTAACCTGACGGACGGTGCGTGGACGGCACCAGACTCGAACCGCCACCTGAACAAGCATTAACTATTTCAATTCATCACTCCAGCAATACATTCAAGTACGAGCCAATGACATCGCTCTAACGCCCAATTCGACATAACCCATTCATGTCCTACCAGGCAACCTCTCATTGACCCGATGTTTAACCAGTCTATAAACTTAGCGATCTTATTATTTATACTCGCCAATCGACTATACTGTTTAACCTCAAATTATGCTCTCCTCCCTCTTCTGCCACAGATCGGCCAGATCAACGATGGCGATCGATTGCCGATCGCATTTATATTAATAACGATAATTAAATATTCACATGCATCAATTCTAATTATCGGTATATTAACTTATGCCCGACTCGGCAAATAAATAGGGAGAAGGGTTTACGAGGCTTTACCCTGGCCCCGAGCGACTGGATCGATGCACTACTTTCTTTTCCTTGGCCGGATCTAACGGATCTAGCGGCGGGCCACACTTTTCTTCTCTTCTTTTTTTCCTTCTCTTATTTCTTTCTCTCTCTCTCTTTTTCTAGCGGCCGGCGCTCTGGCTTTGTTCCTTTTCCTTTCCTCTTTCTTTTTCCTCCCAACGCTAACTTCCTCCTTTACCTCACGGCCGATGACTTCCTCAGCCCGCCGGCCTTGATCCCGGCCGCCTCTTCTTTCTTCCCTCCTCCCTCGGCCGCGTCTCCCTTCTCTTCTTCCTCCCGGTCGGAGTCCGCCTCTCCCCCTCGCTTCCTTGCGTGGCGCGCAGCAAGTGGAGCAGGAGCGGCAGGCGGCGGCGGCGGCCTGTAGGCGGCGGCGGGGAGTCGAGCGGCGGCGGCAGGAGGGCGCCAAGACGACGCGAGCTAAGGCGGCACACATGGCGGCGGCTCGTGGCGGCGGAGCGGTGGCGGCGGCGGCGACGACAGCGCTTCGGGGAAGGCGGGCGGCGATCACGGGCGGGCGGCACGAGCAACGGCCGGTCAGTGGCGGCGAGCCGACGAGCGGGCGAGCGGCGACAGCAACGCGAGGGGGAGCAGCAGCGGCGGCAGGTGAGCACGGGGAAAGGGGCAGAAGTTGAGAGCACGGGGAGGAGCAAAAATCGAGTTTGGCTTCTCCCTCTGGCTCTCTCTGTTATAGCTTTGGGGTTGGGCCAGGCTGGGCTTTCTCCAGCCCAGGTATTACACACAGCGCCATATCTTGGCGTCATCCTTGTCGCCGGTGAAGGGATGTCGCCATACCTGGCCGCGCCAGCGCCGATCCGGTGGTCCTCACTCGTTAGCCACCGTGGCACCAGATCCAGCCTCCCTGAACCGTGCCGCCACACCTTCACGCTTCTTCCCCAACACCGGTGGTGCCGCAACTTGCCGTCCCCGACGTGCGCCAGCGCCGGATCCATCACTCCCTAGCCTCTTTGCGCTTAAGCCAGCACACCTCTTTGCCTCAACCTAATCCAAAGTGTCGTCACCATCAAGCAATTCCCCACCAAATCGCCGCTACCCTACATCACCGTTGCCGATCTGCACCACCACCGGGACAATAGAACATGAGTTCATACGTTGCTACTTGATCCCAGGCATTCTCTCCACCGACCCCACTGTTGTTGCTCCTCCGCCACCAACGCCGACCACAACTCGGACAACCTTCATCCAAATCCTCTCTATTCATCAGAGGAAGACGCTTGCGGATGACCTTAATTGGTCTCTTCTTGCAATGGGAACGATCGCTGCAAGGCTCGTGGCAGAATGGTGGAAGACCACGAGGATGTAGCCACCGGCGCACTCACACGTGACAGTGGCGCGCCCACGGCATGTCTGTCGCCGCCATGCTCTGTGGCTCTTGCATGATGCCATGCAAGCCCCGGTTGGATACACCCACACTCATCCTTCCTACCTGCTGCCGCTGCACTTATCCGCTCTCGCCCAATCGCCGTCTGCTTCTATTGTTGTGAGAAATGAGAGATTAGTGGTGCCACCATCTTCATTCTGGTCATTGCGGGGGATTGTTAAAGGAACGTATCCATGAGAGAGATGAGAGAATTAGGGCCTGAGTGCATTCGGTTGAGGCGAGGGATTAGAGGAATTTGGTTTAGAGTTATGTTTTGGGAGAAAGGTAGAAGGAATAGCGTTCGCGTGCTAGGAGAAAACAAAATGCTAGGAGAAAACAAAGCGTTCACAGCATATGGAACTGCAGCTGGATCTCCAGGACCATTGCTAAAAAGAACTCCATCAGGCTTCAAATTAAGTGTGTCCGAAGCAGGCCAACTTGCTGGAACAACAGTTATTTTGCATCCATATGATGCCAGGCGTCTCAAAATATTATGCTTGACTCCGAAATCGTATGCAACCACCTATATAATTAAAAAATAAAAAAAATGTTTAACAAGGCTTATCTTGAATATCTCTAAAGGCCCGAGTGATATTGAATTACTGACATGAAAACTTTCACTTGACTGCTTCTTCTTGAACTCCCATTCTGAATCAGTCTTGTCTAACCATTCATATGGGGCATCACATGAAACATCACTTATCAAATCAACACCTGCAGAACAGCACCACCAAAGTTTCATGTAACAAATAGCATCAATGGTATTTAGAAACCACTCTGCAGCATGAAAACAGCTGGTGATCTGTTATAAACTTCTGATTTAAGTAAATGGCACTGCAGAGAAAATCCCTCATATCACATATTAAAGGAAAACTAATTTATTCACTTCTCCAGCAAGTATATAACTTCATCAGTCTATTACGAGTTTACAGCCCTTGCAATACCATCAGGTGCATAAACATTTAAAGGAATTATTCCAAAGACATCCAATAAATTACACTCAATAAGATCGAGGACAAGAGAAGAGGCAAAAGAACAAAACACTAATCAGATTGTTTATAGGAAGCTTAACATACCAACAATTTTCCACTTTCGGGCAATTTCTAACAATTCCTCATCTGTGCGAGACTGGTCAGTACTTAGGACACCAATAAGACCACCATCTTCTCTTAATAGGCGTGTTATTGCACGTGTGTCCACATCATGTGCAAAGTGCAAACAAAGTAAATCCATGATGAATTTCCATCACTGAAATAATTTAAAGTACAAGGAACACTCGCTGCTGCTATTACTTACATATACCCATAATATTCCTCTTTGTCAAATATTCATCAAGTGTTTCTGTGCACCTCCAGTTGGAAGTACTGGAAAAAAACAGAAGGTGAGTATATATGTGTAAAACACAAGGTTATTAAGGCGGTAAGGCGAGGCGACCCACCCCCCTCACACCTTTTAAGCGGTAAGGCGTGAGGCGAGACGACGCCTTACACACATCGTAAGGCGAAGAAAACGTAGCTCTGGAGGTTTAAATTAGAAGAAATTTAAAGAGGAAGAAGGACTTAATTGCAATTTTATAGAAGTCTGATGGCTAAATTGCAAAAATCTGCTTCTCTTCAAAGAGGGAGGACTTAACTGTAATTTCATGTAAGTCTGAGGGCTAAATTGCAAAATTGTCAATCTCTCACTTAAAACTGCGCCCGTCCTTCGATCGTGTAACCCTAGCCGCCGCTGTTCAATCGAATCGAGCCGGCTTCTACTCTCGCGTTCCCTTTCTCCCCCACAGGCGACGGCGAGTCCGCCTCCCTCGGTCCCTCCTTCCCAAGACGTCTCGCCTCCGCCTCCGCCTCGCCCTTCCTCCTCGCCCCCTCCCTCCTCCTCTCTCTCTGCCGTCCTCGGGGGAGGCGGGAGGTACTGGGAGGAAGAGGCCGGAGAGGTAGGGGGAGGAGGCATACCTGGAGATGGAGGCCGCAACAGATGGCCGCCGGCGCGCTGCTTCGAGGATGGTGGCGCCACGCGGTGACGGGGATGGACCGATGGAGGCGGCGCTAGGGTTCGACTTCGGCGCAGGTTCCCCACTGGCCCCCCTCATCTCGTGACGTTTCTTTATGCTTGCTTTTTCGGGTTCTTGGGGCGTCCGCCTTCGCCGTCTCCTCGCTTTTCTTCGCCTAACCGACGCCATAGCGTGCCTTAGGGTTTGAGGCGGACGCCATACAACCTCCTCGGCAAGCGGCCGACGCCTTACACTCTGTCACCGCTTTACCGCCTAAGCGTCGCTTAAGCGACACTTAGGCAACGCCTTAATAAGCATGGTAAAACAATTAGTTTTCTTAAGCTTTCATCCTATCTCAAACAGAAAGGCTTACCACATGCTTAGGTTTCGTATGATTAAGCCAGCAAGGAAACATTGTTTGGATTCCTCATCATCTACAAGACCAATATATTTATCATCAATTCATTATAGAGGAGAAGTTGCCATCTCTTGGATGTGGAAAGTACATACCAGGGTTAACACCAGTGTTTCCAATATGAGGGTTGGTCATCAAAACAAACTGACCAGCATAGCTAGGGTCAGTCAGAATCTCCTGATACATGTATTCATGTGTCATGCAACAGTCACATTTCCAATATCAAAGCAGTATGTAAAATTTGAGAACTTCCTCAGACCTAGTCCGACAACAGTTAACACTAGGATTTAAAAAAAGACAAGACAGACAGAACATTAGGATATACATAAGCTGGTAACATTAGAAGTAGCACTATCACATTATAGTCCTCAGACTTGGGAGAGTAAATAAATAGAAATCTGTTGTACATGCTGAATAGTTTCATAGTAGCGAGACGTTAAATGAAATGATTTTAACCCCAGAACTAGAAACTAACAATCTAGAATCAGCAATACGATACCAACAATACCAAGATTCTACAGAAGGTCAGCCCAAGCTTGTATAAGATTACAAGATTGAGGTTGTTCAAAGAAGGGCACCACCTAAACAGGATAATCAACTGCATTTCCTCAGAGAGAGAGAGAGAGAGAGAGAAACCTCCTTCTCAAGCACTTGTTAACCTGACAGAGTAGGATGTGACTGAAATACCATCTCCTCACCTATATTTCAGTATTCCCAAAAATCATTTTACATTTTTCCTGAACCCTAATCAATGCAACAAAAAGGCTTGCTCAATGTAGATGAAACTTCTAATTGCCAAGAATATTATGTTTTCTGCAGCAACAACCACATGACAGTATGAGCACCGCTCCACCATCATATACAGTTACAATAATAACATCCATTCCCCGTATCCTTCTGCGTCTGACTTTAATCAAGCTATGTACTCTCCAGTTGCACAGACCACCCAAAAAAAATTGGATAGTACATCAACCATGAGAAAGAATATACACACGAAACTGCAGAAGTAAAAAAAAATGAAGCGCAATGATTTACCCTGTCAATGATGTATTGAAAACCACTTCGCCAACTTGCGTCCCCGAAGCACCGAAAGACTTGGCCCGCCACACGGAACCGTCTTCAAGAACAAGCCGAGCATCGTTAAGCTTCCAAGGTCTTTGCACTACACAAATATATACCGAGGTATTATGGGGCACAAACAAGTTAAGCAATTATAAAATTTTCGAATTTGTGCCTCTGCACGTAATCACAAGCTACTAGCAGAAAATAGCAATTCAGTTGCTCAAAAAAAATTGCTTTAGATATATATATTGGAAGTTATGTGTGAAAGACATATCACCTCCATCATCCACAGCACGGCCGCTTTGCACGCTACTAATTGCCTGCATAACAACAGAACCTCTAAATTTGCGCACACGAGAGAAGAACTACCAACATAACAAGAAACAGGGGATTCGATAGGCGAAGCTAATAGCACAAAACCCTCGAGTTTTTTTTTTTAGCACAGCTCCTACTTCCAAGACTAATCCCCGAATAGCTAATCCACTATTTCCTCTCTCACCTTGGCGCTGAGGACAAGGGAGCGACCGCCCGCTCGCCGGAGACGACCGGGAGGCCTCACGAGAGCGACGGAGCTGGGGCTCCGGGGGGCGGCGACGCGCGGCGTAGGGCTGGAGAGGCACCCGGAAGGAGTTGAAGCCGCCGTGGCTGGATACGCCGCCATTGGAGGAGGAATGGGTTAAGTCCCGGCTGGTTCGCCAGAGATGCCGCCGAGGCGACGGGAGGGCGATGCTCGCGCCGCCGCCTTAGGGCTTTGAGAGGTTGTTACGGTGTTCTCCGCTTCGCTAACGGGTCGTAGACTCGTATCTATCTCACCTTGCTCAGGGCAGTAGTTGGTCATATCTTTCTCTAAGATAATCGTATCCTAGACATTAACTCTCAATATCTTTCTCTAAGATAATCATATCCTAGACATTAACTCCCAGAAATCATCACCCCAACCCCCAACTTGCATATCACCATGGATGCCTGCGTCGCTCGCCAATCTCACCCACCAGTCCTTAAGGGCCTGTTTGGCAATAACTATGACTTATAAGTTTTAGTTAATTTTTTTAAATTTTGACTGTTTGTGGTATAGATTATAAAGAGACAGATACTCACTTGCGATTTTGGCTGGTACAGATGTTGGGCTTTTAACGTGTAGATCGTTTAACTTGTAGACCCCGTTTTGATAAAATACCCCGTTTGAAAGTTATGTACTGTAGCAAAAGTCAAAAGCCGCCAGCTTCTGAGGAAAAGAACAAGCCCTAAACCCTCACTCCCTCTCTAGCTACGATCCTGCTCGTATTAATTTCTACTTTTAATTTCTGCAAAAAAAATCTAAAATCCAATATAAACACTCAACTTCTCAAAGCATCTTTTGAAACACCCCAAAAATTCAAAGTTTTTAAATTTTATTTGATTTTTGCTTGAATTCTTTTTTCCTTCCCAATTTGGCAAATCTCAGCGAAAATACGCTTTCCTTTCCTGGCATTTCCGCCTCCTCCCTCTCTGGCATCGCCGCGCGCACAACGCCTCCCCACCGCCTCTGCGTTTGGCCGTTGCACGTGTCGCCTCCTCCCCGCGTGAAATTTCGGCGCCGCTTCCCCTGCTCAACGTCATCCCTGCGCCGCCGGTCCCACCGGTCAGCCGCTCCCCCTCTGCTCTCCCTTCTACTTCTACTACTCTTCTATTATTTATTGCAGCATGATGCGTATCCAACATAGCTTGTCCCGAATTTGTTTTGGAGCCTATGGTTTTCTCTATTGGGTAATCAAGTGCATGTTATGGCTCGACTAGACTTTACCAAGCACAACAACCAACCGCAAGGACGACAATGACATTTCAAGTAGGCTAAAATAGGGTGAAAGCGAGGAAATGCTGGGAAAAGTGGAAACTGACAAAACCTTACTTGGATCTTGTATAGACTAGTAAATCATCAATCGCATTGTACATAATGGGTAGGTTCTTTTGGGTTGTTGCTTTGGCTGTAGCTTATGGTTTTTGAATTTTAGATGTTCGTAAAAGATAATACATAGAGAAAAATAGTTGCATGCAATTTTGGTCGGTATAGCTGAACTCGGTACAGTGTCTATTACAATCTATATGTAGCCCCGCCTTCAAAAGCACACCGTTTAAAAGCTAGTATTATAGGGCATATTCTTTACGGCTTCTAAAAGCTGCTTTTGGCTTTTGCTACAGCTCCTACCTTTCAAATGAAGTATTTTCTCAAGATAGGATCTATTAATTGTAGTACATGTTGTTGATACAGACCAAACAGTATAGAGTGGCTGTGGAGATGTTATGTGAACAATGCCTTGGGCCTTTTCCCATTCCTAGGACAGCTTTATATATATTCACATGTGGAGTACTTTACAATTATGTACTTACACCCAAGTATCCCTCTCAAGAGCATTTATGTCATTATACATGTCCCACTTTGGGGTTTACAACCTTCTAACATGCCGGCTAGGCTTATGTGGGGGCCACCCCTACAACAAGAGCCTCTCATGGTGAAGGGCTTCACGGGGCGAAGCCATGTTGCTGAGCCATTTGGCCCCCTCCGTCCCTACAGCCTGTGACCTTCTGTGATCTTGGGCATAAATGGATTTGCCGGCGCAGCACGACCTAGTGGTATGGACACGGAGTCGAAGTTATTGCCGAAGGCATCTCCCCGTCGTGAGGTGTGTGTGCTTCTAGCGGAGCCGGTCCATCAAGGCGAAGCCGAGTCGGTGTTGAAGTCGAGGTTGAAGTGACTGGCTAATGGCCCACCGACAATGCATTAATGGTCCAGAGAATCGCGCCGGCCACTGATGCGCGATGAGAGTTGGACCATGTCAGGCAGCCGCACGACTGCGGTCATGCATTCGTTCTCGAGGGGGCGGACACGTGGCAGGACATGATTGGCGCGTCCCGGGGTGTAAGGCTTCCGCCGGTTGCACTTCCCGGCCGGGGGAACAGGTATATATACGCTGCTACCACCGCAGCGTCGTCTTTACGGTTGGGATGATCTTGTTCTCAAAAATAGGTCTGCCTCAGTTCATCTGCATTCTCTGATAACACTGCTTTATAGCAAAATTAGCGGCAACAACGCGATCAGAGGATGTTGATGAATTGAAGGAGGTCTATTTTTGAGGGTTTGGTCAAAATTTATCGTAGATCACCAGTCGTGCTTCCCGATCGTGGGGAAAACAGACGGTTGGCGCTTTTCGATCGTGGGGGCAAGGGGACTTTATATACCCCTTCACCGGTACGCGGGTGTTCTTCCTACTCGCTCATTTGCTCCCTTGCTGCTCTTTCGCTCTCTTCTTCTCGCTTGCTGGCACGATCTGCCTCTGCCCCATACGTTTGACCGTGCGCTTTTGAGGGGAGAATGGCTTTCCGCGAAGAACATGCTTGCCAGCCCAGCGGTGGCGCCTCGTCCAGCCGACGTAGTTCGTCGTCGAACTCGGTGGAGTACACCCTGGTGGTTCGCGACCCATCGCAGGCCAACAAACGATGGACGGCCGGGTGTAGGATCAAGGATACCGACTAGAGGGGGGTGAATAGGCGGTTTTTAAATTTTCTTTTCAACTAGGCTAAATTTCTCTAATTCTAAGAACAAGAATGAAAGATAATTTTGAGCCTACACAATACTAGTCAAGCAAATAGCAATACTAGTAATAACAAGGACTAAACAAAGTACTGAGCATGTAAACTTAGAGCTATTTAGAAAGCAATAGAGAGATGTACACACTTGATGTTTTTACCGTGGTATCGGAAACTTGCTTGCCCCACTAGTCCACGTTGAGGTTAGCTCGAATCAATCGAACCGGCTCCACGAATTGAGCCAAAGCACCTCGATCACTAGAGGTAGCTCTTCCCGCTCCGGGTAGGCGAGCTCCAACCTTCACACGAAAGCGGGTCTTCTCACAAGCTTCTTTGAGAAGATCACCGAACAAGCTTCTCCCAATCGTCCGTCTTGCCAAGCACCAAGAGTAACAAACCACGAGCTTCGCTTGATGGCAAACTAGTGCCAAGGATCAAACTAATGAATGCTATGCACTTTTTGCTCAAACACCTCAAATGAATGCTCAAGAGTGAAAGTAGGTGTGGAGTGAATGCCCAATGCTCAAGAATGATCAATAGAGTCTCTAGCATCCGCTCATGAGCGTGGTACGGTATTTATACCTTCCACCTACCAAAACTAGCCGCTTGGAACAAATTCGGAAAAATCGTATGAGCGGAACTATGGCGGCCCGAGGCCTAGTACCGCCTCCCCATCGGCGCATCGAACGGCTATGTCGAGCTTCTGCGGTGACCGTTGGTCCGTCGGCGCAGACTACCGACGTTGTAAAGTCCCAGACTACCGTTCACCGGTAGTACTGTAAAAGTCGGCGCAGTACTACCGCTTGAGCCGAGCTCCAAAAGTCACTCTCGGAAAAAGGCTCGATTCACCTCCCGAACTACACGTGGCGGTAGTACCGCTCGACAATGAACTACCGCTTCCTCACATTTTGGAAATGAGTCCGAGGGTGCTCTGGAAAAATGGGTCCGCTTGAGGTTGAACTTCCGATCGCCGGTAGTTCCGATTTTTCCAATGCAGTACTACCGCTCTACGGTAGTACCGACGTTAAAATCATGGAACTACCGCACGCCCGCAGAGAGTACGCTTTGGCTTTTAAAACAGATTTTCAAGAATGCATGATCCTAGTTGATCCATGGACACTTAAGAATTGCTATCAAGCTACTTGTCATGATCCTCTTTATGGTACGATTATTTATCCTATAATCCGGTCTTCCACCATTCTCCTAAGACCGGTAAAATTGAAAAAGGGATCCTATTTTAAAATACCTCTATCTTGAACCATGTTTGATCTTCATCCTTATCCTTTGGCTTGCATTTGTCAACCATAACCTGGACTTAACCTTTAAACATCTCATTGAATAGTTAGTCCCATATTCATATAAACTCATTAATTACCAAAAACATTTTTAGGGGCCTAGATGCTTTCAATCTCCCCCTTTTTGGTAATTGATGACAACACACTTTATATGGAAATTTAATGTTTGAATATACCACTTATTTTGACAATTAGTTGTATATTCTTTTGTGACTTTTGAAAGAAAAATTCTAGCAATGATTTTCATTTTGGCAAGAATATGAATCTTCCTTTTAAAGTCAAGGAGGGTGATACTCCCCTAAATTTGTGCATGAAATTTTACAACAAGATAGAAAATCTCATTTTATCACAATTTTGACAAGATGCACAATTGAGATCATAACATGAGACAAATGATAGAAGCAATTTCATAGAAGTAAACGATGAGTCATTACATCCAGAATACATCAAAAGCATAGATAACCAAGTTCATTACAATCGTTCAAAAATCATAAAAAGAGATAGATAGCCCTAATAGATAGCCCTAATAGCCCCCTAATAGCCCTCCATTTTTCTCCCCCTTTGGCATCAAATACCAAAAGAAGCTACTCCTGGGACCGGAGGAGAAGGATCATGACGGCGACGAGTATAGCGCATGGGCGAAGGAGGTCGAGATGTGGACCGCTCGATGGTCGCAACACGCCCATCCGTGGAGTCCATGCGAGAAGAGAGGAGGCAAACCCCTCGGCCCGAGATTCTCTCATCCGGGCAGTGGAGTAGATCCGAGAGAGTGGCCACGTCGGTCGAGAGGCTGCTGGCCTTCTTTGCTCGCCGCGGAGCTGCCGGTGCCGCCTTGAGGATCCTCCGCCGCTTGGATCATTGACGAGCTCTGGCGGCGGTGGGGATAGGAGGCTCGGTCTCGGCTTATATGCCTTATGACGCTTGTTGTAGCGCCTCAATCAACTTGGTCTCAATCAAGGCAAAATGTAGGGTCCATAATTGATGCGCTTGATTCGCCATTCTTGGAGGAAGCTATCTCCCCGATGATCAAGTCCACCACATCAAATTCGACCTCTCATAATGTAATCTATGAGATTCCAAGCATGTCCTCTTATGGCATCAAAATTCCCACTCTTGGGAAGAATAGTATGGTTGATAATCCTATTGATGATGCTAGGAATAGGAAGAAGACCAACCAAGGTGCCGGGATGCACCTCTCATTGAGGTTGTAGAAGGCGTAAAAGCGGAGATCTCAAGAGTCGGCTTGTCATATACCTTCTCATGCCCACTCAACTCGACTCTCAAGGCAATCTCGAACTCATGCTTGGTCGCCTCCAACTGTGCATCTTGTCATCCAAGTCATGTCTTGAAAATCGAGGATATGTGCATTTGTAGCATAAAGCCGCGAATGATCTCCTCATTGTAGTCCGACTGCAGTGTCGCCAGCTGATGCAGTCCACATCGCTGAAAAAGCCTAAGAGTGCCATCATACTTGTCAATGGAGGACAAGTGCTCCCAATCCACCCACTTATGATCAGCGAACTGTCGACTCTCTCCATATAGTCGATCAAAATTTGCTCTGAAACCGGTGTGAAACTTGGGGTTGATGGAGTTGGAGGGTAACTCATCTTGATTTACTGCGAAGTCGATATAGTCCTCACAGAATCTTCCTCAAGTCAACTGAGGATCTTCCTCTCGCTTAGATCCTCCTCGACTCCTCCATTGGAGAGCTATCTTCTTCTTTGTGGCTCTTGCTCGCTCTCTCTCGATTCGAATCAAGGCTCACCGGACCTTTGCCTCGGTCCCGAGTAGCCTTCTGTGAAGCCTCAGAAGCGACTGGGGCTGCAGAAGATTCTCCTGACTGACCGGTGGAGGAATAAAGTCGCCGAGTCGCTCTCCTAGTAACAGGCATCTAAAAGGAAGAGGATACAGTATTAGAGCCTTACTAGGATGGATCAAATAAAATTGAAAAGGAATTGAAAGAGTTCATTGTTTAATCGGGCAATCGGTAGTACTGCTGCTTAAGGGCGGTAGTACCGCTCGTGACAGTAATCGCTCGGTCGTAGGTAGTACCGCTCACCGACCGATTCTAGGGTTAAGCAATGGGTTTGAGATTTTGGTATTTTCTTGGATTGAATCCATGGAATGGGTGTGTAAACACCTCTAGATACCAAAATACCACATTTACCCTAGTTTAAACCGCAAGAAATCATCCTCATTTTGAAAAACCCTAAAAATCAATCTAGGGTTCAAAGAGACATTAAAAGATGGGAATGATCCGAAATACCTTGAGGAATGGAGGAGGTGAATCCTTGGGAAGACGCAAGGCTCAAAAATTCGAGGAAAAACCGAGCAGATTTGAAGATCCAAGTTCGGTTTTGTGGAGTTTTGAGAGAGAGAGAGAGAGAGAGGTGAAGGGAGCGGAATAACCGTCTTGTTGTGGGAGAGAGAAGGAAGCCGCAAGGAACTAGGGTTTGAAATCCCCCCGAATTTTTAAGTCATATCTGGTAGTTCCGCCGTTCGGGCGGTAGTTCCGCTCAACGGTAGTACCGCTTGAGACTGCGGTAGTACCGATTTTTCTAGGACTTGCAGAATTTTGAGAAGAAAGGTATAGTATGCAAATGATCCCTAGTTTTTGCACTCAACTAACATCTTTAAGGATCATTATGCATTAAATGTATTAAAATAATAATTTTAAATAATTTTTGCATTTAATCAAATTTTAAAGATTTTTTCACAAAAACCTTTTTCACAACATTGTCCAAGCCACTCCAAAAAAAATACGCATTTAAGTGAGCCATAAAATCAAGCAATGTTGGAATAGTCTAAGACATTTAACTCACTCCTAAGTTTGCAAAAATGGCTTTCATCTAAAGGCTTGGTGAAAATGTCCGCTAATTGGTTTTCGGTCCGGATGTGGCTAATGCAAATGTCTCCCTTGCCAACATGATCTCTCAAGAAATGGTGGCGGATATCTATATGCTTGGTTCTTGAGTGTTGGACTGGATTATTTGAGATTTTGACGGCACTATCATTATCACATAATAAAGGCACTTTATCAAAATTGATTCCATAGTCCATCAAAGTTTGCCTCATCCACAATAATTGAGCACAACAACTTCCGGCGGAAACATATTCGGCTTCGGCGGTTGAAAGTGCTACGGAGTTTTGTTTCTTTGAAGACCAAGAAACTAAGGATCTTCCTAAGAATTGACAACATCCCGAGGTGCTTTTTCTATCCACTTTGCAACCCGCATAATCGGAATCCGAATAACCAATTAATTCAAATTTAGCACCTTTAGGATACCAAAGCCCTATGTTATAGGAATGTTTTAAATATCTCAAAATCCTTTTTACGGCCTTTAAATGACATTCTTTTGGAGAAGCTTGAAACCTAGCACACATACAAAAACTAAACATGATATCGGGCCTAGATGCGGTAAGATAGAGCAAACTACCAATCATAGATCTATAAAGCTTAGTATCTACCGACTTACCTCCTTCGTCGAGGTCTAAATGCCCATTGGTTGCCATTGGTGTTTTGATAGGTTTCGCATCTTCCATCCCAAACTTCTTGAATAAGTCTTTCACATACTTTGTTTGGCTTATGAAAGTCCCATCCTTGAATTGCTTGATTTGTAGTCTAAGGAAAAAGCTTAGTTCACCAATCATTGACATCTCAAATTCCCTAGACATCATATCACCAAACTCTTTGCAAAAGTCTTGATTAGTAGAACCAAATATAATATCATCAACATATATTGACAAACAAAGAAATCATCATTGATAATTTTTGTGAATAGAGTGGTATCTACTTTACCAATTTTAAATCCTTTTGAAACAAGAAAATCTCGAAGGCGCTCATACCATGCTCTAGGAGCTTGTTTTAAACCATATAGCGCCTTAGAGAGCTTGTATACATGATTAGGAAATTTTAAGTCTTCGAACCCCGGAGGTTGTTCAACATAAACAAGTTCGGAGATAGTTCCATTTAAGAAGGCACTTTTAACATCCATTTGAAATAATTTAATATCAAAACTAGATGCAAAAGCTAACAAGATTCTAATTGACTCAAGTCTAGCTACGGGTGCAAAGGTTTCATCATAATCTAAACCCTCAACTTGAGTGTAGCCTTGAGCAACTAACCTTGTTTTATTTCTTACCACAAGTCCGTTCTCATCTTGCTTGTTTCGAAAGACCCATTTTGTACCAATCACATTTTGCTCCTTTGGCCTTTCCACCAATGTCCATACATCATTTTTGGAGAAGTTGTTTAGCTCTTTATGCATGGCATTTATCCAATCCGGATCATCTAGAGCTTCTTCTACAAACTTTGGCTCAAGAGAAGATACAAACGAATAATGTTCACAAAATGAAGCTACTCTAGAGCGAGTTTGAACACCCTTACTCACATCACCTAATATTTGATCTATTGGATGATCTTTTGCAATTGCATTATGGATCTTGAAGGGTTGTTGTTGATCTTTTGCTTCATCATCTATTACTTGTACATCGCTTGAAGTTGAAGAAGTAGGTGGTTCAACTTGTCTTGATGAGGTGGGTGATGTAGTATCTTCCTTTGGCTTGATGTCGCCAATTTGCATGTTTTCCATAGCTTTATGTAATCCTTCTTCTCCTACATCATCCAAATTATCTTGCTCTTCTTGAGAGCCATTAGTTTCATCAAATTGCATATCACAACATTCTTCAACCAAACCCGAATTCTTATTGAAAACTCTATAAGCTTTGCTATTTGAAGAGTATCCTAATAAAAATCCTTCATCACATCGACTTTGAAATTTAGAGAGCCGAACACCCTTTCTTAAGATGTAGCATTTGCACCCAAATACTCTAAAGTAGGAAATGTTCGGTTTTCTCCCAATGAGAAGTTCATAGGAAGTCTTTTCAAAAGACGATGCAAATAAAGCGATTTATGGCATGACAAGCGGTGTTAATAGCTTCGCCAAAATCTATCTAAGTATTATATTCATCAAGCATTGTCCTAGCCATTTCAATCAATGTTCGATTTTTCCTTTCTACAACTCCATTTTGTTCCGGAGTGTAGGTTGTGGAAAGTTCATGCTTTATTCCAAGTTCATCACAAAAATCTTCAATTTTAGTGTTTTTGAATTCGGATCCGTTATCACTTCTAATTTTCTTTATTTTAAAATCAAATTCATTTTGGGCTTTTTTTGAGAAACTTTTGAAAATTCCGGAGGTTTCACCTTTGTCATTTAAGAAGAACACCCATGTATATCTAGAGTGGTCATCTACAATGACTAAACAATAGCTATTGCCTACGATACTCTTATAGGTTGTTGGCCCAAACAAATCCATATGTAAGAGTTCCAATGGCCTAGATGTTGACATGATACTTTTGGAAGGATGAGAGTTTGCAACTTGCTTCCCGGCTTGGCAAGCACTACAAAGTTTATTTTTCTCAAACTTCACATCTTTCAAGCCAACAACTAAGTCATGTTTGAAAAGTTTTTTAAGTTGAATCATACCCACATGACCTAACCTTCTATGCCATAGCCAACCCAAAGATGTTTTTGCAATTAAACAAGTTTTTAAACAAGACTCATTTGAAGTGAAATCCACTAAATAAAGATTTCCAAATCTAAAACCTTTGAAGACAATTTCCTTTTCATTTTCTTTTGAAATAATGACATTTTCTTTAGAGAAAGAACAAGTTAAGCCTAAATCACACAATTGAGCAACAGATAGCAAATTAAAATTTAAAGTTTCTACTAAAGATACATTGGAAATGGAAAGGTCATTGGAGATAGCAATTTTACCCAAACCAAGTACCTTTCCTTTGCTATTGTCCCCAAAGGTGATTTTCTCATTGCTCCCGCTCTCAAAGGTGGTGAACATTTTCCGGTCTCCGGTCATGTGTTGAGTGCATCCACTATCCAACACCCAATGCCTTCCACCGGTCTTGTAATTCACCTACAAAAGAGAATCAAGTTCTTTTAGGTACCCAAATTTGTTTGGGTCCTTCGAGGTTAGTAACCAAGGTTTTGGGCACCCAAATGGATTTCCTTTTAGCACCCAAAATCGAGGTGCCAATGAAATGAGCAATAATATTTCCATTTTCAGTTTTTCTAAGCATATAGCATGAGTCATATAAACCAATGGATTGAATCTTACCTTTAGAACAATTTTGAGACTCATGTCCCAAATCCCGGCATTTTGTACAATACTTACCATTTTCTTTTACAAACCTTGGAGGCTTGTATACGGGTTTCTTACCTTTCTTGGGAATGTACCCAAGTCCTTCTTTGTTGAATGAACATCTTTGATCACTTAATAGTTTATCAAGTGTAGCCTTTCCTTTGTATGCTCTTTCCAAGCTTTTGTTCAATTTTAACACTTGTTCCTTTAAATCTTTGTTTTCATGAACAAGTAAATCATCATGGACAAAAGATATAGCATTTCTAGAATCAATATTAGAAGAGCATGTCATGGCAAGGAGTTCATCACATGATGTAGATATGCTAGATTTTGATACTTTTACACTAGGCATTTCATTTATAATATCGCAAGTAATTCCAATGCTGGTGCAAGATTTTTCATGGATGAGCAAATCATGAGCTTCCTTTAGCTCCTTATAAGATTCTTGTAGAGTTGTATGTTCCTCTTCAAGATCTTAAATTTTGATTTCTCTTTCCAAGAAATTCATTTAGTTCAACAAGCATATCCATAAGATCATCATATGAAGGCTCATCATCATCAAGGAATTTTACCTTATCTCCTTTTGCCATGAGGCAAGTTGGAGTGGAGAATAGTGATGGAGCTTCCTTGATTGCAATTCCAACAAGTCCCTTCTTCTTGGAGGACTCATCTTCACTTGATTCGGAGTCGGAATACTCTTCTTTGGAATCCCACTCTCCAATGTGGGCTTCATTCTTGCCATCTTTGTGAAGCTTCTTGAAAAGCTTCTTCTTGACGTTGTAGCTCTTCTTGTTTGATGACTTCTCTTTGTCATCTTTCTTGTTGGGGCAATTTGAGGTAATGTGCCCTTTCTCATCACATTCATAGCAACGGATGTTGCTATATCGCTGTTGGAGTAGGAGTGCCCTTCTTTGCCTTGTCATAATTTGCGCTTGGTTTGAACGCCTTCTCATGAACTTGTTCATTCTTCTTAGTAGAAGAGCAAGTTCTTCTTGAGTTTTCCTCATCATCTTGATTCTTCACTTACCACCGCTTTGGCCTTGAAAGCGGTGATCTTTTTGCCTTTTGATGAGGATTGCTCCAAGAGCTCCTCCTTATCCTTCTTGTATAGCTCATTTGTGATGAGGTTGCCCAATAGTAGTGTTGGAGTCATTCTTGCTAACTCCGGTGAGTTGAGGAAGAGTGTCACCAACATTTCGTATTTTTCCAGCAAAGCCCTAAGCATCTTTCTCACAATGTCAAGATCGGAAGGTTAGTACCAAGGCCTTTGAGCTCATTCACAATATTGTTGAGTCGTGTGTACATCTCATTGATGTCCTCATGAGGCAACATTGTGAATGTCTCATATTTAATCCTAAGCCGATGCAATTTTGCTTCTTTAACCGTGGATGTCCCTTCATGGATTTCGGAAGGGTTGTCCAAATAGCGTGAGCCGCCTCAAGATTACTCACCCTATTGAACTCATCCGCGTTAAAGCTCCAAAATAGCATTCATTGCTTGGGCATCTAAATGAGCATTTCGCCTGCCTTGATCCGTTGGATTCAATGGATCCAGCCATGACGTAACCCTCATTTACAATTTTTCAAACGCTTGGACTCATGGCCTTTAAATAAATTGACATTCTAATTTTCCAATAAGCATAATTTGATCCATCAAAGAAAGGTGCCTTGCCTATAACAAATCCCTCGCTAGCCATCCTTTTCTCTCTAGACGGTTAAGTCTAAAAATGAGAGACCAAGCTCTGATACCACTTGTAGGATCAAGGATACCGACTAGAGGGGGGTGAATAGGCGGTTTTTAAATTTTCTTTTCAACTAGGCTAAATTTCTCTAATTCTAAGAACAAGAATGAAAGACAATTTTGAGCCTACACAATACTAGTCAAGCAAATAGCAATACTAGTAATAACAAGGACTAAACAAAGTCTTGAGCATGTAAACTTAGAGCTATTTAGAAAGCAATAGAGATGTACACACTTGATGTTTTTACCGTGGTATCGAAACTTGCTTGGTTCCCACTAGTCCACGTTGAGGTTAGCTCGAACGAATCGAACCGGCTCCACGAATTGAGCCGAAGCACCTCGATCACTAGAGGTAGCTCTTCCCCGCTCCGGGTAGGCGAGCTCCAACCTTCACACGAAAGCCGGGTCTTCTCACAAGCTTCTTTGAGAAGATCACCGAACAAGCTTCTCCCAATCGTCCAGGTGCCGGCAAGCACCAAGAGTAACAAATCACGAGCTTAAGCTTGATGGCAAACTAGTGCCAAGGATCAAACTAATGAATGCTATGCACTTTTGCTCAAACACCTCAAATGAATGCTCAAGAGTGAAAGTAGGTGTGGTGTGAATGCCCAATGCTCAAGAATGATCAATAGAGTCTCTAGCATCATCTATGAGCGTTGGTGCGGTATTTATACCTTCCACCTACCAAAACTAGCCGTTTGGAACAAATTCCGAAAAATCGGGCGGCGGAACTACCGCGGTGCGAGGCGATAATCTGCCGCCCCTATCGGCCGATCGAACGGCTATGTCAGAGCTTCTGCAGTGACCGTTGGTCCGTCGGCGCGGTACTACCGACGTTGTAAAGTCCCAGTACTACCGTTCACCCAGTAGTACAAGAAAGTCGGCGCGGTACTACCGCTTGAGCCGAGCTCCAAAAGTCACTCTGGAAAAAGGCTCGATTCACCTCCGAACTACGTGGCGGTAGTACCGCTCGACAATGAACTACCGCTTCCTCACATTTTGGAAATGAGTCCGGAGGGTGCTCTCTGGAAAAATGGGTCCGCTTGAGGTTCGGAACTTCCGATCGCCGGTAGTTCCGATTTTTCCAGCGGTACTACCGCTCTACGGTAGTACCGACGTTAAAAATCGGAACTACCGCACGCGCAGACGAGTACGCTTTGGCTTTTAAAACAGATTTTCAAGAATGCATGATCCTAGTTGATCCATGGACACTTAAGAATTGCTATCAAGCTACTTGTCATGATCCTCTTTATGGTACGATTATTTATCCTATAATCCGGTCTTCCACCATTCTCCTAAGACCGGTAAAATTGAAAAAGGGGATCCTATTTTAAAAATACCTCTATCTTGAACCATGTTTGATCTTCATCCTTATCCTTTGGCTTGCATTTGTCAACCATAACCTGGACTTAACCTTTAAACATCTCATTGAATAGTTAGTCCCATATTCATATAAACTCATTAATTACCAAAAATATTTTTAGGGGCCTAGATGCTTTCACCGGGGAGAAGGTGGGAGGCCCCTACTCCCGTGTGCTAAGGCCAAGTCTCGTGATTTGAGGAGATGATCCGCCTCCTCCTTGGGAGGAGAGGTCATGGACCGTGATGTGGTTCGCCTACCTGCTAACGATGAGACGCAGCTGCACCCAAAGGAAGTGGAGGCGATCGTCTTCGTCGCGTAATTTGAGGCTGGGCTCTGGATACCAGCGACGAACTTCGTCGGCGACGTCCTGCGGACTTATAGGCTGGAACTGGCGCAACAGACCCCAAATACGATAGCTCGTCTAGCTATTTATGGCTGGGCGACATGATAAGAAGGTATCTGGCCCTACGCGACACTATTCGTCTTCCTCCATGACGCGCGCTGCCAGCCGAAGAAGCTCGACGGGGGGCGTTCTCAAACTTCGGCAGCGTCAACTTCGTACTGAGGCCGCAATGTGCGAAGATCTTCCCCGGCAACTCGACCCGAGGGAAGTGGAAATCCAACCGATGTGCTTCAATACTTCGCCGAGCGTGGAGCCCAACTTCAACGATGAGCAGCGGGCACGGAGGCTTATCGGTATCACCCTCCGGTTCAACATGCGCAACCTCGCCGAGGAGTTTGTTATGTATGGAGTGGCGCCGCTGGCCTGCTAGTAGAAGCTTCAACCTGGTCCCATCCGGTAGGACGGTGTTCGGCCGACGGTGTCTTCGCTTTCGAAGCCCTCAGATCCTCATAAGCTCCTCGGCCATAGGTCGTATATATATATATATATATATATATATATATATATATATATATATATATATATATATATATATAATTTTTATGAACAATGCTTCGCTTTGCTGTAGGGCTCCTACTAGATGATGCGGAGCGCGCGATAATTGTGTTCCTTGGGCCATACATTGCTAAGGAGCACAACCTACACGAATCCGCGACCATCCCGTGGTCGGGCGGATAATCGAGTATGTGAAGCTCGGGCATCCCGTCTTGGGCGCCGGTGCCGACATCGGGTCAGGCCCACCATCGCGATAGCGACGGCTAGGGGTAGGCGTCCCCCTCCGGCTCAGGGCCCGGTCTCCCGCCATCATTGCTTCACCGTCGGTTGCTCCTCCGGTGATTCTTGTTGGAGCCGAAGGCGCGACCCTCACCGGGTCCGACATGGAGGAGTGCGCCAACTCGGATCTGGAGGCGACGGCGGAGCACACTGTACCCAGCGAGGAGTCCTCGGGCGGCACCATGGACAAGGGTGCGGCGCTGACGTGCATGAGGGCGAGGCCTCATCGCCCGCGCCAGCCGCAGAGGCTGAGGAAGCATTGCTAGAGCCCCTGAAAGCCAAGTGCCCCCAGATAGGATCGCCTTCCTGGCCGAAGGTGTTTGCCGTGGATTCGGAGTCCGATGGGAGGCCATTCGGCCTGAGGGGTAACTCGCCGCCCCCGATGCGGATGAACCCCCCGCGGTCCGGACCTCGGTGGAGCAAACACCCCCTCGTGCCTCACCTGGGCACGTCAAAGGTAGGCGCAACTCTTTCTCCACCTCGTGACTTCGCGAAGCTTTCTTCTATCTACTCGCTGATTCCGTCGTCAACATCAGCCGAGACGCGGTCACCCGAGCGCGGACAAGGATCGAGCAACGGAGATGGCCACGAAGTCTCCGGCCTTCCCGCTCCAGACATGACGTCAATTTGTAGCTATTTGTTTATGAGTTGCTTCTTGTGGAGCGATTGCTTCTTCTGGAGCTTCTCCTTGCTCATCGCTTCTTCCAATTGCGATGGCAAGTCCCTTTAGTTTTTTCGGCTCCGATGTGTGCGCACACATCCATGCCAGTTTCTCCCTCCAGTGGAATGTTCAAATCCGGTATGCCCTTTCTTGAGGGTGCCATATTGGTGCTAGGTCTCAACTGGCTCACCTTCTGGTTCTGGAGAACTTCAGTAATCGGCTGTGATAAGTCCTTCTTATGCTTCTTTACCAAGGGACCGAAGTTCTCGTCCTTTTATTATGAGGCCTTTTGGACGGGATTTGGGATACCTTCTTTGGTATTTCAACCCTCTCCGGTGCATTGCGTGCAGGCACATGCGACTTAGTCACGCTATTCAAATCACTAAAGTGATTAGGCAATTGATTTGCTAATACTTGAAAATCAATGGTCTTCTGGACCTTTCTATTTGCTTCACTAGTGCGCAGGTCATGTGCACGGATTCCCGTGGCTTGCCATGTAATTTCCTGACATTTTTCATCAAGGGGTTGATTTCCTCCCCATAATGTTGGGAAATTATCCGCATCAAAAATGCAATCAGGGAAGCGGACGGTGTGCAAATCCCCTATCATGGGTTCTAAATACCTGATTATGGATGCAATCTCATAACCAACATATATCCCAGTCTTAAGGAGGGGGCCCATTGCAGTACGCTGTGGAGGAGGTATAGGTACATAAATCTTGCATCCAAACCTCCTGAGATGGGAAATTTTCTGTCAGACCCGGATTTTTCAATCCAGAATCTTCTGTGATTACGGCATTATTCCGTGGATCAGTAGATAATGCGCATAGGTACATTGCTGTATCATGTCATACATCGCTTAAACAATAGTATTACAGACCATAGTTCCAAATTACGCCACGTCGGGCAATAGTTTACAAAAGGGGCACTTAGGCCGAATGTCATCATTACATGCAAGCAGCGGAAGAGAAAGCAAAAGTAGGGCCATAACCTCAGGCAAGCGACTGGGGGGTAATGTGTGCAGTATATATTACCTAGATATAGATAATATATGTGCACACAATGCCTTAGGTCTACTTGTCTAAGTTCAGAAAATACGCACGATGACCTAATTCCCATCGTCCTTCCTTCCTTCTGTGGCCGGGGCATCTTCATATTCATAATGATCCTGCGTCCATGTCTCTGTTTTGATAATGCGAGTGTGAGCACACTAACCACCGTGCTCGTGAATCATCACACGAGATCGCGGTAATAGTATCTTTGGTGATCAAGGAAGGCTTTAGGTTTATTTTATTTTGCCAGAAACTGCCTTTTCAATACAGTACTTAGAAATCCCTACGACCTAGCAATTTTTGAAGGACACAAGTTTAATGGAAATAATTATGTTAATAGTGCACAGAGCCCATCCACCATTACATGGCCTCTGCACCTCACAGCATCTTCTAGCATTATAGCTGCCTATCTTACCACTGGGACGACAACCAGGACAATTCCAAACTAGGGCCTTTCACTGCCCTACATTTTCCCAATTCACCCACAAATTATTTACAAATGAACTATATCTAGTTAAGTCCCCATGTGCGCCCATGACCGCGGGCACGGCTATTCGAATAGTTTTGACTCTGCGAGTTTGTACACATTCCCCACAAGAGACCGCCAACCCATTGCCCCACATGATTCCTTAGTCATATGGTTGAGCAGACCGTCATAGTGACTTTTCGAAATATCTAGCCTCTTTCGTCATCTCACCCTATGGGCTTATCCCACTTGCGGTGGGTCCCATACGTTGCACCGGATGTTTTCCACGCTACTACGCAGCAGGGCTCCACTTCCCGCAACGCTTAGAACAGCTGAAAAACTTCACCCTCCCCTTGGTGTCCCTTTGGGCCTTCCCTTACCCTTGCAGATCCACTCCTATCCACTACCAGTGAGATGAGTCTGGGGGTTTCGATAAATTTACTTAGCTAGGTTGTAATTTACAGACTTGTGGTTGTACTGTTTTACACGGGCTAACATGACAAGATTCGGTCCTTAGGGTTATCTGAGTGGTTCTACCATATCCCATACTCTTTGTGCTTCCCCACCACATACCAAATTTCCCAAATCATCCACACGGATACTAAGCAAGTTTGAGGCTTTTGGAAGCATAAAATAACAGTTCCAAATTTTCTCCAATATTCCCACCATGATCGCCCAAATTATTGTCATATTTACAAGTAAGATATTTTGGGACGACTAGCATCCCGCTTATCTAGCAATACTAAGCAGTACGATATATCATAACTCTATTTGTGAAAAGCTACATTATGATAGTTTTGCTAAGGCGACAAGGTTCACATATCCCAAGGTTTCACAGGTAATACTAACAAGCATAATAATGGGTCTATATCTAATATCTATGAAACTTGAACATACTTTAGCACATAAAATAATAGCATGCACTTGGATAGTTTAAAGAAAAGTACTTTGCATAAACAAGGGTTCAATATGATCAAAGTGATAACTCGCCTCGATCACAAAGTTCTGGGGGTTGGGAGCTGGGGTCTGCTGCTGCTTCTGCTTCTTCTTCTTGTGCCTCGAACGCTAATTTAATCGTGCGCGAAAGTTTGCATAAAAAGAAGGCAACAAATCAATCCAAATAACACCAGAAATTCAAATGAACTCAAAAAATTATTATTTCAGTTCCATTGGATAGATCTTGAATTTAGACGAATTTAGAAATTTGTCTCACTAAATTTGGAGTTAAAATGAAGAAGTTATGACATTTTAAAGTTCTCAGTTTAAATAAATTCCAAAAATTATTAAATTCTGACAGGTGGTGTCCACACATTTTATTTTATTTTTTCTTTTCTTTTCTTGTCACTGACCGGTGGGGTCCATCGGTCGATGGCTCAGCTCTTCTTGCGGTGACGAGTGGGGCCCGCAGTCGAGTAGTCTTGCCCAGTGGTCATCGACATGTGGGTCCCCTGCGATGGACCCACTTGTCGATGTCTGCCGACGGTGGGACCCATCCGCAATGGCCCCTGTCGATGCAGCGGCCGACAAAGGGGCCCACGTGTCGGCACAGAAATCAAAAGAAATGGCTCAACCCGGTAGCGGAGCGGGGCTCGAACGCCACGGGAGCCAAGGGGAGGAGGAGATCACGGTAACCAAGTGGGCGGGAGGCTTTGCCTACCCCTTATGCGCTAATACCTCTTAAGGTATCTTGTGCGGGGGCCCACAAGGTGGCCGAGGAAGGTGGTGATGGCGCCGGCGGGGGTGGCCGGAGAGGGGTGGGCGACAGGCGATACACGTTCACGCGCCAAGGAGAAGCTCGTGGTGGTGGCGGTGGGGGGGATCTTGGGAGGGATCGGCAAGGCCGGCGGTGGTCCGAGGGTCTCGGTCTTGGCGAGGTACTGGCGGGGAGAGTGCTGGAAGGCCGGGTGGGGTCGTGGCGTCCGGAGGTGGTGTGGGAGGAAGGAAGTTGGCTCGGGTGGGCCAGTCGGCCAGGAGGCGTCACGGAGTTGGGGAGAGAGTGAGGCGGCGAAGAGGGCTTTAGTATCTAAATTACTTGGCGGGAGAGGGGCTCGGGGTGTGGGGAGCACTGTGGATGCCTTTGCGGCCTTTATAGGCGTGCGAGTATGCCCGAAGCGCGCCTCCCGAGATGTCGCATCGGTGGCGGCGAGGCGAGGGTAGGCGCAGGCTCCTCAGGGGCATGATGCTCGGTGTGGCTCGAGGCGACCGGGCGCGGGCGAGGGAGACGGACCGAACAGGCGCAGAGAGGAAGAAAAGAGGCGGCGGCAGGGCGGCGCGCTTCGGACAGGGGTGGCGTGCTCGGACAGCGGCGGCGCGCCACTGGTCCGGCGGGACCAGTCCGAAACGCCCATGGGCCGGGCCGCAGTGGAGGCGAGCGCGGCGCGAGGCGTGGGGCGGCCCAGCAGGGCGCACGAGGGAGGAGGCGGGGAGAAGAAGAACAATGGCGGGAGGGGGTCACATTGGTCGGGGCGGGTTGGGCTTTGGTGGGCTGATCGGCTGACCCATTTTCATTATTTTTCTTTTTAATTTTTCTTTTCTATTTCTTTATTTCATTTATACACAAATATACATATATATATATATACATTTATATTCCTTAGGTGGGTATGGATAATTATATATTCTTCCCCACCCCACTTTCATGAAGATTTTGTTTGAATAATTTCTAAATTTTATTATGTATATATATTCATATACAACTAGGTATATTTATGCATATATACTTCCTTTTTGTTTTATTCTCCCCGATTATTTTATTGAAATTCCCACATTTGAATCCCCAAATTTTTGGGACTAAACGATATCCTTTTTCACTGGATCATCTTTTCAGATTCTTATTTTAAAATTTTGTTTCTTAGTGTTTTACATTTTATCTTTTGGAACCTTAATCAAGATTTAAGAAATGCCTCAAAATAAATTTTAAATCAAACACAAGGCAAAATAATGCAAAAGTTTTATATTTCTCAATTAAAATTTTCGGGATGTTACAAATCTACCCCCCTTAAAAAGAATCTCGACCCCGAGATTCAGCCTAACTGGTAAACAATTCGGGGTAATCTCTCCTTAGCTGGTCTTCATGTTCCCAGGTGGCCTCCTTCTTTGAGTAGTGACTCTATTGTACTCTGCAGGTGCGGATGATTTGATTCCTGGTCTTCTTTTCCACAGTGTCCAAGATCTTAATTGGACGTTCCTTGTAGGTCAGGTCGCTCTCGAGCTCAACTGCCTCCATCGGGGTTTGATCTTTGTACCCGAAGACATTTCTTGAGCTGGGACACATGGAAGACGTTGTGCACATCTGATAGACTTGCAGGCAACTCAAGTTGATAAGCGACTTCCCCCTTCTTAGCTAGGATCGGGAATGGTCCGACAAAGCGAGGGGCAAGTTTGCCTTTGACTTTAAATCGTTTGACTCCCCGCAGGGGGGACACCTTCAGGTAGAGTGGGACACTTTAAATGCCTTTGATAGGGGATTTCATCCTTCACTTTTAGAGTGGAGGGTTTGGTAATTAATTTCTCGTTTTGACTTGCTAGCCTTATTCTCATGTGGAGCATCCGACGGCCTTTACGTGCGTGCCTTACCCTTCCTCCCCCTTCGTTTCATCAAGGGCTTTTGCACCTTGTAGCTCCCAGCGTTGGCCTCACGGCCAGCGGAGCTCCTCAGTGGCTGAGTGACGTAGTTCTTCCGGAGAACTTTATCCTGAGCCTCCGCAACCTGCATCATATCAATCAATTCGGCATACTCCTTGTAGCCGTCTTGACGATAATTGCGTGCAGATTGTACTGCATTGGAGTGGAAGGTGGATATGTTTTCTCAATCTTCTGCTCATCTGTGATCTGCTTGCCACAGAGTTGAAGATTGGTACAAATCCTGTGCAAGACAGAATTGTACTCTTCGACTGTTTTAAAGTTGGCAAACCTCAGTCTGATCCATTCTTGCTCTGCCTGAGGAAGAATGGTGTACTTTAGCCTCTCAAACCGCTTCTTGAGTGCAGTCCAGAGTACTAGCACGCTCTTCTCTACCATGTACTCATTCTTGAGAGTGAGACAGAGGTGGCGCCTGAGAAAATGAAGTGCTTGATCATTTTCCTTAGGGGTGGGTTGGGCGTCATGCAGTGCGCCAATCCCAATAGCTACGCGGAGCTTATTGGCTCCAAGTACTATCTCAACATCGGAAGCCCAAGTCAGATAGTTTTGGCCATGCTAGGCCAGCTCCTCGAACTACCGGTTCGTGATGTCAGTCATCTATATGTGTATGAAAGAAATAAACAAGTTTACTGATGTTAAACATGCATGAAATAATTTACTACAGGTAAATAAATGGTACAGAAGATTCTCGTAATGTTCCAGAATTTTCTATGAATTTTCTACAAATTTTTCTATTAATTTCGGTGATTAAAGGAAATTTAAACAATTACGATTAACCAAAACAGTAAACAAATACAGAAAACATAGAAAATAATAATGGCATAAATAAATATGCTAAAAATAATTCAAAATTCGGATTCCGGAGGCCCTTTATGCTAGAATATGAATTTTCAGCGAATTCTGCAATTTTTGAGGGTCTTTACGCAAATTTTTAGTTCAGAGAAAATTTGGCCTAATTTCCTGATTTTTCGAGGGGTTTTCTGCGAAATTTGGTACCATCTGAAAATCTGAGGACCTATTCGTAATTTTATGACTTACGAAGGCATTTCTGCAAAATTCGGGACCCATATGCAAAATCCGAGAGCTGATCGGTAATTTACAGAAAAATGAGAGGCTTTTTCGCAATTTCGCTGGCGCCAGCCCATTTCTTCCCCCTTTTTTTTTCTTTCGCTCGTGCGGCCCGTTTGCCTCGCGGACCATCAGGCCCGTTCGGTCGGCACAATTTCACAAAGCTTCGGGCCTGCTACGGCTTCGGGCCGTCTCGGCGATGCGCGCGGGGATGCGGACCGCCGGCCGGGGGTAGGCAACATTTGTTAAATCAATCTCTATGCCTCAGTCTATGAAGCATAAATTATTTGCGCAAAAGCAAGAGTCGGCAAGGAAAGATGTAGAATGTGCATTTGGGATTCTACAGAAATGATGGGCTATTATACGTGAACCAGCACGTCTTTGGGAGCAAGAAGACCTTGCTGATATTATGTATGCATGTATTTTTTTGCACAATATGATAGTTGAGGATGAGAGAGATAACTATCAACTAAGATTAGATGAGACTTATGATGAAGGGAGATCTTCGACGCCCATAGTAGGCCTTGGAAATGGACCAATTCATGGATTTTCTAGGGTACTTGAAATTAACGTAGATATTCATAATTCTGCATTGCACCACCAGTTGAAGGCAGACTTAATAGAGCATATATGGAACCGGTTCGATTATGAAACTTTAGTTTAGTAAGTCTTGTAGTGCACTGCTTGTAATATTAGATTAGATTATCTACCAATGTATTCTTGACGATTCTATTCAACTTCTGTACTGTAACTTAACCAGTATCATTTTACTGGTTTATCCATTGCATTTCAATCAGTGTATTCAGTTAATCTCCAACATCATGAATGCACAAATACTGAAAGAGCAAGTACTGCACTCTACAACCACACAAGCACAATAATTTTTTTTGCAACAACAATGAACGCACAAGTAATAACTCCAGTGATTAACTACCAATCAAGCATGGGAGCACGGTGGGAGAAAACAAATCCTCACCTTCTCGAGCTTCAGGCGGCGCAGTTGTAACTTCTGGACTGGAGCACATCGCCCAGCCTTGGAGCGCGGCTCCATGGCCTCGAAGAGCCAGAGTAGCTACCAGGAGCAGCTGCACCTTTTGCTCTTGGACGGGGACTGCTCGTAGGCGCTGGTCCTCCCCTTATTCCCTGCTGCCACGGGCGGCGGCGGGGAACGGGGCGGCGACGATGGGAGCGGAGGCGGAAGGCATGAGGATTGAGATGAGAAGGGCCTGATCCGGTGCCAACGGATGCCAAAGGGCCAGATCCGGTCCCAGCGGCTACGGAATCGCGGGGCGGCGGCGGGGAACGGGGCGGCGGCGATGGGAGCGGACGCAGAAGGGTTCGGAGGAAATGGGGAAATTTCACGAGAGACGCGGGTTCAGATGGTAGAGAGATTTTTTTATCTGCCAAGTGGGACGACCTTTAGAGCCGATCGGTGGTCTCATACAGTACGCGTCGGCTGTGGGGCCCACCTTAAAGCCTCTTCGGATATATACATTATTGATGCCCTTAGGGCATAATTCATTCAGACACGACCGTACCGTGTTGACTAATAGGGTTAGCCAGAGACGTAGGCACGGCTCAGTGAGCTCACGGTGCCGGCATGGGATGGGACCTTGCTGGTCCCGTAAGAAATGAGAAAATGGATACTTTGCCATCCTATTCGGTGGGCTTCGACAAAATGCCACTCCCTAGAATGACCACTATAAAATGCCACTCTTAACATTGACACTTTGATTATTTACCATTTTGAGGGTTTTTTAGGATTCTTAATCATTTTTTAACCCTTTTCAGATTACTTTCCATGAGAAAAGACGTATTTGCCCTTGGGCCATCTTCAGAAATGCCAGTGTATGTTCACCTTGACCATCCACGCCTGCAAGGTGACGGTTTGGTTGGCAGAAGATCCAAACAATTCTTGGCAAACGCACCAAAAATGTACAACATGTACGCAACGTTCTCCTGAGTAACATTGAAAAGGTAACAACGCTTGTATTGCGCACAAGTAATTTCCTAGTCCCTACCAAAGAATTTGCATGTCCCGGTACCGATTCTACTCATCGACGGTGTGTAAATCTAGTATTTCTCATGATAGCCCGATCATGCGTGCTTCGCCTGTGATTTACACAAAGTCCTCGGACTCGCATCATGAAGAGAGCCAGAGAGGACACCAATGCCACATGACACGGCCACACGAGTCTTCATGGACAGCGAGCCACTCTTGAGCGAGCGGTAGGAGGTAGTTCGAGAGTTTGCGTTCGGGTTGCGGCCGACCTCCTCATTCGTCGAACACCTCGCGCGCCTGGAAGTCGCCGGTTTGCACCGCCGCGATGAGGACGTTGTAGTGACTTGCCCTCCTCGCCGTCTCCTCGATCACCGACACCGCGTCGAACTCGCCGATCGAAGCTAGCGCCTTGACCAGTAGCGAACACGCCGGACGCGCGCAAGACGGCCCCGACGTCATCCAAAGTCCTCGAATCGCTCTCACGGTATCCTTCACGCACTGCCCGGAACGGCCCCGACGGCCCAGAAGGCGAACGCCGCCGGTGAGGAAAGCCGCCGAGCCGGCATGTCCGCGATGGCGCGGGACATGGCGGGTAGTCGGCCACCGCCCAGCATTCTCGACGAGCGGGTTGTGGGCGTGGCGCCGGGGAGAAGCCCTGCGGAGGGAGAGCCAGCGAAGAAGCGGGCGCGGGGCCATGGTCGGTGAGCTGCCAGGTGGTGGCCCGCGACGGGGTGGGAGAGGCGGGGTCGAGGCGGTCGAGGTCGGCCTCGAGGCTGCCGGTGCTCGCCGCGACGAGGCTAACGATCGCATCTGAAGCGGTGGCGATCATTGTTCCGCCACGAGATTGGAGGATTTCGAGGAGAAGGTTGCGGGGAGAGGCGGGCGGGAGGGAGGTCAGGGTGCTGCGGAAGAACATGGCCGCGGCTTGAGTGGAAACTGGAGGTAAGGGCAAATACGTCTTTTCCCATGGAAAGTAATCTGAAAAGGATTAAAAAATGATTAAGAATCTAAAAAACCCTCAAAATGGTAAATAATCAAAGTGTCAATGTTAAGAGTGACATTTTATAGTGGTCATTCTAGGGAGTGGCATTTTGTCGAAGTCCACCGAATAGGATGGCAAAGTATCAATTTTCTCGTAAGAAATAGGGCAGGCAGGCAGCACAACCAGCGGCGCGCACTCAGGCACAAGCGGCTCCCTGAAGGCCTCAACTGGTCACAGTCTCTCCTCTCCCCTTCGCCCTCTCTTCTCCGGTCCTCCCCCTTCTCCTCCTCCGATCCATCCATCTCATCAGTCTCCTTCACCCCCGTAGCCGCAGAACCACCGGAGAAGGAGCGGCGGTCGGAGTCAGAGGAGAGGGGCGGGATGGGGCGGCCGCCGAGCAGCGGGAGCCCGGCGTTCCGGTTCACGCAGGCGGAGGTGGCGGAGATGGAGGCACGCCTGCAGCAGCTCAACAACGCCATCCCGTCCCGCACCGTCATCCAGGCCATCGCCGAAAAGTTCACCGCCTCCGCCGCCCGCGCCGGCAAGACCACCGTCCAGTACAAGCAGGCAGGTTTTTTTTGTTGCCTTTTCCTCTTTTCCGGTACCGAAGATCCGAGGGATCCGAATTCAATACCCCCCTCCTTCTTTCCTGGGAGACAAGAAGGCCCTGTCTGATTCCGATCTGGGCTGAATTATGGGTGGGCGCAGGTGTGGAACTGGTTCCAGAACCGGAGGTACTCGCAGCGGTCCAGGACCACCAGGGGCCCGCTGGCACCGCAGGGGAAGATGCTGCCGGCAGGGGCAGACGAGCAGCTCGCAGGCTCCTTGAGGGCTCTGCCATCTGCCTCTGCGCACTCCGGCTCCCCCTCAGGTGCTTGCTGAATGCTGATAACTCGATATTGACTTGTCCTGTTTGTTTCCTTAGTATGTAATTCCACTTTCTGGTTAGGACTATGATGATGAAATGCTTTAGTGTAGTGCCAAATCTATTTGTGAGTCTTGTGCAGTTCTGCCCCGTATGTTGGTGTATGGGTACCTCTCAATGCCAAGGGATTGTGTGTGGATGCTGAACTTTCTTGTATGGCGCAGAAGGGTTTCTTCCGTTTCATGCAAAATTGGCAACTAAAGCTTGTCACCACTCTGATCTCAGTCATTGAAGCTCGTTTGGATAACACTGGGACACACAGATGGTGTGCCCATGCCTTTTCTTCACAATCGCAGGGCATCCAATTGTGTAGTGTTATGTTATTTGGAATATTTAAGTTTTGTAATCGTCCAGCTATGCATCATGATCCTCATTTATCATGTCCCATCTCCCCTCTGACTATTGTGAGTGTTGTTGAAAATCAGGGAAGAATTCTTTGGAGGGTGGCCAGGTTGAGTTTGAAGCGAAGTCAGCTAGAGATGGCGCATGGTATGCAGATATACATATCTAATCCTTCCAATTTTATGTCTTTTGACTGTCATGAACTCATGAGCGGGTATGTTTTGTGTGCGGGGGGTCACTTGCTGCTTAAAGTGTTGATCTAATGACCCAAACAATGTTTGTGATCCACTTGTTTAGAAAAGTTGTCAACTTATCAGTGCAATGGTTCAAAATTTTGTTTGCTACCTTAATTTATTCACATACACTTTTTGAGTCGACTAAGTATGTCCTGTCCTACATAAGTGTATTTCTGCTTGTCTAAAGTTGGTTATTGTGTGTGACCAATTTGCGGCTCAATGACATAAGGCATCTCTGAATTCATCAATGTTCAAGAAGGCGCTAGGTGCTAGGCGGGCGGCAAGGTGGGGCCTAGCGCCTAGAGAGCCTAGGTGGGGTCTAGGCGGCCGAATTAAAAATGAGGACAGTGGGCCCAAGATAAGTAATTATACATATGTATTTGATGTTTAGATAAAAAAATTATTACTTTGAGCCTCTTTCTCTTCTTTTCTTTTCCTTCCCCTTTCCTCTCTCTCCTCCCTTTCTTTCTCCATCTGGCCAACGCCCTAGCCCCTCATTTCTTCTTCCTCCCCATCCCCACGCGGCCACGCCTCTCTTCCTTCCCCTTTCCTCTCACCTCCCCTCCCTCTCCTGATTTGGATCCCAGGCATCCTCCCCCTCATGAGCCCAAAATGGGATGTAGGTCGTGGGCTCGCGGCGACGGTGCGGATGCAGAGAGATCGCGGGCTCGTAGTGACGGTGCAGATGCAGAGAGGTTGCGGGCTCGCGGCGAAGCCACAAAGGATGTGCAGCGATGGCGTGGAGGCGGTGCGATTACGGCGCGGATGCAGAGAGGTCGCGGCTCGCGGCGACAGCGTGGATGCAGAGAGGTCGTGGGCTCGTGGCGACAGCGTTGAGGCGGCGCGACAACGGCGCGGAGGCGGTGATGTGGAGAAACCATAGCCGTTTCCTTTTTGCCGCAGAGGTGTGTGATTCTTCTTCAGGCTTCTTCAGTGTCTTCACGGCGCCTTGCCTTGCCGCCTTGCCGGCCGCCCAGCCGCCTTGGCACCCGACTAGCACCCTAGGCGAGGTGCCGGGTGGCTGCCCAGCGCCTAGGCGGCCGCCTAGGGCGCCTTTTAGAACAGTGGCATTCATCCACTATGATTTGAAATAATTTTCCGTTTGACCATGAAGCGTTTTATGCTCTATGTTCTTGCAGTTGTGCCATCTTTTGTAATTTTTAATTTTTAAAAAGATCTTTAGTTTTGCATGCATGACAAAACTTTTTTGTTGCAGGTACGATGTTGCTGACTTTCTGTCCCATAGGTTGTTTGAAATAGGTGACCCGGTAAGGACCTTAAATTTTTTGTTAAATATAATAGATGTTATTAAATACATTTCTGGCAGTCTATTTTGCAAACATTTTGCTAACACTGAAGCTATAGATGATTCCATTTCTCATTTATCTTTACTGGGATTGCATTCTTGAGGGTGAAATGTAGTGACTTATTCTGTGTTAGGCTGCTTTAACACTTCTACTGGAAACTATGTTGGTGTTGAAACATGTCGAACACCTAACTTCTCTGAACTATGTGTTGGAGAAGTGTCCATACTTCATCCTTTCTTATGTTTTCTACAAGATGGTTCTACCAGAGTACCAATCATCTAACATGATTTTGTGAACCTTGTGTATTTGCTAGCTTTGGGCTTATATGAAAAGCTGATTCTAGAGTTGTATAAAATTTATCTTTCCCAACCTTTGTGTTTTTATATGTAAAACGAAATTTGTAAACAAATATGATTTTTTTATTTTAAGTTCATGTAGCTGTGTAGATGTGCGATCATTTTTCTGAAATTATGTGTGCACATGTTTCTGTAGTGTTGTGTTTTTCTCTTATGGTGGGTGCTAGTTTACTACCTGTGTCATACACCAATTCGGCTTGCACTTGTTTAATTTTTGTGTTTCAGGAAGTACGGGTTCGTTTTACTGGATTTGGAGCAGAGGAGGATGAATGGATTAATGTTCGTAAATGTGTGCGACAGCGTTCTCTTCCATGTGAAACCACAGAATGTGTTGCTGTGCTTCCTGGGGACCTTATTCTGTGTTTTCAGGTTTTTCTCATCGTAAACTTTTTTCCTTTACCTACCTTAGCATGTCACAACTTGAGAATTGCTGTCTACATGAACTTTATGTTCTCGTTTGAAAGTATAGGGAGAGTTTTGTTTTAGCCCTTTGAACATTATGCAATATGTATCCTATGCTTGACAGTTTTTCCAATTTAGTTCCTTTGTTCACTTGATCTACACCTCAATGTTTGTCTTCTTCCAAAACTGTTTGGTCTTCCTTGGTTTCTGATGTGTCTGTCCAGTGTGCACGATTGCATTCGCTTGTTGTGTCGATGGAATGACTTGGTCCGTTTTTAGGAAATGTGTTGTGAATTTTCCATATAATAACTGAGATGTGTGTATCTTGGTTGGATTTCACCTGCCAAAACTGTTGTGTCTTCGTAGATTTCTGATGTGACTGCAGTGTGCAGAACAGACACATTGCAGTTGCTTGTTGTGATGATTCAATGATTTGGTCCCTTTTAAGGAAATGTGTTTGGAATTTTCCATATAATAACTTAGGTTGCTTAACTGTAACATTTCCATCTCGTTATTGCATCATGGCACTCAATGATCTGCCAATTCATAGGATAACCACTCTATTTCTTCTTTTTTCTAGACTTATAATTACAATGTTGTAAAGTGTTGTGGTTGACAATACTTGTTGAATGGCTTTGCTTTAATATTTAAGAATTAAGATCCAGTGCTGCATGTATTTTATACTGTATTACTTTTCTGTAGTTGCAAACTTGCAATGATAAATAGGATGTCGAAATCCAAAATCGGTTTCCTGTTGCTTTCCATATTCTTGGTAATAATATTTCATCCCAGAGTTTTACTGTGATGCCACAAGGTCATTTCTTGATTGAGGCATAAGCAGCCAAAGCCTCATGACTGTCAATCAAACTTTGACCGTGGAAGCATGTTAATACAAGAAATATACTCATTCAGGGTCCTTTTTTACTTCCAATTTATGATTTTGTAGAATAGGATTTATATATTTCTCTCTTAATTAAATGTGTTGTGTTTTTTTATTAATATCGTACTTTTGAGTACTATTGTTGAGTTTTGGATGTAAATTTATCCCCTGAAACTGTTTATTGTTTGCTGAATGTTTTATGATTGTACTGCATCCCAGCAGCCTTTTGCGAAATGAAACAGGCTGTAACCTGTCTCCAGTCACTTATAAATTGAAAAAAACTGGAGATTTAAGGCCCTATTTGGAATGCAGGAATTTTTCACAATTCCTGTGGGAATTGAACTGTTTCTTGTGAAATTCCTTTGTTCCAAACAGGGCCTCAATGTGCATGTAGGACTGTAGGTTACTACTAATTGAAGAAAGAAATATACTCAGAAATTTATGGACTATTGATGAAAGTCTGAATAAGGAATAATACCATTTCTAATCTTGTTTGGGTGTGGCATTGTAATAGAAAGTTGAACACAGGACCAATGTATTTTCATTTGGTTTCGCTGTCCTATAGTGGTATCATTTACCCGAGTTGTTTCACATGAATAAATATTTCTGTTCTGAATTGACCAGGAAGGCAAAGAGCAAGCTCTCTATTTTGATGCTCGTGTCCTTGATGCTCAAAGGCGAAGACATGATGTAAGAGGATGCCGCTGTAGGTTTCTTGTTCGCTATGATCATGATCACTCTGAGGTACTTCTCCACTCTAACGATTTTCCATGCATTGACTGTGATTCTAGTATTGTAGTATGTATGTGCTATTATGCTGAACAACAACAACAACAATAACAACAAAGCCTTTTGTCTCAAACAATTTGGGGTAGACTAGGAATGAAACCTTCTCAAGATCAAAGAGTTGAGATTCTTGAAATAAAAACCTACAATGCTAAAACCCTAAGCCATACATTCTATTATCTGAGCCGAGAGCCTAAAACACTGCCCCTAACTTTCTTATGGTTCCGGTATGTGAATCGCTAATTTCTATGCGTTTCTATCCAAAACTAATTCTTTAGATAACATTCCAATCCCTCAAGTCTCTTTTAACTGCTTCCTCTTACGTCAGTCTTGATCGACCTGTCTCTTACGTTTTTTAGTACGTCTTAAAATTCCACTACGTACCAGTGCCTTAAGAGGCCTTCGTTAGAGATGTCCAAACCATCTCAAGCGATGTTGGACAAATTTCTCTTCAATTGGTGCTACCTCCACGCTATCACGTATATCATCATTGCGGATATGATCCCGCCTTGTGTGACCATAGATCCACCGCAACATTCTCATCTCCGCTACACTCATTTTCTGTATATGTTGTCTTTTAGTCACCCAATATTTTGCTCTATATAGCATTGCGGGTTTGATTGCCGTCCTGTAGAACTTACCCTTTTTAACTTTTGAAGGATTTTTTTTTGTCACACAGGACACTAGATGCTTGGCGTCATTTCACCCACCCTGCTCTTATCCGGTGGCTCACGTCTTCATCAATCTCACCATTCCACTGTAGCATCGACCCCAAATAACGAAATGTGTCCTTATGCACCACTTGTCCGTTCAATCTAATATCTCCATCATCTGCCCTAGCACCACTGAAATCACACCTCATATATTTAGTTTTAGTCCTACTAAATCTAAAGCCCTTCAATTCTAAGGTCTTCCTTCATAACTCGAGCTTTCTATCAACACCTATCCTACTCTCATCAACTAGCACCACATAATCAGCGAAAAGCATACACTAAGGGATATATCCTTTTATGTCCCGTGTGACCTCGTCAATTACTAGGGCAAAAATGTATGAGCTTCACGCTGACCCTTGGTGTAGCCCTATCTTAATAGGAAAGTCATTATTAACACTACAACATGTTCTGACATTAGTCACAACATTTTCGTACATATCCTTAATTAAGGTAATATCTTTTGTTGGGACTTTTTCCTTTTGGAGCGCCCACCACATGACCTTTCTTGGTACTTTATCATAAGCTTTCTCCAAATCAATAAATAACATGTGAAGGTCCTTCTTTTGCTTCTTATACCTCTCCATCAACTGTGGTAGTAAGAAAATTGGCTCCGTGGTCGATCTCCCAGGCATAAAACCAAATTGGTTTGTCGTCACGCTAGTCATTTTTCTTAAACGGCGCTCAATCACTCATTCCCAAAGCTTTATTGTGTAGCTCATGAGCTTAATTCCTCTATAATTAGTACAACTTTGAATGTCTATTTTAGAAAATTGGTACTAATGTGCTCCGCCACTCGTTTGGCGTCTTGTTCAACATAAAAATGCTATTGAACAAATTAGTTAGCCAAACAATCGCCACTTCTCCTAGGCATTTCCACACCTCAATAGGGATGTTATCAAGCCTCAATGCCTTACCTACTTTCATTCTTTTTAAGGTCTCTCTTACGACTCCTGGATTGTTCAAACAAACCGCCTATCGGTGTCGTCAAAAGCATCATCCAGTTCAATCATACTATTATCATTATCGTTGTTTAACAACTTGTCGAAGTAATATCTCCACCTATCCTTGATCTCGTCTTTCACCAAAAGTCTATTAGTGTCGTCTTTGGTGCATTTAACTTAGTTGAAATCTCTCGTCTTTCTTTCTCGAAGTTTAGCCATCTTGTAGACATCCTTCTCTCCCTCCTTTGTCTTAGTTTCTGATAAATTTCCTCATATGCCTTGTCTCTTGCCTCACTGCTTTCTTCACATTCTTTTTTGCTGCTTTGTATTTCTGTACGTTGTTATCGCTCCTATCATGATGCATGTGCTTATGGCATATTTTCTTCTCTTCAATAGCTTTTGCACTTTCTCATTCCACCACCATGTATCTTTTGGTTCTCCTTTGTCCCTTGCAAGGTTATTAAGTCGTAAAGTCGAGTCGAGTCGTGATGCTACCGACTTGGAGATTAATCGTGACTAATCCCGACTAGTCGTCGACTAATCTACTACTACTTGCTTGTTGCTTCTACTACTAACTGCCTTCTATCACCACTACTACTTGCTTGTTGCTTCTACTACTAACTGCCTTCTATCACCACTACTACTTGCTACTGCTACCTAGGCTCAGAGTGGAAGAATACTTGGATCTTGCTCTAGAAAAAAGCATCGAAACTGAGTCTAAAACAGAAAAAAAACTAGGATCAAGATCTGAAACAGAGCAGCAAAATAAAGGAAGAAGATGGGAGTAAGTGGAAGAACAAAGCGTCAAACGGATGAAGATCAGAGCAAGATCCAATTAGACGCTCGACTCTACGGTTGACTAGTCGCGGCTAGTCGCCGACTAGTCGGCAAGTCGACCGACTAGCGCAACTAGTCGAGTCGATGGCACTAGTCGGTGCCTGTGTGCCGACTTGTCGACTAATCGACGATTAGTCGCGACTAGTCGCGCGACTTAATAACAAGGGTCCCTTGGGTCACTCCAAGCACCTCCGTAGCCACCTTCCTAATGCGAGTTGTCATCTCTGTCCACATACTATTCATTTCGCTATTCGCTTCTCCCACTTCCCACATCCCTTCCGTGACCATCCTCTCCTTAAATGCCTGTGCGGTATCTCCTTTAAGTTTCCACCACTTCGTTCTTGTGGCTCTGGCGGTCTTAGCTTGTCGAACTCGTAACCTAAAACGAAAGTTGGAGACTACCAACTTATGTTACTGGACAACACACTCTCAGGTATGACCTTACAGTCTATGCAGGCTCATTTGTCCTCTCTCCTAATAAGAACAATATCGATTTGGCTAGAGTGCTGACCACTGCTAAAGGTAACTAAATGAGAATGTCTCTTTGTAAAGGTGTTAGCTATCATAAGATCATAAGCTATGTCAAAGTTTAAGATATCTTCTCCCTTTTGATTCCTATCACCATAACCAAAACCCCCATGCACCCTTTGAAACCCTTCACTGGTTGTACTGACATGACCATTGAAATCGGCTCCTAAGAAAATCTTCTCATTGATAGACACACTTCTAACTATGTCATCTAGGTCTTCCCAAAATTGCCTCTTAGCGGTCTCATCCAACCCACTTGTGGAGCATATGCACTAACAACATTCAAAACCAAGTCACCAAAGATTAGATTGACTAGGATAATCCTATCCCCTGTCTCCTCACGTTGACAACTCCACTCTTGAGGCGCTTATCAATTAAGATACTCCATTCTTGTTTCGTTCTGTTCCAGTATACCATAGCTTGAAACCAGTATGCTCCACGTCCTTTGCCTTCTGACCCACCCATTTAATCTCTTGAACGCACAAAATATCTATACGTCTCCTAATCGCTGTATCAACTATCTCTCTTAACTTACCTGTTAAGGACACTATATTCCAACTACCCATATAAATCCTACTCTCCTCGACTAGCTTCCTTGCCCCTCGCACTTGTCGAGTAAAGTGCGAAGACACTACATCCGGGTGCCGACATAGCGCGTCACTAAGGGAGTGACATCCCGGCCCTTGCTCATTTATCACCACACCTGGGTTCCGATATGGCACGTTGCTAGTAGGGTTACGCTCGAAGAAACTTTTAATTTGGGTTTTATTCCATGAAAATATGGTATGATTTTTACGTTGGCGTGCCAAGTCTAACACAATCCTGCTCCTTTTTCCTGGTTTGAGATAGGCTATGTAGAAAACTGCATAGGCGGAGTTGCGAGATTTTAATTTATATGATTCTAGTATTGTAGTTATGGTAGTAATGTATGCGCTGAGCTGGAAGATTTGATTATCTTGTCTTACGACTGGCATGCGTGATTATTTGTTGTTTCTTGTATTGAAGCCTTCGAAGTCATATTCCCCTGAGGAAGATAATTTTTAGAGTAAATTGCACTACAGGTCCTTAAACTTGCACAATTGTTTCATTTAGGCACAAGAACTTGAAATCTCAGCATTTAGGTTCCCCAAACTTGCATAAGCAATTTCATTAATTTATGCCCAACAGGTGCAGTTTTAAGGACTTTATGCAGTATAGCCATTAATCATTTACAAATGTTTAAGGATGTATATATTAATTTTTCCAAGTTCATAAACCTACCATGCAATATATGCTCATATGTACCTACACCCTTTGCCTTATTTTGCAGTCTACATTTTTTGCTCAACTACATTATTAGGAATGTAAAATAATATGTTTTTGTTGATCTTACGCTAATTATCTCACTGTTTACTTGAATAAGCTGAAACCCAGTTGTGTTATGCTGCTGTATCACAATTTATTAGTGTTTGTATTTCTTTTAATGTGATAGGAAATTGTTCCACTGAGGAAGGTGTGCCGTCGACCAGAAACTGATTACAGGCTGCAGATTTTGCATGCTGCTAGAGCGGTGGCTTCTGCAGATGTTCAGACTCCACCAAAAGAGGCTGTGGTTGAGTCGGCACCAATTGATAAGAGCCCAGCTGAGCAGAAACCCCCAAAGCAGCACAAGATGATGGATGCGATCACTGACGAGGTGACCATGGTTTCCAACCCAGATCAAGAAGAGCCAGTGGACAAGCCTGTTGCTGCCTTACCGTCTGCACCTGCCAAAACCCACAATGATTCAAGTTCAGATGTGCCGATGGGGGATGAAACACAAGAAGACAGGATGAAAGAGGGAGAGTAGTTTGGCTTTCCTGTGCATTGCATGTGACTGCAGGAAACTAGCTCAGATCAGATGCTTCGGTATCTGATTTTACTGCAGGAAACGTGCGCAGTGAAGATTTAATGATTTCATAGGAACTTTCGCTCTCAGAGAAAAATGATTGCTTAGGAATTGATGGGAATGTGGCTAGGTGATCATTTTGGCTTATTTTTGGTGGCTTATGGCTGAAAAGCACTGTAGCTGGCTGAAAAAACACTGTAGCTGACAGAGGTTTATTTAACATAATTAAATTTAAAAAAATTAAAAAATATAAAAAATATGTTAGCCCATCACAAACAACGCAAACGAATATTGACTTGGTTGCTATTCAAAAGGTAAAGTTTGAGGGGCACACTTTTAAGTATTCCTACTTAAGAATTTGGTAGGATTTGATCAGAGATGCGAAATCAATAAGAATGTCTGATAATTACACCCTGATCATGGCAGTAAGGCTCACGGGCTCGTGTGCATGATGGGTTATCTATACGCTGGCAACGCTGCATCTGGGTCCCAATTCGCAGGGGTGAATTTGAAGAAATAATGGGAAATTGGGAAAATAGGACGATAATGGTACTTTATAGTTGCAAACCTCAGTTTTCACCGAAAAAGTTCAGTAGCGAGATCTCGAGTTCTCTTTTTAGAAGCACGATGGATCGGAAATGCGTCTCTGCCCGGGTAGACCCAGGTTTTACTGAAAGCTAGTAAAAAAGTTTGGGGAGAACTAGGGCCCTGACGCTTCCTGAATGACGCAACACCTGAAACAGCTTTTACAACATTTTTGAGCAACATGTGCAACAAGCATGGAATTATCGCTTGCAAACATTGATAAGCTATACTAATATAAAAAACACCATTTCAAAACCGCTCTGTTCGCACTTGTTCATACCTTCAGTTGACACATTTGATCTCATCCATCCGTTTGTTTTATTTTACGGTCCTGATGATCTTTCCAATACTGATTTCACTTTAGCCATTAATTGTCTTAATTATGTCAATAATGACAATTACGTCTAATTGTAATAACTCACATTACTCACACTAATCCCCAGATCCTTAGGATCCACCCCATCCCTCCTCTACCTCGGCGATCGAAGCACCTTCCCGACTCTCCCACCTACACTCTTCCCACACCCAACCGTTCCCCTCCTCCCACATTGCTGTTGTTGCCGCTATGTTGCTCTACGTCATCTTCTCCTCTGCCACCACCCTCACGCACTTCCTTGCCCGATGCCCTGCACTTCGCACCGACCCATAGCTCCTCATGCGCGTTTCCGCCCCTTGTGTGCCCTCCCGTGATAGTCATTGTTGCCCTTGCTGTGTCGCTCCGCCCATCCTACACTATCCCCATCGTCAGCTACTTTCTTCCATCCATGTCCACACTCCTCGAACATGCCGTCGTGTTGCTCAATGCCACTGTTCCTATCCTCTGCTTCAACAACACCACCCGATAGGAGGAAAAGGCCGAGGAGGGGGACCCCTACATTGTCGAGTTCTACCTCTCCAGGAGCAGGTTTGTAGCTGCACGAACTCACATGCCTCACGCTCCCCTGTGCCCTTGACCTCACCCCTACTTGCTACGGTGAAGTGATGGTCCTTCCCCCGCCACTCTACTTATCTATGTGGCAACGACGCAGCCTGATCTGGGTACGGCAAGGCCGCTCGAACGAGGCAATGCCACTGTTATCAAACAACATTGCACCTCTCCCTCGCTGCTCTCTTCAGCGCAGCCATGGTGGCGATGGATGTCCCGTCGAAGGAGTGGGGTGACGAAATCGATGCTAGGGCGCCCTAGCATGGAAGAAGACAGGGTGTAAGCATCTAGGCTCCTATTTTCAATGAATTTAGTATTTTGGTAATTAATGATGATTATTTGTCAAGACTAACCATTTTGAAGGTTTTAATTTGAGTTAGTGCTTGGCATTGGTATATTGGGAGTTCATGGTATTTATGAATCCCCAAAAGGTGTAAATAATGGCAAAGTATGAAGATTAAGGACCTTGTGACTAGAAATGATCTGAGGAGTCGAGTTTGGATCATTTTTGTAATATGTTTTGTTTTTGTTTTGGCTATAATATTAAGTGGTTCAAAGCTAGTAACTTGAGCTCGGTAAGGTTAGGTAACTAGTTGTAATACACACTAGGTCTCTCTAGCACAAATCTAGTCAGTGGAAGCCAAGAAACTAAGTGAGGATACCAAATTTGAAATGTGTGTGAAGGTTCAAACTTGGTTAGAAAAAATAGTATTGAGCCAAATAATCTGACTTGGTCAGTTCAATTCAACAGAGGGCATGTCCAGAGGTTTTCAATAGGTGTCGGATGATCCGAGTGACTTGAAGCATGGGTCAGATCAATTCAACAAAGGGCATGTTTCGGTGTTTAATAGGGTTGGATGATCTAAGTGGCCTGGACCATCGGTTGAATCCATGTAACAGAGAAGTGCATTTTCGAAACTTAATGGGACCTGGATAATCTGACTAGGTCAGACTGGGTCGGATCAATTTTACAGAGACTTGGTCTGAGATGAAGTGTATATAGGTCAGATGATTCAAGTAGGTTGGAATAATGACTCGGACTAATTTCATAGAGAAGGTGTTATTGAGAAATTGTGTTAGTTCGCATGATCCAAGCTAGGCAGATAATTCGAGTGGGTCGGATTATTCGACTTGGGTCATACGATCTAAGTGTGTGCAATGGCTATATTTTTGTAACAGCCCAAAATTCCCAAAACTAATAAAATTATTATAAAATCATCATTTGTGCATTTTTTTTTGGAGTTTTTAGGATTTTTAGCATTTCTTAAATTAGTTTTGCATTTTTCAACATTTGAAAATGAATTTCTAAAACTTAATAAAACCTCACCAGAGCTTGGAAGCAAATTATTTGGGCTCGAAATATTCTAAAGAACCTTTCCAAAAATTCAAACTTAATTTAAGCAATTATATCAATTAGAAAACAAAACCTAAATACCATTTCGCCGTGGGCCGATTCTTCTTCCCGGTCAGGCCCGTTGCTGTTCGGCCCATCTTCAGCTAGCACCCTTTCCTTTTCTCGTGTCCCTAGCTCAAAAACGTATTCATGTGTTTCAAGTGAACTCCAATCCCTGCCACCACCACCCAGTGACTCACCGTAACATCCTCTTTCCATTCTCAAGGTTGCCCGTATCCCTCCACCACTCTCTTGCCGCCAGCGAGCTCGGCAACGAGCTCTGCCACGGTGCTCCACTCGCTCCCATGATTCTCTCTCTAACCAGTGGGATCCACCAGGTGAGCTTATTAGCACTAATGACATGGTTAAGACTAAATACACTGATATGTGGGCCCGAGTAGATAAATCTATTTAAATTATGTTTAAAACCAGTTTTAAAACCTAAGTCTTTGACATGTGGCCCCCACCTATCAGTCTTTTTAGAAAATAATAAAAAACTGACATATAGATCCCACCTGTTAGCTTAATGACACAATAAAACCGGAATTTCCTTTATAAATTAAAATTAAAATATGAGCACAATACTTTCCTTTTCTTTTTCAGCAATTTTCAATTCAACCCAAATTCAAATGCATGTAACTTTTGTATATGAACTCCAAATAATGCGATTTTTGTCTATAAAATTTTCTAAAATCATGATATTTTATATTATAAAAAATTTGAATTTTATATCTATTTTAATTTGTTTGACTCTTATTGTGATATTTAATATTTGCCGAGTAGGTACCGACGTTCCGGAAAACTTCATCAACGAGCCAGGGCAAGACCAAGAATTCAACAAGCAAGGCAAGCACTCCATTTGACCAAGTTGATCCCATATTTCAATGTTATGTATGTTGTGTTCAAACTATCATGCATGCACGTAATTTTAGTAAAAACCACTATATTGATAAGGACAATAGTTATACCCAATTGTTGCATCGATCCCGCATTGAAAAGTTGTTAACTTTGTTTGTTGTCACCTTAGCACTTGTACCCACAGTGGATAAAATGTGGAGCTTAGAGTTTGAAATGATGTAGCTGATGCTTAGCCATAGTCATAACGGTACTAGATGTGTTAAGTTGGAAATAGGTCAAAATGTTGAAAAATTGTAGATACTTAAGAATTGGTCCAGAGGAGTTATCTGTATTATTTTGGTTAAAAAATAAAATAGAAAACACATTTTAGACTTGAGCGAGTGGTTGTGGAGACTGATTCGATGAGCACAAGATGTTGGTTTGTCGATGTCTTGCTTGGGTCATCAAGGACATGATCTATGGTGTAGTTATACCTAAGATACAATGTACAACCATATATGCCTTTATGGGAAGGTCTTAGCATAATAAGTTACCATGTGCTAGCAACTTCACCGTAGGTGGTAAATTGTAGGTGATTTTTGGGCTAGTGGAGGCTAATCCATGTTCAGAGGAACCTTGCCAGGAAAGAAGGTTTACCAACACACCGTATGAGTCTTGGGACGCTAGAGGGCACTCCTTATTCTAAGGAGGTAATCATAGCATGGTGGTTGTTAGGACCGATAATGTAAAAGTTTCGTCATGAACTCTCAGATTGGGTATCGATGGTATCGCGTAACATTTATAACATGATGGGGTGTTTATATCGTGTAGGTAAAGTGTGCAGCCTCTTCAGAGTGTTAAACTATTCGAATAGTCTTTTCCACTGTTATGGATGACTTGGTAATCCTCCACCTTAGTAGTGTTGTGTTTTATAAAATGATTTCGAGAAGGTATGGATTGGAAATCCATGCATGGCATGTTCGACAAGGTTATTGCTGTTGTTGTGAAGTTTCAAGGCGGCAAGCCTCTTGTTCTAAATTATGTTATTTATGCTTTACCATTATTTATTTATCAAATTTAAGTACTCTTACAACTTTTGTTTGCAATCTATTACTCATTATTTTAATTGAAAGCATGTTTCGCAAATTGAAGTAGACTAGATAGTTACCTTAGACTTAGCCTGCATACTATATATCTTTGCTTTAAAGTCTTGCGGTCAAGGTTTTGACTATGGCAATGGTCGAAGATTTTGACTACGGCTACGGTCGAATATTTTCGACTACGGATGCGGTCGAAGATTCAACTACGGCATGGTTGAATATTTCGTCTACGGCCGTGGTCAAATATTTTGACTACAGCTACGGTCGAATATTCCGACTATGGCTGCAGTTGAAGATCTCGAGTACGCAAGCGATCAAAGATCACGACCATGCAAGCGGTCAAAGATCATGACCATGCCAGTGGTCGAAGATCATAACCATGCTAGCGGTCGAAGATCACGACCATGCCAGCGATCAAAGATCATGACTACGCTAGCAGTCGAAGATCACGACCATGCCAGTGGTCGAAGATCACGACTATGCCAGTGGTCAAAGACTTCGACACGGCAGTGGTCGAAGACTTTGACATGACAACGGTCGAGGATTTTGACTCTAGCCATGGTCAATGGTTTTGATACCGGCTGCCAGATTTTGACTTCGACTGCTGCAGTTATGTTCTCATGTTCGACTAGTACAATTTTCTTTTAGAGTTTGACTACTTTAGTTCTCTTCTCGACTACGATTTCCTTTAGTTCTCTTTTTAACTATGATTATTTTAGTTCTCTTTTCAACATTACGTACTCTACGAGGGAGGAGGAGCTCATCAAAGACAAAGACAATACTTGAGAAGAAGCGGAAGAAGGTAGCATGAGAGACCTCTTGATGGTGAAGGGGTTTGCAGCGACAATGATTTTTTGGCAGTAGAGAAGCTACAAAAAAGGGTGCACATGAGCTTGCTTGCATGCATGTGAAGGTATAGGTGAAAGGAGTCGAGGTACGCCTCACCAGAGAGAGTCGTAAGGTGGCGTGCTGGTTGGAGGTGGAGAAGAAGGCCTAGCTCGAGTGATTCGCTGCATCAAATGAAAGGTCGATCAACTGAGTAGGGTGATTAAGGAAGAGTTAGGCACATTGTGACTAAGTTGGGGAGGAGAGAAGCTCACCAGAGAAGCTAGAACGCTGTGGCATCGCGTACGACTTCAGTTTCTCGACGTTCCAGTGAGTGGAATGCTCAAGGATCATGAGCAAGAGACCAAGAGGGCAAGCTGAGGAGAAAATGGTACGGTTGGAGGAGTTTTATTGGCACGGGTGTTGGAACTTAATTAGCCCACCGAATCTGTTTTTGAGTCTATATCGAGTCGAGTTTGAGATAATTTAGAAATAGAATTTTAGGTTTCAGAGTCGGTTTAAGTATCTGAGGCATGTTAGGATATGTAGAAGTATTGTCTATGATTAACATGTAGTCTTGTGTATAAATAGAGGAGAAAACTAAAAGAAAAGGTGCAGCGATTTGAGAACCACCAAAGACTTCATATTATTGCATTGTCTCTATTTGTAACTATCAAAATCATGATCTAGGACGGTAGAAGAGGAGACGTTCGAATTAGGGCTGTAAATGAGCCGAGCTCGAGCGAGCTTGGCCTTCCAGGCTCGAGCTCGGTAGAAGCTCGAGCCGAGCTCGAGTTGGGGTCCGAGCTTGAACCTGGGCTCGAGCTCGGCTCGGCCTAAGCTCGAGTAGGCTAGAGCTCGGCTCGATGAAGCTCAATAACAATTAAAATAATTTATTATTTACTATTTTTCAATAATAAGAAAATTTTAAGTTCGAGCTCGGATCTAGTAAGCTCGATAACAGTCAAAATAATTGAAATATACACTAATTTTTAATAATAAGAAAAGCTCGAGCTCGAGTTCGGCTCAAGTAAGCTCGGTAAGAATTAATATTTATTATTATTTAAGCTTGAATTGGAGCTCGCGAACTATTCGAGCTCGGCTCGGTGAAGCTCGCGATCTCAAGATCAAGCTCCAGTTCGGCTCGTTTAAATTTTGAACCGAGCTCGAATCGAGCCTAGAACGAGCCGAATCGAGTAGCTCATGAGCTTGAGCTTTTTACGACCCTAGTTCGCACCGGTCGATCGGTGAAGAGAAAACGTTCAGAATAGTCCGATCGGCGTTAAAGACATTCGAACTAGTCTGATCAGCAACTTGCATGCGTTCAGAGTAGTCCAAAGGGAAACCTGCTTTACGTCCATCACTCGTGGCCATATGTAGAGCAATCATTTTCAACAATGGGAAGGCTGAGGGTTGAGCGCGAGTTCTCATGAGTGCTATTGAAAACCCGCTGTGGAACGCGAGGCGTGGATGGGGACAAGGATGAACTTACGCGTCGTATTTGAGGCGACAATTAGGTAGGGTTGGCAACAGCAGGGGAAAACTATGGGTGCAGTGTCTAGAACTGGGGGCAGCTCAAGCCACGACCTCGGCAGAGCTAGCGCATGCGTGTAGGTGGAAGACTATCCCTGTCAGCAGGCCCGTGCATTAGCGAGCGCAGAGGCGGCCTGACCAGATTTGTCTTGACATGCAAAGGGTGTACGAGTTGTGTGTTCGAGTACTTGTGTCTAAGCTTCTCGAGCAAGTGCAAACCGTTCGAAGCTCTCGAGGGCCAACTTAGCGGTTGTGATGCGAAGCTGGACTCAAGGACGGGATGCACGGAGGAAAGGTGTGGTGCATGACATGGGCTGTCAATAGAGGAGAAGCGACGGGCGTATTATCAAAATGATGAGCATGGCGTCAAAACCAGTGGCCCGTGCTCATGCAGGCTAGAGATGGAAGGAAGGTACTGCAAGTGGGCCAGACTCGGCAGTCAGAAAGAGAAAAGGTGAGGAGAGCTGAGAAATTTGAGCAAAAGTTAGACACATCAGATGAGCTCAAAGGATTATGAAAATCTTTACAAATGCTCTTGATATAGAGTTGATGATTGTACTCATGGCTTTTTAGGATGGTTTCACCATGAGTCTTCACAATTCACTTTTACCTGTATTTTCTAACATTTGATTTGGATTCAATTTGATTTATTTCATGCACTTTTGATTTTTGAAAGTCAAATTGTCCAAAGAAACTCCAGTAAAGATCCAAAGATACGAATTGCATTAAAAAAGTTTAAAAAATTTCTCATTTTTGCATGCCCTAGAATTTGGGATGTGAAATCATCCTCCCCTTCTTGACACAAAACCGTCCTCGGTTTTAACAGATGTGTAGCCTCATGCATAGAATGCTCTTGATTATAAATCTCAGTACATGATAAAGGATGCAACAAACTCTCATTATATAATATAATAAGTTCTTTATCAAATAAAATAAAACCTCTTTGGAACGAGTGTACCTGTTGGTAGTATTCTCACTGGATGGTATTGGAACTATGTATGTATATGTCTCGTCCCATTCCCCTTCTTTAGAAAATAGGGCATTGGATTGTGACCTATTCACATGAGAACAAGTGTAGGGCAGCATTACAGATCTTTCAATGCAAACATGAGACACATAAAATTCATTCTCATCATATTATCACAGCAAATTGACTTTGTATTCGTCATGCTTTCTTTTAAACAACAATTTGAAAGGATCTTCATCAATAATGCTTTGGTGGATAGTAGATAAATTCACAGGTGTAGCAAATCTATGAGAGTAGATAACTAAATCAAAAGAAATTTTAGAGTAGTCTTCCCTGATATTGATGATCTCAATGAGAGGTAAATTCTTTTCCAACACAAATGGAGCAATGGTTATGGTGTATGGAAGTAGCCCAAAATGCTCCCCTTCTTGAAAGCTTTGCTATAGCTCACACATAACAATAGATGAACTAGACATATTAAGGTTAGTTCCATTAGTTTTCTCTACACGACAGTGTTCCATCTCTAATGTTGAACCTTTCAATTATGAAGTTATACAAATTCTATAAACCATGTAATTTTCCTTTTCATCATTCTCACATATTAGGTAAAATTATAATGAAAGCAATTTGGGAATCTCAAATAACTTCTTCTCTAAATAACTTAGTTCACAAGGATGATCAATCTCAATATAACCTAAATTGTTCGAAGAAGAAATCCCATTTAGCTCATCTCTAGCATGGATCATTTGCACATTGACAGAATCAAAAGCATTTATTTCAGCACATGGATTTGAAATTAAAATAAAAGAATCATGTTTAATTTCTGGTTGTACCAAAGATTTATGCAAGTAATTAGCACAACTCATTCTCAACACTCAAATCAATGCAGTCTGAATTCTCTGCATGAAACATGCGAATATCAAAATTGTTTTGCACTAATTTTTGCTCTAAAGTAGTATGAACAATGGATAATTATAGTTCCTCATGAGCATACTCACCTCGAGTGATGATAGCACCATTATCTTTACTTTTTTGGCCCTCCTCAGATGATGTAGGTGCATCCATCTCGTCATCTTCCTTCTCAAGCAATGGAGTCGATGGCTCAATCAACTCATTCTTCTGTTCAACATGGTTCTCAATTTCCCGCAAGTTGTTAGTCACAGAAAAAGGCACAAACACATATTTGTTCTCATGTTTCTTATCATCAAGCATTCTCAATTCTTTCTCAACCTAACTTTCAATCTTACAAGCAAGTATAAACAAATGAGAGAGAGAATTATAGCCTTTGTGAACAATAAGGTCCTAAATTTCTTTATTAAGCCCACTTAAGAATCTATTCTCCGTAGCTTCAGCATGTTCCTTTAAACCACAATGCAACAAATGAGTTTTAATTCATGATAGTATTCCCTTATAGTTCTACTACCTTGTTTTAAACGTTACAATCTATTTAACAAGTCACATGAATAATACGAAGGAACAAATCTAGATCTCATGACTTGTTTCATGTCATCCCAAGTTTTAGGTACATGCCTATATATGTGTGATCCTGCCATTGTTAGTAGGAAACAAGAAACTCACAGTAAAGATGTTAGTTCCCTATTACTACTAGGTATTGGAGGTTTACAAAAGTCACACACTCAAGCTCTTACCAAATTCTTATAAATTCTTACCAAAGCAAACAAATGGTGCAACCGGTGGTTGGTTCATATAATTTGACTCAAGTGATGAGTATAACGATTGCCAGTACGTTGAGACCTGTGACGGTTAGTAGTAGGTGTAACTTAGAAGGCTCTAAATATGTAGCAATGGAGAACAATAAATTAACTTTAGAAATTACATAGAATTGAATTATAGTTTGTATCTGGTACATAGCCTATGTTGCTGATCAACCAAGGATCACGGAATCAAAAGTTATGATGTTTTTTGTGGCGGCTGCAGAAGAGCGAGTCTTCTGGCTAAAACTGAGAATTAGGGTTTGGGTATTCTAGATGAATTTTGACATGGGGATTTTTTTGTTTGGATTTTTTAGGAGCAGAGATATGACCAGCAACTAAACAAAGCTAAAACGGACACAAATTCAATTTAGCATACCAAAACTAATAGATTGAAAGTCACAAATAGGGTTTGGACAACAAAATTTAACTCTTTTTGTGGGGTAATTTTTGGGTTGTAGGTATGAAAAACAAATCTAAAACTAAAATCTCCCCGGGCAATCTATGCTCTGATACCACTTGATGTAGAATTGGTATCGATCTTCCGGTGGATAATAATTCAATTGGTAGAGAATAACGTTGATAACGATGCTACTTAACCAACATCGCACAAGGATAGTTGAGGTTCTGTAACACGAATCTGTTGGTCTAATCGATATAAGAGACAACGTGGAGTTTGCACACAAGGGGCTGAATTAATCTAAACAAAACCTGAGAAAGAAAGAGGTGCCTAGGGCTATTTATAAGATAGAGAGAGAGAGGTGGCAGCCAGGGAGGTGGGCATGCAACCCTAGTAGGTACAAGGCGCATGGGTCCAAGTGGAGGCGGCACAACACCTTTTGACTTGGATTCATAATTTACGCCGACTTGTTTTGGCGATTGCAGCATGCTCAGAAGGTATTTGGAGGTGAGGCCAGATCCTTTGAAAAGAGGACAAGATAAGCTTTGTATGCTATACTCATACACCTCAAATGGAGTCCATATGAAACTTCTATACATGTTTGAAGTTAGTGCTGTCTCCGGAGGCCGAATTGGATTCAGAACGTGTCCAACTTGAACTCTGGCTTTGACTTGGACAAAAGTGACATGATGACCTTGAGAAAGAGTTGGGAAAGGCTTTGAATTAGTCTTGATGTGAAGGCCAGCTTCTCTTTGGGTGGACCCTAACCACGAGCGCGTAGTGTTGATGCAATCCTCCTTGTATATCTGCATAAATATACATTTTCGTCATTAGGTAGTATCATATTCTCATTTAAAATAAATTGAAGCTAAAGAAATAAATTGACCTTTTGTTCAATCTTGGGAGCTATATGTAACACCCCAGGATCCACAATGCCCTGGGATGCTACTAATGCTACTCTACAACTAGCCAATTTACAAGATACATTAAACTGGCAACATTCAATTAACAGGATAATATAAGCGGAAGCATAAATAACTAGGAAATAACAGAACAATGAGAACAGTTTAATATTCATATCAACTTAAACAATAATAACCAAATGAACGGTTCCAAATTAACATTAATAAGATGAAACAATTATCTACAAGATAGCTAAACAAAGACTGGATTTCTTTCAACTTTATTTCAGCATTAAGATTATAATACAAGTGCATCCGTGCGGTGCCGCTCTACCCTTCCCAATGCATGCTCAAAGTCCACCTGTAGGGAGGGGGAAGCAAGAGTGAGATAAAAATCTCAGCAAGCAAACTGTTTAACAAGTTACTCAAACTACAAGCAATTTAAACATCATCATTATAATTCCATACATCCATAATTACAATTTATGTTCATAAATATTTAAACCACCATAAACTTCTATGAATAATACCTCTTTAATTTAAGATTTAATTGTCATATGAATGCAGTCTTTTTATCCTCTATTAAATGCAAAAGAAACATTTAATCTTCCATAACCACAATAGATTAATCATCAACATTAAACCTTCCACAATTAACAATGTCCTCAACATCAAAACACTATCCATGACGGTAAAGTATTAGCAAATAAATCTTGTTTAACTACTTTAAACATCATCCACTACCACTACCAAAGGCAATAAAATATATGTATGTTTTACTTCAATACATTATTATTTCTCACATGCACATTTGCTATCAACAATTAATATGTATATGAGAAAAGAATTTCATGCCGCAATCTCAACCCTTACCATACACAAGAGACGAATCCCATTCCACGACCACAACCACAATCCTCATACCATAAATAGCTCACATGAGCCAAATCCACAACACAACAATGAAATCAGAATTCCACATTACAACTATGGAGTTGAATAATCCACAAAATATCTTCACCACAACATATTGCATATGGATGCAAATAAATCTTTCCACAACATATCTTCACCACAACATATTGCATATGAATGCAAATGTATCTTTCCACAACATATCTTCACCACAACATATTGCATATGAATGCAAATTGGCATATGGATGCAGTCATTCAAACAACAAATGAATGCATATGAATGCTTATCTTCCTTCCACTCTTTCCAAGGCAGGAATTGCTTCCATGGAGAAGAGGTTGTACTTGACAATCGCGGCTAGGTGCGCGACATCCACATATGCAAATGACATGATATGATATGAATGATATAATAAATCATAAATCATATTAATTCATCCATAAGGAGCATTATCATGCTCTCAATATCTCCACATCCACCACATATTTGTTTCATGTTCCACAATATAACATTAAACAGGACATCCACATGTTTATTAGAAAAGTTAATAACATATCACTTGATCAATACTTGCTACCATCACTACAATTAAAATATCATGCAATTATGGTATAATGTATCAAATTACGATAATAATGTAAATTGCAAGTAGAATGAATAACAAGTTAAACGGTAGCAACCACCGCTACATTCACTTGCCTCAATCCGATGAAGCGAAGATCAACAAAAATCAAGAGCGCTCAGGGACAAGACCACCTATTCATAAGACAACTCTCAGCACACAACCACAACATACAAGCATGACATAAATATATAAAACATCGCTAGAAAACCGAACCCGCACAATCTCTTCTCCGCTCAACAATCCAACAAATTACCCTCTGCAGCAGCGCTGCTTCACTTTTTCGTATCTTTAAAAATATAGATCGAAATACAGCAAATGATACATCTCTGGATTCAAGACTTAAAAACCTACAATTTTTATGGAAAACACCTATTTTTATTTTAATCATAGCTAGGAGTAATTTAATGCCCAAAACAGAGGAAGAACTCTGTTCTGGCAGATTGGGCAGCCACGTTCAAACGCGTGCCCACAACAGCACAGGGATCTAACAATTCTCAAATTTATACAGAAGATATATATATAAATTATCTACAACTTTCTCAACTACGGACAAGGCCAGAAAATTCGTTTACTATTTTTAAACTCTGGATTACCGTCGGACTGTACCAATCTGTCTGCCTGCCGGACAGCGGTATTGCCGACTCCGTATCTCCCAGATCCCACGGTAGAAAAATTTTAAAAAAATACAGAAGATACATCTGGAAGTAATATACAACTTTCCTTTTAGGAAGACCCACAGGAAAATTCGTTTTCTAGATCAAAACCGCGAGACAAGCCGCGCTGCGCTAATAGATCTAAAATCAGCCCGCGATTAAACTCTAATCGGGCAATTGATCTAATATCTAACAACAAATTCCGTGCCAAGAACCTTAATTAATCCTTAAAACAGAGGATTTGGGATGAGAGAAAATTACCTAGGTGAAGAATTTCCTCAATTTTTCCTCCTCTTCTTCTTCTTGTCCTTCTTCTCCTCTCCTTCTCCTTTCTTCTTCTCCTTCCTTCTCTTTTCTTCTCCTCCAATGGCAGCAGCACTTGGGGCACTTGGGGGGAAGGGGGAGGCGCCCAAGGGGGTGGTGGAGGCTGGTTTGGGGTGGAAAAGAGGGGAGGGGCCAAGGGAGGGGTTTATAAAGAGGGGTGCTAGGGTTTGGGAGGGGGTACGGGCCCCCATTTGGGCTGGCTGGCCCAAAGCGGCCACCACCCTCCGGACAGCCCAAAATATTCAAATTAATTGTTTTAATTTATTTAATTTATTTTACAATGTTCTACAATTTATATTTTTCCCTTCCCGCGATTTACCAAAAAACCGTCGATTCCGCGATTGACTTAAAATCTTATACCGTAACGACGTTCGGGATATTACACTATAGCCATATACGTTTGTGGCATGGTCACTTCACTTGGACCGGTATCACTGCCAAGTGGTCCGTGAGTTGATGGAAGCTCGCCGCCGAGTGGCTCGGCACATTGAGCCATATGTTGTCACGGGGATGGAGTCTCATTTCGTGCTACACGGGGAGCCTATCTTAACCCCACCCGCTGTTGTTCGCTCACCTGCTCCTATTGATCCACTTCCCTAGGAGCCTCCTCCTCATCCCGGCTTTGTCACCCATCGCCCCGTATGTATCTGTTATGGGGTACTATCGCGTCTATGCAGCCGATAGATTTGTGGGTGAGAATTCCCATGCAGCACAACATCGCCGTGTCTATACCCCAAGTACTTCCAAAGAGACCGACCCAGAGATAGGAGAGTTCGACGTCGAGAGGATTGATGGTGCTGACAACTAGACCCTTAGGACTAGACTTGGTAGAGATCACTTAGGTTTCATTTTGGTTTAGTGAGCTACGTATCCCCTTTTATATAATGCCTAGGTGCATGTAGACGTTGCCTATAGGGGTTGTATTTTGTAAACCACACAAAACTTATCAATTTTATATACTTGTGTGTTGTCCATTCAGGTTCTTTATTCATTTGTCTCATGTTCGGATGTCACTTTTGCATAAATAATTAAGTATCATACCCTCGCTGCCCCTTGCTTCTTAAGGATGTTTTTCTTCACTCCTAAAATAGTCTTCATAAGTGGTTTGATGACAGGATGACTGGACTGAGGACATGATCAATGGATCTACTTTTGGAAGGTCAGAAACATCTGAATCATAGCCAGAGAATGTTCGACCATCTCATCCACCTCCAAGACCTAACCCACTACAACCTAGCCCAAATGTGGAGCAATATCCTCAACAAAATCAGCATAGGGATGGCCATGGAGTTGAGCTATATGGACCTCTTTCGATGGCCCATGTACTTGCAGAGATTGAGCAAAATCGCCATGCCCAGACTCTTATCCTTCAACAAATCTCCTAAAACACCACGAATATTGGTGCAGCTCATATGGCACTCGGAGGAGCTACTAAAAACCAAGCCCAGTCAAAGTGGGAGAATTCTTACGGATAAGAACACCAGTCTTTTCCTGCTTTGAGGACTCGCTGATGATTCGTTGCGCATTGTAGGGAAGAAGTTGATCATTGCTTATTGCACTGACAATGAAAACGTATTGTTTGCCTCGTACTAATTCCAAGGAGACACAAGCATTTTGTGGGACAATTTTAGCACCATGCCTCCGAAAGGACAATTAATTGCTTGGGCCGATTTCAAGGAAGCCTACCGCAAAGCACACATTACAACTAGCCTTATGGACAATAAAAAGAGGGAGTTCAGATCTTTGAGGCAAGGAAGCATGACAGTGACCGAATATACACATCGCTTCAACTATCTTTCTCGTTATGCTCCTACTGATATTCCAAATGATGGCTGAAAGATGGAACTTTTTTGGGAGCACCTCAACTAAGAAGTTTAGCTAGCACTCACCCTGTTGGACTTCCTAGACTTTTAAACTTTGGTCAACAAAGCTATCATGTGGGAAGATAAGCGCCGTGTGCTCGAGGACTAACGCAAGCGCAAGTGGATTGCACAGAAATCAGCAAGCAGTGGTTTGCAATGACCACGCGTGTGGCAGCTGCCCGTTGTCCATTCACCAATGAAATAACCACCTAGATATCCCGTGCTAGCCCCACGTCTGCTACAACCAGCCACCCGACCTCCTTCCTATGGTGGTCAGCCCTCTGGAGGCAGCAGGAGCGTCGATTGCTTTCATTGTGGTGAGCATGACCACTATGCGAATCAGTGCCTGAAGAAGCTACGAAGTGTTGTCCAGAATGTACTGCCACGTGCTCCCACAAGGCCACCAATGCAAGGAAAAGGACGTGGAGTGCCATAGGATCATAACAAAGCCTCGAGACCCTCTTAGAGCGTCGGTAGAGGTCAAGTGAACCATGCAACCATCGAAGAAGCTTAGGACGTGCCTGACGTGGTGTTGGGTATGTTTCTCATCAACTCAGCCCCTGTAATGGTTTTATTTGATTTTGAAGCATCTCATTCATTCATATCCAAGAACTTTGCTGCGCAGAAAAAATTGAAATGAGTATGTCTGATAGACATATGCTAGTACAATCACTAGGTTTAGAACTGAAAACCAAGTTGGTGTGCCCAAAGGTTAGCATAATTATCGATTGGACAAAATTCATAGCTGTAGGACCGAAAAGCAATAGAGGAGGGGGGTGAACGATGATGACTAAAATTTTCCCCAAAGTATTATTGATCCTATTCTCTAATAGTTATGAGCTATCGAGAATTGGGTCCATAGCAAAATCTCAAGTCAAACTGACCCAGAAATCAAGCTCAGAGAAAAACCAAAGCCAAGAGGTCTAGCCTCCAACTAGAGGGTGGTCGACCTCTCTCCGAGCGGTCTAATCACCATGAATAGTAAAATCAGGCAAGTGAACAGTAATTTCAACACGGTTGCGAAACTTCAAATCCACGTAAGGTTGAACCAAAAATAAGCAAAAACTAAAATTGATGATCAAGACTTGCTTGTGAGCATAGGATAGCCAAGATAACTTTGGATATATTTCCACATATCACAGCAAGCAAGAATACTGAAGAAATCACTCCAAACACCCTCAGATTAATAAACCACTTGGAAGATCAAAAATATGCAAAAACCGAGTTTCTTGATGAACTTGCTACCAAAGTGTCTAGATGGGTGGAGAATAATTCCCAGAGGTTATCTCTATCTCTTATATATCCTTGGCACAACAAGATCAAGAAAGGATGAGAAGAGAAAAAACAACCAAATCAATAAGAAATCCATCAAGACAAGAGATAGCCATGGAGATTATCAAAGATTGATTCTATTGCTGCTTGGAGAGGAAAGGTTTACGGTCACCCCACCTTGGAGGATAGAGAGCACACAAAGCACTGAACTCTCACACTCTAACCTTAAGTAAGAGAGCACAAGAGAGGTAGGTTAGATGGATCACCACAAGTCTCCATCCTAACCCCTTAAATACCTGGGCTAGCCAGCCACATCTAACCCTTAGTGATCCACTTAGCACAATGGGGAAAATCTGATAACCCCCACACATGGGTTTTAACTCACTCACTACACATGCATGATTTTCAAAGCGTATAAGCCCGAATCCGTTACGTCCTTAGCCTTGTTTCATCTTGATCATAACAGCTTCTCCATGACCTAAACTGCCTTCCCAAGCACCGCTCATACGTCGTGGTTTTCTTCTAAAGTCATTTCTGGTATTGTGGTCAAAATACCAAAATAACCTTCCTTGACACAGTCATCTCCTTCTATTGCAAGCAATTGTCATGCGCGCTACGTGTAGGTGTACCATTGGCTTACCACATATCGGCAAATCTCTCCCATTCTGGTTCTATTGGACTATGCCTCACTTAGACCGACCAAGCCACATGGTGCAATCTCGCCGTTCGAACTCTCCTTCAACATTTTTCGCATTTCTCGTGCCTTGCTTGAGCTCACCATCTCACCCGGCATCTTCAATTGTTCCAGGCCTCAGCTTCTCCATGAGCGTAGCCTTGATTCTTACTATTGACCACAGTTGACTCTATGCAATCCTGCACATCCAAAAACAAACAAATCATTTTTAGGCACAATTTCTTCACAAATTGATCCACATTAGTAGTAATATGTCTCATGCAACCTAAAATCACTGATATCTTAGTCACCAAAACCCATTCCATGACTCAAAACTACAAAATCAAAAATCCAACCGAAAAATTGCTGCCTGGCCAGTCTGACTGGGTGCTAATTCTAGTCAGACCGGTACCCCATGTCGGTTTGACCGGATGCCTCCAGGGATTGAACCGCCGCTGCTGAATCTCAAACATGCTAACTGAATTTACAGACACAAAGCCATCAATGCTATACTCCATACTGTCCTCATGCAAGCAACAAGTACGAGCAATAGAGAACATGCAAGCCTCCACTTGCCAGGGCCGTTCCTGTCATCTTGGAGGCCCTAAGACATGATAAAAGTAAGACATTTCATTCTAATATAAATATGTAACAATACATTTTATATCAGTTGTAAAAGGTAAAGTTCAATATAGTAACCATTAGACAGTACGTCATAAGATACAAAATACTTGTTGGTAATATTAGACTTAGTACATTACAAAATACAAAGTACTCATTGTCGACAAAATGCATATATACATATTAATATACATAGGCTAGATGCCCCAAGTTTTCGTGGACCCTAGGCGGTTGCCCTTGCTGCCTAGGCCCAGGACCGGCCCTGCCACTTGCATGCATGCAAGGACAAAAACAGTGATCTTCCATGACCAAGCAATTACGTCAAGGTGAAGCTCTGGCTTCACATTCCTATAACCGAACTGACACGAACAAGGTGTATGTATGGTCAAAACAGTAAGCATGTATGGCTAATTTTTCGACAATTTGCAAACTCAAATTCCCAACTCTCTAAAATTACAATGGTTCATCACAACATAATCCAGGACCTTCTCACATGGCTCTTTAGTAGCAAACTTGATAGTGGTCAAGTCACAAATATTAGATGTAATTCTAGGGATGGATTGGTTCTTCAAGCATAAAGGGCAGATAAATTGCACTAGTCAATGGATTGACCTCGTTAGTGAAGAAGGGGATTGCGTCATGTTCGTCTCCAACCGAACCAGATCATCCTTTCCTTCTCTCAATTGCCTCTTGAGTATAGAAATAAACCTAGTGCTAGTTGTATGTGAGTAACCCAATGTGTTTCTTGAGGAATTACTCGGAGTACTATCAAATAGAGACATGGAGTTTGTAATCAAGCTGCTTCCTAGAACAACTGCAATTTCGAAGAGACCGTATAGGATGCATGCAGACGAGTTAGCCGAGTTGAAGAAACAACTCAAAGAGTAGCAAGCCAAAGGATTCATTAGGGTGAGTTCATCACCGTGGGGATTACGGATGTTATTTGTGAAAAAGAAAGATGGGAATTTAAGAATGTGTATCGATTACCGGTCCCTGAATGAGGTAATCATCAAGAATAAGAATCCGCTACAATGAATTGATGATTTGTTCAACAAAATGAATGGAGCTTGAGTTTTCTCTAAGATTGATCTGCGATCATGATATTTCCAACTCAAGATTAGATCAGAAGATATCCCAAAAACATCCTTTATACTGTGATGCCATTAGAATTGACAATGCTCCTACTTACTTTATAAACCTCTTGAACAAAGTATTTATGGAGTTCTTGGACAGATTTGTGGTAGTTTTTTTATAGATGACATACTCATATATTCGAGGAATGAAGAAGAGCACAAAATTCATTTGAGGTTAGTATTGAAAAAGCTAAGAGTGCATAGGTTGTATGCGAAATTCAGTAAATGCGAGTTTTGGTTGAAAAAAGTAGGATTTTTGGGACATGTACTGTCCAAAAGTGGATTTGCAGTGGACCCGTGCAGGGTTAAAGATGTGTTGGATTGGGAGCTGCCCAAGACCATTACAGAAGTTCGTAGTTTTCTCGGTTTGGCTGGATATTATCGTCGGTTCATTGACAATTTCTCTAATATTGCAAGACCCATGACATGACTTCTTAAGAAATAAAAGAAGTTTGAATGGACCATTAAATGTGAGGAACGTTTTCAAGAATTGAAGAAAAGATTGACCACAACCCCGATACTAGTTCTACCCAACATACACCAAGACTTCAAAATTTTCTGTGATGCGTCCCGCCATAGACTTGGATGTGTGTTGATGCAAGGAGGCATGGTCGTAGCATATGACTGACAACAACTGAGACCACATGAAGTAAATTGTCCAACTCATGACTTGAAATACCAGCAGTAGTGCATGCCCTAATTATTTGACGATATTACGTTATCGGTAACAATTGTGAGATATATACGAACCATAATAGCTTGAAGTACATATTCACTCAGCCAGATCTGAACCTAAGATAAAGAAGGTGTTTAGAGCTGATCAAGGATTATGATCTTAGTATACATCCCCAGCAAAGCAAATGTAGTACCAATGCATTGATTCAGAAGTCTACTATAACGACATCATGATTAAGGAAAAGCAGCTAGCACCACATGAAGAATTTTAATGCTTAACTTAGGATTGGTGGAAGAAGGTTATATTGCCATTTTGGAAGTAAAGCCCACCTTGGAAGAGCAAATTAGGATAGCCCAGAAAGAAGGACGAGACGTCAGGAAAATTAGGGATAACATAGAGAGAGAGAGGTGCTATCACAGATTTTTTAGGATGAGCAAGGAACCCTATGGTGTAGAAAGCTTTTGGTTGTACCAAATGACAAGACACTAAACAGATTGATACTCAAGGATGCTCTTGAAACAACCTACACCATACACCCAGGAAGCACAAAAATGTACTAAGACCTAAAGCAAGGGTGTTGGTGGTCTGGAATGAAAAGAGATGTAGCAAAGTTTGTTGCTGTAATATTCTGAAAATAACTCTCTTGAGGACCTATTCATAATTAGAGGAAAAATATGATGATTTGGATTATTTAGAGGAGTGATTTTCCTAGAACGAGTCATACGGGAGGAGTTGGAGATCAAACCGAAATCCTGCCATGATAAAGGGGACCCAAAACCCTAAAACAACCCTAGCCACCTTTTTCTTTTTCTAGGCACTATCGTCGCTAGCCCTTGCCACATCACCAACCTAGCCAGCATTTGCATCTACTCACCATGTGATAGCCATTGCCAGCGTCGCCCTTGCCCTTGCCACAGTTGACATACTGTGTAGATTGCCAGTGCTCGCCTTTTGTAACATCCCGGAAAAATCAAAGGGACTGTGAAATAAAAATTTTGTGAATTATCTTACGATACATTGTATTGAGTTGCGCTTTTAAAATATTTCTGGAAAATTTGGATAAGGTTCCAAAAATTAAGATATTAAGAAGGAAATGCACCTGTTTAAATAATAGAAGATTCAAATTTTAAATCCGAATCTAAAAAGATAATCCATAAAAATGCACAAGTTGAAATGAATATTTTGTAAAGTGCAAAATTAGATTTAAATTAAGAAATAAATATTACATAAATGCTTGGCATAAAATTTTAAAAAATATCTATATTTTACACAAAATAGATATACCCTAAACTAATAAAAAGAATAGAAAAGAAAAGGAAAAAGAAAGAAAATAAAAGAAAACAGGAGCCGGCCGGCCGACCGACCACCCCCTTCCCTCCCCTCCTCCTCGCCTCTCCCTCCCTCGACCGGCGGCCCCACCGCCCCCCCTCTCTTCCTCTCTCTCGCCGGACCCCCTCCTCCGCCTCGGCCAGACGGCGACCACGTCGCGAAAACCCGCGGAGGGGCAAGAACCTGCAGGCATGCTTGCGCCGCCTTGAACCCCGCCGCAACCCCAGCACCATGGCCGCTGCTGCCCCCCGCCACATGACAATACCCCCTGCCGGGTCCGCTGTGGTCCACGCCATCCGGCGGCTATAAAGCCCGTAGCCGCTACCAAAGTGTTCGCCATGTCCCCTTCATTCCACCGCTTTTAATCGTCTCCAAAGCCACCCGAAGGCCGGCAATCCACCGTCTTCCCCAACTCCGACCGTCGGCATCTCCGCGCAATTCCGCCGCTACTCGTCGTGGGAACTCAATTCCGTGCTCCCACTCCATCTCCAGAGCATCGCCGATGTTTAGCCGGCCTCGCCCGAGCTTCTCAGCGGCCGTAGCTCGCTGTCGCCGGAAGCCTCCCCGAGCCGCCGCCACCGCTCGTCGCCGACCCACCCCCGGCGGTCCCCGGACATCCTCGCCACCACCAACAGCTTCCCCGTGGTGCAAGAAACCCGTTTTAGCACTCCCTCGGACCTCCCTGGGCCTCCCTCACCAGCGACGTCGTCGTCTTCCTCGACTCCCGACCGCCCGCCCGCCTCCCGCACGCTACCTCATAAGGTATAATCAACCCTTATGGGTTGAGATGCGTCATGAGCCCGCCCGCTAGCAGCGCCAGCCTTCCCCTCGGCTCCCTCGGCGCTTCGAGCCAGCTCACGCAGCGCCGAGGTCGGCCTTTCTTTTAAATTCGCCACGACAGTGGGCCCTACTGTCGGCGATCACAAGATACGCCCGACCCATCGACAATAGGACCCCGCCTGTCGGGAGCGCAGGGGCGGGTGTGAGCCACTGCCGCCTGGGCCCCACGTGTCAGCGCCCGCGCAAGCGCGGTCACTAACGGTGGGTCCCACATGTCAGAATTTATTATTTTCCGGATTTAATTGATCGAAAGTATTCAAATGGGCATAACTTATTCATTTTAACTCCAAATTAAGTGAAACCAATTTCTAAATTCATCTAAATTCAAGAGCTAACTAATGGAACAAGAACCAATATTTTTGTAGCTTGTTTGAATTTTGTTGTGTTATTTTGAATGTTGTACTGATTTTTATCCAAATTTTCGCGCACGTAAAAATTAGCATTCGAAGCCTAGGAAGAGGAAGCTGCAGCTGTAGGCCCCAACACACAGAACCCCGACATCTATAATCAAGGCGAGTCAATACTTTGATCATGTTGAACCTACAGTTTCTGCAAATTACTTTTGTTTAAATTATCAAATTGCATGCTATTAGTTTAATAAAAATACATGTTTAATTTAAGATCCTAGTTATATGAGCCTTGATTAATATTACACCTTCTTTTTGTATACTTGTTCATGTGATCCTTGTTACCCTAGTAAAAGTAATATTAATACTATTCTTTTTGAAAATAAGTCCGTATGTGTAACGGCATGGTTAGAACTGCCTCGGTAGTCATGGGTGTGAGAGCACCCAAGTATCACTTTTTAATCTATGAAGGATTTGTTGGGCAGTCATTGCGATGATGACTGATGTATGATGAAATAAGTATTTTACGTTCCAAAGATCCCCCACATGCTTAGCTATCTGGGCGGATGGTTCGAGGGTGTGTGTATGTATGATTGGTGCCGTGATAGCACAAAGGGGATTGTGGTAGAACCGCCCAGATAACCCTTAAGGACTGAATCTTGTGGTGACCTCCCACAGTACAACAGTACAACCACATGCTGGCAAAGTGTAGGCAGGGCTAAATAATCTGCATAGCTCTAGTGTGGTTACGTGAAGGTATGAACACGAGCAAAGGGATGGATGGTCTCATCCCCGCCTTTGCCCGTGATGGCTCACGAGGGACCCTTCTCGAGGGATGGTCGCATCCTACAGAAGATAGACCTTAGCGGACGTAACCACAAGTAGGATTATGCATTGTAACAGTCCTGTGATAGTCTACTCAACTGCATGGCTAAGGAACCATGTGGGGCAACGAGCAGATTTATCTCTTGTGGGTAAAGTGTACAAACTCTGCAGAGTAAGAACTATTCGAATAGCCGTGCCCACGGTCATGGACGGACATGGGAATCTAACTAGATATAGTTCTATTTCAAAATCTTGGTGGGTGGAATGGGATAAAGTGGTGGGCATAGAAAGGCCCTTATTTGAGTTGTCCTGGGTGTCGTCCCAGTGGTAATGTAAGCGGCTATAACGCTGAAGGCATGGTATGAAGAGCAGAGACCATGTAATGGTGGATGGTCTCTGACTCGTTGAAAATAAATGTATATGTTATGAGCATCATGTTTAAAGTCCAAAAAGGCTAGGTCTTAGGGAACTTTTAAGTATTGTAGTTCTAAAAGCACATTTCAGCAAACAAAATAACCTGAGCCTCCCTTGCTAAAGCCTTGCATACTACCCACTGCATTCTGTGTATTGACTCGCCGAGCACGGTGGTTAGTGTACTCACACTCGCATTACCAAAACCCAGATTCAGGAGCTCAAGATCACTATGCCTACGAGGAAGCACCTGCTACGGATGGAGGAGACAACGCCGAGACTTAGGACGAATACTTCACTCTTAGAACCTTAGGCAACTAGACTAAGGTGTGGCTTGCATACAAATATTGCGGGAGCTTTAGTAATATTTGTACGACCACTTTTGCCCTCAGTCCTTGCCTGTGGTTAAAAGGGCTACTTTATTTTACTTCCGCTGTTGTACTTTTGTGATGTAAACATTTGGCCTGACCGGCCCTATTGTAAAAACTCCGCCCGTTTGAAGGCCTAACCTCAACTATATTATGTAATGATATTAGGGCACAATGTGAATTTCAGCAATGTATGAAATGATTCAGCAATGTATCTGTGTGCATTATCTACTGATCTAGGGAATAATGCGGTAAGACACAACAGATTCTGGATTGAAAAATCCGGGTCTGACAGAGCTAGTATCAGAGCATACGGCTGCAGGGTAAAAACCTTAGGTGGTCGTTAGTACTTAGGACTGCGGATGTTATAAAATATATAAAAAGGAATTTCGTAAAAATATAGCATAATATTTCTTCTCGTATCCTTCCTAGTTCTACTCTGTTCTACATTTCAGTTGATATTTTGAAAATTGCTAACGCTATTATGTACTTTCAGATGGCAGGAGCTGCAGACGCAGGACACTAGGACTTCTTCGCTCGCGGAGTGCGTGAGGGAGAGTTTGCGAATATACTTCGCAAACTACTCCACTACTTGGGCTACGAGGACGCGCCCATCTACCGCGGTCACAGGACCAGGACAGGAGGAGACGAGCCCTGGTTAGTGGAGATCTTCATCTACCCCCGGCGCAAGGGAGACACGTCTCACGTTTTCCAGACCACCCACCGGAGGAGCTTGGTGGCGGCAGCTCTACAGGACGCCGCCCGTTTGGCCGCGGCCCGAATTTGCGACATCCACGCGACCCTGGTGTTAGAGTCTCCCTTCAGCTACCACCGACTGCGGATAGAGCACGCCAGGTACGACGGGACCCGGGTGACTGAGTTGGAGGACGACCCGATGCTTACGCATCAGGTGGACCTCACCCGGGCCATGGGTACAGCCCATGTGGTGGCGCAGGAGGAGATCACCGCACTTCGGGAGCGCCTGCTCGCACGCCACATCGAGGTGGAGTCCTTGCGAGCAACCGCCCGGTCGAGCGGGGCCTTGGCGGAGGCCAAGGCGGGCGCTGCCGCCGCGCCCGAGCTCGGCAGTGCCTACACCACCGCAGCTCCAAGACCTCCACCGTGTTCCGGGACTTCGCACTGAGCTCACGGCACGAAAGAGCGTGCGGCCCCCGGGGCCTCAGTCCGCTCTACGCCAGGGAGAGGCTCGACGCAGTCGTTCGCGCTCTCACTCCGACACCGACCCGTCTGAGTTTAGTGGTAGCAGGTCCCGTTCCCAGTGTACGGACTACAACCCCTCCAGTCCCAGTGTCGGTGACATGGAGGAGTAGGCAGTACGAGGTTTAGCTAGTATAGTGCTTGCTAGAGTTTGGCTATCGTTAGCAAGCACATGTCCCCGTCTTATTAGTAGCAGCTCGAGCCAATGTCTTAGTCGCGTGTATGTATAATTATGAACGCTAAGTATGCGTATGTTTGTAAAGCCTGGCATGGCTTGTGAAGCCGTAAAAAGCTGGCTAAGTGATGTGTTATCCATGCTTAATGAAAACGACCTTGTGTTTAAAAACTTTCCTGCTGTTTGACGTTTGGATTTTGTTCTTTTATGTGATGATCTTGGGTTACTAGTCTTATTGGGATTAGAGCAAAAATTTGAAAGAATGCTAAAATACCTGCAGATGGCCAGCCATAGAGTTATCCGCGCACAAACTGGTGCGAACCCGGACATGCAGGCGGAAGTGGAAGCCAGCCAAGAAACGCAGCACGCGGGAAGGGGAAGAGGCCCAAGTCAAGGGGTAAACCTCCCACTCCCGCCGGCCAACCCGTCCATGGCGCAAGTAATGGCACAGCAAACGCAAATACTTCAGGCTATCTACGCAGGACAGCAGACCAACACCAATGTCCACGCTCCCGACTTGGGCGACTTCATCAGGACCCGGCCCCTTCCCTTTGCCGGGGTAGATGAGCCTCTTGAGGCGGAAGATTGGCTACGAGACACCGAGAGGAAACTCCGTATAGCCAAGACCGCAGAGAATGACCAAGTAATCTTTGCAACCCACCAACTCCAGGGAGCCGCAGCTGCCTGGTGGGAGAATTACTTGGCCACAAAAGGATATGAGGACACCCCTACTGGAGCTAGCACGACAGTTGTACCATGGGCAGAGTTCAGGGCGACCTTCAAGGCCAACTTTGTTCCAGCTGGTGTAATACGAATGAAGAAGAATGAGTTCCGCAACCTGAAACAAGGCAGCATGCCAGTTAGTGAATACCTCACCAAGTTTAACCAACTTGCTCGCTACGTCCCAAAAGATGTAGCAGACGAAGAAGAAAAGATTGACAGGTTCTTCGTAGGGATGAATGAAGAACTACGAGTGCAACTCATCATTCAAGATTTCACAAGCTTTCATCAACTGGTGAACAAGGCACTAGTTCTGGAAAATGAGAAGAAAAACCTGGAGGCTAGCCGCAGCGCAAGCAAGTGGCACAATGACCCTGTGGGAGGTTCATCCAAGTTCTTCAACAACCTCCTTCTCGTGATCAGCCCCGCCATAGAATCCCAGTCCGGTACTCCGTCCAAGTGGTAACACTTTCGGACTCCCGTCCTCGGGCGACCCACCAAACCAGCCCCATCGCTTCCTTTAATCACATACAATTTGTGGAGAAAAGGGCATTTGCCTATCGCGCCGCAGCTGCAACCCACCCCGTGAAGTTCAATTTGGGACCACTCCCAACCGGGCCAAGCTTAACACCTAGAGGAAATCGACTCCTCAATCTAACCGCAAGCATCAACTCCAAACCGAGGGAGGGTTAATCATGTCACCGAAGAAGTCAAGAGGTCATGGAGTCCCACTGGCACGTTCTCTGTTAAGACCTTACCAGCACGTGTTCTTTTTGATTCCGGGGCATCACATTCATTTATAGCCAAGAGATTTACCGATAAACTTAGGCTGCCCGCTTACTCACTGAAGAAGCCAATGGTGCTTAGCTCACCCGCAGGGGTTATTGATGCCACCTTAGTATGCCCTGGGGTAGAAATTGTCATGGAAAGGTTTTGGTTCCTAGCAGATTTAATAGTTTTGGCCTCCCAGACCCTTGATATTATACTGGGGATGGATTGGTTAGCTAGACACCAAGGAATATTGGATTGTGCCACAAGGAGAGTGAAATTAACCAAGTGCCCGGGGTTAACCATTGAGGTAAGGTGGACCGACCATATCGATGGGGCCGCGCCATATATTATTGCGAAGATGTACCATTGGAAGGGATGATGGTGGTGCAAGACTACCCTGAAGTCTTTCCCGAGGAACTGCTCGGCATGCCACTAGATAGAGATCTCGAGTTTGTTATCAATTTAAAGCCCGAAGCTGCCCCTATCTCTAAAAGACCATACAGAATGACCGTAGATGAGCTAAAGGAGTTAAAGAAGCAACTACATGAGCTACAAGACAAAGGTTTTATCAGGCCGAGTTCCTCACCTTGGGGATCCCCGGTAATCTTTGTGAAGAAGAAGGATGGCACCGCTAGGATGTGTGTAGACTACCGGGCCTTAAACGAAGTGACCATCAAGAATAAGTACCCGCTGCCTCGGATCGATGACCTATTTGATCAGCTTGGGGGAGCCACTATATTCTCCAAGATTGATTTGAGGTCGGGTTATCATCAACTGAAAATTAGGCCGGAGGACATTCCAAAAACTGCTTTCACCACTAGATATGGACTGTATGAGTTTACAGTTATGTCTTTTGGCTTGACCAATGCCCCCGCCTATTTCATGAACCTTATGAATAAGGTCTTCATGGAATACTTGGATAAGTTTGTGGTAGTGTTCATTGATGATATTCTCATCTACTCCAAGACCGTGGAGGAACATGCTGAGCATTTGCGACTGGTGTTAGAAAAGTTGAAGGAACACCAACTCTACGCCAAATTCAGCAAGTGTGAATTCTGGTTGTCAGACATCAGCTTCCTGGGACATATAGTGTCTGTGGGAGGAGTGTCGGTTGACCCCGCCAAAATTGCTGCAGTGACAGAATGGCAGCAGCCCACCTCCGTCACTGAGGTGAGGAGCTTTCTTGGATTAGCAGGATATTACAAACGGTTCATATAGGGATTCTCCCGAATTGCCAGGCCAATGACCCAACTACTCAAGAAAGAACAGGCATTTGGGTGGACCAAGGCTTGTGAAGAGAGTTTTCAAGAACTGAAGAAGAAGTTGACTACCACCCCAGTGCTGGTTCTACCTGATGTGCGTCGAGACTTTGAAGTGTATTGTGATGCCTCACACCAAGGGCTTGGGTGCGTACTAATGCAAGGGGGAAAGGTTGTGGCGTATGCATCCAGGCAGCTTCGCCCTCATGAGGCAAACTACCCAACCCACGACCTGGAACTAGCTTCAGTGGTACATGCCCTGAAAATCCGGAGGCACTATCTCATTGGCAACCACTGTGATATATACACAGATCACAAAAGCCTCAAATACTTCTTTACCCAGTCACACCTTAACCTGAGGCAGAGGAGATGGCTGGAACTGACCAAAGATTACGACCTAAGTGTCCACTACCACCCCGGAAAAGCCAATGTGGTAGCAGATGCTCTAAGTCGTAAGGCCTATTGTAATAGGCTTATGGTTCAGGAACACCAGCCTGAGCTATATAAAGAATTGATGGCCTTAAACTTAGAAATCGTGGAAAAAGGAACCTTAGCGGCGATGGAAATGCAGACAAGTATAGAAGAGAGAATTATGGCCGCACAAAAAGAAGACCCAGCTACTCTAAGATTGAGAAGGTTAATGGAAGAAGGGAAGGCTCCCAAGGTGACTATGGATCAGCAAGGAGTTTTAAGGTACGGGAAGCGTATCTTCGTACCCCACCAGAAGGACCTCAAGTACCTGGTACTCAGGGAAGCCCATTGTAGGATCGAAATGGCGACAGAGGGGGGTGAATGTCGCTCTCTTTTAAAATCGCCCGAGAATTGCAGACATCGCTTTTAAAAGATGCAAAACAAAGCACCTCACGAAAATTAAAATTAATCTTGCTGAAATTTGGAACGCATGCGACCTCGAAAAATTCAGCATAAATCGAGAGTAGTCAAGAAAATTTCAATTAAAATATTGCCGTTTGATCCGCATGCAAAATCATGAAAGATCGCAAAAGAAATAAAGAAAGATGAACAAGATGCTTCACACATGAACTAGCCGAGAAACATCTGAAGAAGAAAAGCAATTAACCCTTCATGCAGTAAAGAAACAGAGAGTGCTGTCCCAACCGAAAGCAAAAGTCACTATTGGCAGGCAAAACTGAAAAAGAAAAGCAATCAACTAAAATCTTTGTCGTAGACTAAAAAGAGCACAGATGACTGCTTAGGTTTCAGACTGTGTTTTACTACCGACCGAAGGAAAGCTGTAGACAAAAAACGGACTTGCACTGGAGTGAGTACTTTGCTGAAAATGGGAGGAAACTGAACAGCAAAACTGAAATAGAGAAGAAGCCGAAGAACTAGAATCCCAGAAACTGCTGCAGAGAGAAGAGAACAAGAGCAGATCGACAGCATCTAAAATCTAAAACAAGTAGAGAATACATGCTGCCAAAATTGAGTTGAACCAAATTGATTTCAAAGACTGCTTTAACCAGTTGGAACAGTAGACAACTACGAAAACACAGGAGAGTGAAAGAGACTGGACAGAACACACACAAGGGAACACAAACCTGAATGTGCAGAACAACAGAGGAAATGATTTACTTACTTCTTCTCCAGAGAGTGCTTTTAGAGCAGAGGAAGAAGATTAGAGACAGCTAGCAACGAAGAAGGGATAACAAAGCAAAAACCGAGCAGCTGCTATTCTTCTCAGTTCATTGGATCAAGGAAACAAACTAAATAGCAGACCAACCTTATGAACTAAGGAAACCAATCAAAAGAACATCTCGACAGAACAGAAATAGAGGCAATAGATCTTCACAAGAAAGAACCTCATAACTGAAAAACACAGGTTTCTCAAGAATAGCAAAGAGATGGATGACTACAGATAAGTCCCCATACGCATGGACATTAGAACAGAAGGAGTAATTACAAGACTCTCAATCCATCCTCTCCCTCTTAATCCTCAAAAACACCAAGAGCCTCACATGCTTCTTGGGAGGAACACACACAAATGGAGAGCAATGCTTAAAAACCCTCAAGGGGTATGCAGCGCCAACACCTATTTATAGCCCTTGGCTAACGGGTCTCCAACCCGTTATGCCGGCTAAACCCTAACAGAGCCGTCTCCGCTTGTGCAGCCTTGCGACCACCGATTCGCCTCCCGCACTTCCGGAAGCTTCCGCGCCTTGTCGCTCACGCATGACCACACCGACTCGACCGACCGACCTCCGACTCCTCCCGAGTCTAGTCCCGCTTACGTTCCGTCGCACACGACCGCAACTGGTATCCGACCGTCTGAACCTCGACTCCTCCCTGAGTCTAGTCCCTATCCATTCGCCGTTGCCCGTCGTGTCCACCTCCCAGTAGCTCCAGCCCGGTTTGTCGCCTCCCGGCCGCAACCACCTCACCACCTCGACCATCTTTGGCGCCTCCGACCGTCGGACCTCAACACCTCCTGTGTCTAGTCCCGGTCCTCCCACGCCTCACCATGACCTAGCTCCGAAGTCCTGCATCCAAACAGACAAGCAAACCGTCACATAGCACCGCACGAAACAACATAATCATAATTTGCGTCATACTTTACTCATGATGAAGTCCAAACCTGTCGAATCATCAGACTATGCATCTTAAGTCCATACGACCAAGTTTGACCAAGTTCGACCGAGCCCGTTACACCACGCAACGTTAAGGTCCGAACCAACCAACTCAAACTCGACTTCCCTAAGCCGATGTCAATTACTCATCATACACACGGGATGACCTCCATATGGTCTCTCAATCTCCCCCTTGATGAGTATATTGACAAACCCAGAAAAAGCATGAAGTTGAGTTTGAAGAATCCAACATGGTCCAAAGAAGAAAAATGAAGCTAATGACAATGTCGACAGAAGGAGCAAAAGAAAGAACAAGTTTTCCTCAAAGCTCCCAAAGTGGCTTTTTCTACCACTATTCTCCCCCTTTTGGCAATAAACGCATCAAGAATGCAAGAAGGAGAAAAAGTCATGATGATGGATGAAATGGCAGATTTGATTAATCTAAGCATTTAGAGCCATGAGAATTATCCAAAATGACCATAATGTGTTACACCAAGCCATAACATACAAGTATGCTATCAAGATCATGACTATGTATGTAAAGAGAAGCTAAGCCAAATAAGGTATAATCTGAAATTTAGTTGAAGTGCTTAGCAAGTCAAGTCAAACATGATTTTAGTCTAGCTAGAGGTATCCATGAATGATGCAGGCCATGTCAATAAGCTAAATGGAACCGAGAAGCTAGTATTGAGTCAACTAGAGTGCTACTAGTTCAAGAATGAAACATTTGTTCAAGTACTTGGTTCTTTTGTAACTTAAGCAAATTGAGCACAAATGACATATTTTCTTTTGAAATCTCATGATTGTTTCCAACCAGATTTTTGTCATGTGCTAGATCTCAAGCCTTATGCGACTACTTCAAGCAAGAAGCTTAAGAAGATAGTCTAGATCATCCAAAACTCCCCCTGAGTTCATGCCTAGTGCAATGGCAAGCCGTCTCATGAGAAAGAATTGGTGAGATCAGTTTTTTCGCACAAAAGAGATCTTTTTGCTTTTTAATAGATTGTACTAACTTATGCATCATCAAGAGACTAAAAAGCTCAATCTAAGGCTCAATAGAGATTCAACGCTCAACTCAGCCTATTTGACATGGCATGAATCATAAAAGGATAACTAAAAGCTGACTAGTCTCAAATATTAACATGACATGAATTAGGTCAAATTGAGCATTTTAATCAACCTATCATGGCAAAGACTTGACTACACATATAAGGTCATGATCTATTTATCAATGAAGCACAAATCATGGTAAGATGTAATATAAATGAAAGCATGTCATGAATGGATAATAATCAAGGCTCCATGTAGCTAAATTATTATGCAAATGCAGAAAATCCAGCTCCCCCCAACATGTAATGCAACATTTAGTTCAAGTTGAGTTATGTCAATATTAAGCTCCAGAAGCTCCCAACTGAACTCCCCCTGAACCAAAGCAATAAAATGAGAAGCTGGCAAAGAAATCCAGAAGGGCAGTCCTTAAAGCATAGACAAGATATAGAGATAATTATGGCTTAGACTGACTCTCATCTACCCCAAATGACTCTAGGACTAAAAGCAGTGAGTGGGCTCAACCTAGTGAGAACCTAAAAGCAGTGGCTCAATAGGGAGCAAACACGTACCCTGTCTACCCAAGGGTGGCCCGACCCCTGTTAGAACCTAAAAGCAGTGAGTGGGCTCAACCTAGTGAGAGAAGAGAAGCAGTTAATAGAGCAGGACCCTAGAATCACAAGATAAGAGTAAGAAGTCTAAGCAACTCGGCAAGAGAACCACTCTAACCTATGCTAGAAGGACTAAACCCAATGCACCCGCAAATGCAATGCAACAGTAAGGAGACAGAAGCATAATTGAAGCACGATGTCACCCTTCTCTACATGGTCTCGAAGAAAGTGATATCTGATATCAATGTGCTTGGTCCGAGAGTGCTGCACTGGGTTCTTAGCAATGCTAATCGCAGACGTGTTATCGCAAAAGAGCGGAACACAGTCGATAGCTAACCCAAAGTCCCGCAAAGTCGAGACCATCCAAAGGACACAGCTACGAATCGGTCAAACAACATACTCGGCCTCTGCGGTGGGCGGTAACGCCGGACTGCTTCCTTGAAGACCAGGAAACGAGAGAAGTGCCAATGAACTGGCAGGTGCCCGAAGTGCTCTTCCTATCTATCCTACAGCCGGCAAAGTCTGCATCCGAAAAGACTCTAAGGGATAGACAGGAGGAGGAAGAGTACCAGATACCATAGTCAATGGTAGCTCGAAGATACCGAAGATGCGCTTCATCTTTGGCGGTGAGACACGCGAGGAGAAGCCTGAAACCGAGCACATAGACACACGAAAAAGTGTATGTCCGGTCTCGAGGCAGTGAGGTGCAAGAGAGAGCCAATCATACTCCTGAACTCCTTTTGATCAACTGGCTCGCCGTCCTCATCTGGGTCAAGTGCGGTTGTAGAAGCCATCAGAGTTTGCACTGGCTTACCATCACTCATGTCAAAGCATCTCAGGAGGTCTCGAGTGTACTTGCCTTGATGCAAGAAGGTACCCTCCCGAGTCTGCTTGATCTGGAAGCCAAGGAAGAAAGTCAACTCACCCATCATGCTCATCTCAAACTCGGTGCTCATGACATCCGAGAACTGTGAAACTAGAGCATGAGAAGAGCCGCCAAAGATGATGTCATCGACATAAATTTGGACGAGCAGAAAGTCATTGCCAAGACGACGAGTGAACAAGGTCTTGTCAACTTTACCCATCTCGAAATCATGTCTCAATAGATAGGACTTAAGCCTCTCATACCAAGCTCTAGGGGCCTGCTTAAGTCCATACAACGCTTTGGAAAGTTTGTAGACATGATTAGGGTATTTGGAGTTCTCGAAACCTGGAGGCTGTCTCACATAGACTTCTTCCTCAATAAAGCCATTGAGAAAGGCACTCTTGACGTCCATCTGGTAAAGCTTGAAACATTTAGAAGCTGCAAAGGCAAGCAGAATTCTAATGGCCTTAAGTCTAGCTACAGGGGCAAAGGTCTCATCGAAATCTAGACCCTCAACCTGGGAGTACCCCTGAGCAACCAGTCTAGCCTTGTTTCGAATGACTACCCCATCCTCACTTTGCTTGTTCTTGAACACCCACCTGGTCCCAATGATATTGTGACCTCGAGGGGGCTCAACAAGCGTCCAGACCTTGTTTCTCTTGAAATTCTCTAGCTCCTCATGCATGGCATTGACCCAAGACTCATCAGAGAGAGCATGACAAATGTATTTGGGCTCGAAGGAGGCAACAAAGGCAGAATGGAGACAAAAGAGTGACATGCCAGATTTTGAGCGAGTAACTCGCTCAAAAAGGTCTCCAATGATCTGCTCTGAAGGATAAGATTTTTGGATATGTCTGGGAGGTCTAGGATGAGATGAAGACGTGGCCTCTACCTCGTGAGCTGACGAGGTAGGAACAGAGCCACTAGCTCCAGAAGAAGTAGAAGGCATGGGCTGATCACCTTGAGGTGCTGTGGAAGAAGCCACCTCAAGGGGTGGATGAGGGACTGGATCAGGTAGACAACCCTCGTCTCCATCGTCCTCATCATCCACGAAGATGGTCTCGCATCGCTCTAAAGAACTCGAGATGTCGGGCCTAGTCCTGGACCGGCCTCATCGAAAGTCACCTCACTGTGTCTCTACCATTTTACTAGACTCGCAGCCTGCACGCTATAGGCCCGCGAAGAAGTCGAGTAGCCTAGAAAGAGTCCATCACAAGAATGTGACTCGAACTTGTCTAGGTTCCCGGACTTCAGAATAAAGCACTTGCAACCAAACACACGAAAATGAGAAACACTGGACTTTCGCCCATATCTCAACTCGTAAGAGGTGCGGTGCAAGTGTGCCCAGAGAAAAACTCTGTTTGAAACATGACACGCGGTGGCTATAGCCTCAGCCCAAAACTTCCGTGGTGTAGAGTATTCATCGAGCATTGTCCTGGCCATCTCGACCAAGGTACGGTTCTTCCTCTCCACGACGCCATTCTGCTGTGGGACGTGCGGAGAAGAGAACTGGTGCTCTACACCTGTCTCATCGCAGAACCTCTCAAAGTAGGAATTCTTGAACTCCGTACCATTGTCACTGCGGATCGCTCGTTAGGCACCCGGAAGCTCAATAGAAAGCCTACTGAAAAGACCTCAAAAATATGTAAACGTCTCATCCTTCGAGGCTAAGAAAAACACCCAAGAGTACCTCGAGAAGTCATCGACCACGACAAGAACATACCACTTCCTCCTGCAGATCGCACTCGAGCCGGTCCGATTGTGTCCATGTGGAGCAATGTCCTGCATCGGTCATAGTCACTGTGGGGAGGGTGAGAAGCGGCAACCATCTTGCCGCATCGGCATGGAGCGCAAACAAGATCTTTGACTATCTTGAGTTTCGCGCACCACGAATGAGATCGTGGCCGCTAACTCGGGTCAAATGGTCAAATCCAATATGACCAAGTCTCCTATGCCAGAAGAAAAGGTCGCGGGACTCAGAAGCAACTAAACACCTGAGAGGATCACCAGAAGACCCAAAAAAATCAGCACGAAAGATCCTCCCAAAACAAGAAATCCCGCAAACCAGACTACCCGAAGAATCAAGAATTTTGCAATTGTTTTTCTTAAAACTCACCTCAAAGCCGTCATCGGTAAGCTGAGAAACGAAAAGCAAATTATACTGCAGCTTACTAACCAAGGCAACATCTTTCAAAATGAAAGAATCGTTAACGCCAAGACTGCACCTTTGGCGATGACACGCCCGGATGAAGCATCTCAAGGTGATCGTCTCATCACCGAGCACGGCAAGGGAAGAAAACCAACGGGAATCTCCGGTCATGTGTCGTGAACACCCGGAGTCTACGAGCCAAACCTTTCCTTCCCCGCCTCGTGAGCACGAGTCAAGCAGTAAAGTCTCGATGCGGGGTAAATCAAGAGTGATTTTGGCACCCAATACTGAGTAACACGTTGAGCAGATGAAGTAGTCAAGCACGACTGACCTCTATCTACCCTACGCTCTCTGTCACCCAAAAAGCGTAGGTCCGTGTAGACCCGAAGGCATTCGGGTCCGACTTGATGTGGCACCAAGTAGCACTACAACTTTGGTTAGTGCTTGCAGTTCTGTGCATAATGTTCAAGAAGCTTTGAATACCAATTCTGAGGTTTCTAATATGCACAAGAGATATATTTGGAAAGATAATGAAGTCTATTTTCCAACGAATCAAACAACACTTGATTTGGAGTTTCCTACACAAAGTTATGGTAATTTCATTGGATGCTGCACGAGCTGTCCGGAGAGACGCGCGAGACTTGCCAAACATAAAGAGTTCGAGTATTGCAATGCAAATAAAAATAAAATCCGACCACACCATGACTTTTTAAAGGTGGAGAAGGACTCTTTTTCAGGTTCCAAATGGATTTGGAAGCCCATTGAACAAGAAAATAAAACATATAAAGATTTAAAACCGATTCGGACTCGGATTGGGACAGCTGACAGACCGATACTAAAACATCCATAACTTTCACAAACGGAGTCCGATTTGGGCATTCTTGGACTCGTTGGAAAGCTATTTTGAAGCCCCACACAATGGATGAGGTGCTAGCCACGGAATCCTTATGGTCAAGTCGCAAATTGAGAAAGAAACCAGAGGTAGCAGTTTAGGTATTTCCTTTTTAGTTCGTATTGGAGTTTGTTTTGGCCTTAGGCCAAGTAGTGCGTGAGTTGTAATCAAGGCCGTGCATTATGCACCAATATAAGGTCAGGGCCTTAGCCCCATTGTAACTTAGGCTATGATTTGAGAAATAGAAACAAGAAATCACCATGGTTTGGTGGCGTGTTCTTGAGATTTCCATCGAGGAATTGCTCTTATTGTGTTGAATCCAATTGTGGTGTTGGATTCTACTCGCTGAAACTTCGGTTTCTCTACCCTTCGTTCACGTGCTGTGGTGTGCGTGGGAGAAGGCTTATCTTGGTGAGGGCATCCAACAAGACGTATCGTGAAAGATCAGGGCCAAAGCAACGGGGTTCAGCTAGCTTGCTAGCTAGCTGAATTTTTCTTAATGGCGGGTTCTATGAACACTAAAGATGGCGAGGCACGACATAATGATGCCGAGCTAATTGGGGAGGTGCCACAATATGCGGCGTCTTTGCCGCCCGAGGTACGAATTGGATTTGAAGCGACACATGACTATTTCTTAAGTTGTCACCGGAAGCTTGAAGGCAAGGTTGATGATTTGGGGGCACGAATTGATGCTTTGACGGAGGCGCTACGCAACCAGCCACCACAATTTCAGCATGCTGAATGGAGACCTCAATATCTCGAACGACGTGGACCATATGAAGACAACGAACATGAGGAGGTCTTTGATGGTGCAGCGGGCTTTGCTCCACAACCGCGCCATGCTCGGGACTACCGTGGTGCTGACCGTGGTAGGGACATGCGTGGCAGAGGTGCTGCCCATGGTGGAGGTATGCATGATGGTGTTGGGTTTGCTCAGCGTGTTGCCGTGGATGATGGAATTGGGCGGATAAAAATTTCTATCCCATCATTTAATGGTAAAGCTGAACCGGAGGACTACTTGGATTGGGAGATGCGTGTCGAACAAATTTTTGACACCCATCTCTATACTGAGGATAAGAAGATCCGTTTGGCAACAATTGAGTTCACTGGATATGCTCTTGTTTGGTGGAACCAATTGTGTCGCGTAGGTGCTCGTCCAGATACTTGGACACAACTGAAGAATATTTTGAGGCGACGTTTTATCCCAGCACACTACACGAGGACCTTGTACAACTGGCTACAACAACTACGTCAAGGTAATTCTAGTGTTGATGAATATTATAAAGAGATGGAGATATTGATGATCCGTACAGGGACAGAGGAGCATGATGAGGCTACTATGGCATGTTTTTTTAATGGGTTGAATGAGGATGTGCAAGATAGGGTGGAGATGGTCCATTACTACAATATTCAAGATTTGGTGCATCAAGCTGAACGTGCTGAACAACAATTGAAGCACAAACAAACCAAGGGTGGACATGCTAACACTCAAACAAAGTCATGGAGGCGATCATTACAGCAAGGCGATGATGTGGGTTCACACTCCACAGTGGCGGCATCAATTCGTTCAAATGGTGCTCTTTCAAAGGAGGCAAGCAACAGAGGTAAAGAAGCAACTAAAACTGATTCTAGTTTGCCTTCTAATGCTTGTGCTAGAGAAATTGAGTGTTTCAAGTGTAAGGGAAGGGGTCATATGATGCGTGATTGCCCAAATCAACGAAGAGTGCTTCTCACCAAAGATGGCTATGCTTCAACAAGTTCTAGTAGTGATTCTGAAAGTGAAAAATCCGACGATTCCAACGAGGATGTTGTCTATTGTGATCCAGAATTGAATGGTGTTAATCTTTTGGTCCGAAAGGTGCAAAGTAAAGAAACTGAAACCAAAGGACAGCGGTGGAGTGTTTTCCAAGTGGAGTGCAAGATCAAAGATAAAGCATGCAAGTTGATCATAGATGGTGGAAGTTATACCAATGTGATTAGCAAAGATTTGGTGTATGCTTTAGGGCTGTCCACGTGGAGGCATCCTCAACCACATCATGTGGAGTGGCTACACAACTCCGGAAGACTAAAGATAACTCACAAGGTTCGTGTTCCATTTGTTGTTGGTGACTATGTTGACAAGGTGGATTGCGACGTAGTTCTAATGGATGCATGTGGGTTATTGTTGGGAAGACCATGGCAATATGATCGTAATGCCATGCATGAGGGCCGGTCCAACACATACATTTTTGTACAAGTGGGAAAGAAGCATGTGTTGAAACCAAAATTGGAGAGTGCTATTCATGTGGATGAAGAAATTACAGCCAAGAAGAAGCAAGCTCCCAAGATTACCCCAAAGCCGAGGATGGCTTTGCTTCAAGGAGGGGAGGATGATGTGGCACCAAGTAGCACTACAACTTTGGTTAGTGCTTGCAGTTCTGTGCACAATGTTCAAGAAGCTTTGAATACCAATTCTGAGGTTTCTAATATGCACAAGAGACATATTTTGAAAGATAATTAAGTCTATTTTCTAATGAATCAAACGGCACTTGATTTGGAGCTTCCTACACAAAGTTATGGCAATTTCATTGGATGCTGCACGAGCTGTCCGGAGAGACGCGCGAGACTTGCCAAACATAAAGAGTTCGAGTATTGCAATGCAAATAAAAATAAAATCCGACCACACCATGACTTTTTAAAGGTGGAGAAGGACTCTTTTTCAGGTTCCAAATGTATTTGGATGCCCCTTGAACAAGAAAACAAAACATATAAAGATTTGAAACCGATTCGGACTCGGATTGGGACAGCTGGCAGACCGATACTAAAACGTCCATAACTTTCACAAACGGAGTCCGATTTGGACGTTCTTGGACTCGTTGGAAAGCTATTTTGAAGCCCCACACAATGGATGAGGTGCCAGCCACGGAATACTCACGGTCAAGTTGCAAATTGAAAGAGAAACCAGAGGTAGCAGTTTAGGTATTTCCTTTTTAGTTCGTATTGGAGTTTGTTTTGGCCTTAGGCCAAGTAGTGCGTGAGTTCTAATTAAGTCCGTGCATTATGCACCAATATAAGGCTAGGGCCTTAGCCCCATTGTAACTCAGGCTATGATTTGAGAAATAGAAACAAGAAATCACCATGGTTTGGTGGCCATTGTTGGCGTGTTCTTGAGATTTCCATCGAGGAATTGCTCTTAGTGTGTTGAATCCAATTGTGGTGTTGGATTCTACTCGCTGAAACTTCGATTTCTCTACCCTTCGTTCACGTGCTGTGGTGTGCGTGGGAGAAGGCTTATCTTGGTGAGGGCATCCAACAAGACGTATCGTGAAAGATCAGGGCCAAAGCAACGGGGTTCAGCTAGCTTGCTAGGTGGATCCGCATCACAACTGCTACGGACGAGCGAGTCGGCGCACCGACAACAGGCTGATCACGCCGCGGGTAGGCATCTCGATGGGGAAAACGAGATCTACCCTCAGGACGGCGGAAGTCAAGACCAGAGGGAGCACGGGGACGAAAAACAGAAGACTCAGAAAAACCAAGTCCTCGGTGCTGCCCAACACTACCAAAGGTAGCAAGCCTAGTCCTCGTGTTGGTCTTAGGTGCACTCAAGGTGCAGGTCCGACCACGAATACGCCTAAGAGACTCAACACGGTCTCTGCGCGATCTTGGCGCTTGAAGCAATGGTCAAATAAATACCCATCCTTCGACGGAAGGTGCAATGATACCGCCTCGAGGGGTGAAGTAGCATGAGATGGCTTCGCCTACGAGAGGCCGGTGCAGTGAAATCACCTTCTCGTCGAAATCCCTTGGACAAAGCCCGCTGATTTAAATTGAACTTTCTTGTTCTTGGGCTTGACCTCAATCACACTGCGGCTATGGGTGCGAGCACTACGGTGGATGCTTCCTCACATCCTCACGGAAATCATATCCTAGACCCTGATTGAACTTGCAAATCTTTGATTGGTCTAGAATAAGATTGAGCTTCTTCTTGCCTCCTACAAATTTCTCGAAAGTGTTCATAAGATACTGACACTCCCGAAAGAGAGAGGTGCAAGAAGAGCAAGGTGGGAGGAGGCAGAGAAGGTAAGGGAGCAAAAGAACAACCAATAGCGAGGAAGGCGGCTTGTGCACGCACACCGACTCATAAGGGACAGATCCTCGCTAGCGGGTTGGTTCACGTCGCTAGGCGTCTCTACCTTACAGGGCTTCTCCCCTTCTCCACAATCACACTACAAGCACAAGGTGGCTTCTCTAGTAGGTCCTTAGTTAGCTTCACACATTTCTCATCCAATGCAATCAAATTAGATTTTAGTTTGTGTCAGACCCCAGATTTTACATCTGGAATCCTCTGTGATTTATTGCACTATTCCCTGGATCAGTAGATAGTGCTCACAGCTTCAGAAATGAATATCAAATACATATAATATGGAAGCATAAATAATATAGTAAACTTACACATGGGCCGATTAGGCGAAATCGAAATATTGCGGCAGGAAGAAGAACGAAGCACACGGTGGAACCCTCAGGACTTGCCCACAGGCAGCCAACTGGAGGTTCGCGACCTAGCCCTTGACATCTTCATCTTCTTTGTCCTCATGATCTGTAATGTTGCTGATGCGCAGGGATTTGATTCCTTGACTCTGGATTTGTTGTGAGAGCGAGTGTGAGCACACTAACCACCGTGCTCATGAGCCAATACACAGAATGCAAATAAATAGTATGCAAGGCTTATCAAGGAAGGCTCGGGTTGTTTTATTTGCCAGCAACTTCTCTTTTGGGTAGCATTATCAAACCCTAGTGTTATAGTTGCAACCTAGGACTTCACACTGCGTCCGCCATAATTGACCTAATCCACCAAAGGCGTATTTTCTTTCTTGATTCTTGTCTAAGACTCCAAACAGCGGTTGGCATCATTGATTTTAATCCACCAAACGTAATGACATTACTTAGTTAATCCACCGAACATACATTTTCTATATACCTATATCTAATCGAATCCACCAATACCTTTGTATTCCGAATTCCTAATAATCCAATCTTGCAATCACTAATCACCAACTCCATACGAATTCTAATGATTACGTACCATGATCACTTTTAAACCACCGAAATCATTTATATCAGAATATTCTAACAATTCAATCCTTTGGTTAATGATCCAATTCCATAATTTACTCTGCCCCTATTTAATCCTTACTATCCATCATCTATCTCTAACTAACTCATCGATATTTCTCCACCAAGATCGAATCAAGTTTATATCCCAATTCTCATATCTCCAAGTTTCCATCAAATCAATTCATCCAACTGGATCAAGTCCTATTAATCCCATTAATTCCAACAATTACCTTTATACCCTTCTAATCCTTCAAAATCACTTAAATCATCTATCTAGCCTATCTATTTGTTTAGACTCCACCAATTTATTTCTCCTAGACTCCTTTCTACCATTCCCTTATCAACATGAATCCACCAAGCATTGTTTAGCATTTACCCTCAACCGTCATTTTCTTCTCTTACGACCCTATTTATTTTTCCTGGCATTTTATTTTAGGAGAAGCATTGCCATTATTTGCTTTTGAAATATAATACATAGAAACATCCTGAGACTTAGCAGTTTGAACAAAACATAATGTGAACATGCATTAGTAGTAACGATCCAGATTCCATCCACCATTTCCATAGTCTCTGCATCATATGCTTAACCTTTCAGTGTTATAGCCACTTAACTTACCACTGGGACGACACCCAGGACAACTCAATAAGGGCCTTTCTCTGCCCTCCACTTTTCCATTTCCACCCACAAAGATTTTTGAAACAGAACTATATCTAGTTTAGTTTCCATGTCCGCCCTTGACCGTGGGCACGGCTATTCGAATAGTTTTGACTCTGCAGAGTGTGTACACTTTACCCACATGAGATAGATCTGCTCATTGCCCCACACGATTCCTTAGCCATGCGGTTGAGTAGACTATCACAGGGCTTCTACAATGCATTTTTCCTAGCAGAGTTACGACCGCTAAGGTTTCCACTTCCTCAGCACGCGACCACCCTTCCGAAGCCCCCTCTTGCGCCATCACGTCGGAGGATGTGGCCATCCTCTACCCGTCCGTGTTCACACCGACGCAACTCTTACTAAGTCAATGCAAATTAGTTAGCCCTGCCTACACTTTGCCAGCATGTGGTTGCACATGTTGTACCGTGGGAGGTCATCACAAGATTCAGTCCTTAGTGGTTATCTGGGCGGTTCTACCACGATCCCCTTGTGCTATCACGGCACCACTTTATCACAAATCTGTGCTATCACGGCACCATTCAACACCCATGCCCTCAACCATCCGCCCAGATAATTAAGCATGTCAGGTTCTTTCGGACGAAAATACACTTATACCAACATAAACTAGTCATCATCACAATGACTGCCCAATACTGCTTTCTTTAGTTTGCAAGATATGCTAGGGTGCTTTCACACCCTTGTTTATCTAAACAACTCTAAGCATGGAATGATAATTATAGACTTAGTTTCAAAGGAGTTGTAGCATTATTACTTTTACTAGGGTGACAAGGATCACATAGCCAAATGTGTCGCCACGGATATATACTAAATCAAAAGAACATGGGCATATATCTAAAATCTGAAATTAACATGTATTGCAACATAAATATAAGCATGCAAGTTATAATACTTAAACCAAAATACTTTATTGAAAACATAGGCTCAAAATGATCAAAGCATTGACTACTTTGGCGCGTTTACATGGTCTTGAGCTCACACAATGCCCTCTCTGGAGCTTCCGGTCTTTATCTTCACTTCGCTTCTTGTCCACGCTTGATTCGTTGAATCTTCACGACTTCCGATTCTAATTACGTGCTAAGCAACTGAATCCAAATAAATACAAATAACTCAAAAGATCCAAATAACTCCGAATGAACTCAATTTAGTTTTATTATGAGTTAATGGTCGGCTTGGGTGGTTTGAGATAAGGTTGGTGGGAGATTATAATGACTCGATCCTTTTTTTAATTAATAATCTTCTTTTGTTATTCTCGTATTTATTTAGGAAGTTCCATGAGTCAGGTTAGACTCATGATTCAAGGTCTGAGATTAGTGTAACATTATTTTGTCGAGTCTTTGTTTCGGGGCTCATGTTTTATTTAAGGAACACTTACAACGTTTAGCTTTATTTCTAGTTCATATTTTATTTGTCTAACAAGGCTTGTCTTAGAAATTATTAATGCAATATCACTATTTATCTAAATCTACCGCGGGGAGTTATTTAACGACGACATGATGAATATTAGGGCCTATGTTATGTTCAAGTAATGTATACAATTTTTAGTTTTAAGTGTATTTCACCTAGGCAATGTTTATCATACAGGGTCATCTTTTACTATTGCTATTTCAATTAAATCTACCACTGTGATTTATCTAATAGTGGCTTGCTAGATGTTCGGGCAAAGTTATTTATAGTTAAGAGCAATCTTTATTAGGTGTGAATATTTAACTAAATCATATTTATTTGCTTCAAATTTAATAATTAGCCCTTTTTAGATGATTGCTCAAACCACTATAATTAGCCATATGTGGTCTAATCTAAATTTAAACCTTCCAATAATCTTATTTACAACCTAGTTAAATTTATTAGCTTTTCTAAATTATTTTCTAATTTCAAATTAGCTTCAAAATTTATAAATTTTGGTTCCACTGGACAGATCTCGAATTTAGATAAATTTAGAAATTTGTTTCATTCAATTTGGAGTTAAAATGAATAAGTTACACTCATTTAAAGCCTTTCGGTTTAATAAAATCTAAAAATTATTAAAACCTGACATGTGGGGCCCATTGTCAGCTAGATGCGCGTCACACGGGGGCTGACACGCGGGGCCCGGCCGTCGGCCCGATCTTGTGAGGCGGTCGTTGATGGTGGGGCCCACTGTCACCCGGCGTTTAAAAGAAATGGCTCAACCTCGGTGCTGCGTGAGCGGGGCTCGAACGCCCGAGGGAGGGGGGAGGAATGGCGCTAGCTAGCCGTAGGCTAGCGCATCTCAACCCATAAGGGTTGATTTTCCCTTTGAGGTAGCGCGAGGGGTCTTGGCGAGAGAGTCCCCGTAGGAAGGCGGTGGCGTCGCCGTGAGGAGAGGTGGGTAGGTGCCACGACCGCTAAAATGGGTTGCTCGGTCTTGGAGGGCGCTAGGGTGGTGGCCCGCGGCCCGAGCGGGCGGTGAAGGGGCGGCGGCGCGGCGGCGGCGACGAGGTGGAAATGGGCGGCGGCGGGAGGAGAAGGAGGATTTGGTGCGCATGAGCGGGAGAGGCCCACGGGAGGTTCACCGAGGATTGGTAGGGCCGAGGGTGGCCGAGGAGGCGGCATCGGGGCCGTGGCGGTCGGTGAGGGCACAGTGCCGGTGTGAGGGGTGGTGGGGAGGCCGGGCGGCGGTGGGAACGTCTTGGCGGGACCACAGGGAAGCTCAGGCGGAGGAATGGCGGAGATGGCTCCCTTTGACGGGCGGTTGGCGGAGTTGGGGAAGAAGGTGGGCTCACCGGCGTTTGAGGGTTTGGGCTCGATTGTATTTGGTGGGAGGCGAGGGAGATGTGGCGATGCGAATGGAGGAGGTGCAGGTTTATAGCCGAGTGGGCAGACTAACAAAGCGGGCGGGCGCCTGGGTGGTGGTGGCGGCATTGCCGAGCGATGGTGTCGTGGCGACCACGGCCGAGCGAGGACATGGTGGTGAAGTCGCGAGGTCCACTCTTTCTGGCAGCGCCCAGCTTTCTTTGCATTGCGGCGGTTGGGATAGAGCGGAGGAGGATCGAGGGACCCGGGCGCGCGCGCGCGTGGAGGAGGAGGAAGAAAGGGGACCGCGTGGGTGGAGCTGGGCCCAGCGGCCAGGTAAAGAGAAAAGGGAGGGAGAAGAAAGAAAAGAAAAGGAAAAAGGGGGCCCACATGGAAGAGAGAGGAAAAACAAAATGGTAAGGGAGTGAAAAAAATCACAAGCTTCAAGCATTACTTTAAAGTTTGGATTTTTAGTTTACATTTCTATTTCACTTTTAAGATTATTGCTCTCTATTTTGCACATCATTTACAAGTTAAGCTTTTAAATTTTAGCTATTAAACAAGTTTCTATTATCATTATTATTTAGGTTATATGTGCATATACAAACATACATATTTTGTTTCTTATATGGCTAAACTTTTCTTTGCATAATTTGTAGATATATATATCTATGTATTTTAGTTATTCACTTTTATTGCTCTTTATGTTATTATTCCCGAACATGAGATTTTATATTTTAAATTGGGTTCCACTTTTCTTATACTGGATCATCTTTTCAGATTCGTATTTATAATTCTAATTTTCTATTATTTGCACTTGGGGTTACTCTCTGATATTTAATTTGTGTGCCATAAATCTCAAAAAGATTTCAGCCAAATAATCAAAAGAAATTCAAATGCCAACAATATGCAGGAAAAGATTTTAAAATTCCAAGCTTTTAAAGTAACCAAATTGCGGGATGTTACAGTTTGTTACAATTAATACATGGTGAGCTAACATGGTCCTTAGAAGCAAACTGGGCCAACTTCCTATCATGATCAATCATATCTTGAAACTGTTTGGAGACAGCTTCGAGTTCAGCAGTTAATTTAGGACAGTTCAAGCATGAATCAATTGGCTCAAGTAAAAAGGCTTGTAGTTCCGCAATTTTATGATCTGCCCGTTTTAAGTTCATTTTCAAATTATTGCAATTTTCACATGTTTCGGGCAGATCAAGAAGCATAGTGTAAAGACCTCTAAAAGCATTGTCCTTAACCTCACATGAGGTGCAAGAAATAGTCTCAACAGTAAATGAAGAAGGAGTTTCCTACTCATTTCTAGTTCAGCAAGTAGACTAATATTCTCCACCTTAAGTATATCAAGCTCAGAGGTCACACTATCATGAGAAGTCCTTAACTTCTCCATATCTCCAAGCAAAGCGGGGCATGTATCACATTAAGTCACGGGAGGGAGCGATATAAGTGAAGTAAGCTCCGTGACAATCTATCTACTTCCTTCTCCAACTCGCTACATCTAGCTCTAGATCTAGCATGAAATTTACCTAGCTTAAGAAAGGCATCATTAATCGGTCGTAAGATGGGTATACCTCGTCGGTCGAGTAGAGCTCATTGTCGCTCGGTTAAGCCCTCAAGGGCCATGAAGCACATGCCGGAGAAGTCATCGTCGCCCTTGGGGTCTTGGTCACCCGTCCTGTCTCGTCGCTCCATCCCTCCACCTCGCTGAGGTCGAGGTCGTCGGCGGCGAGGATGCGGTGGAAGAGCTTAGCCTTCCCAAGGTCGCAGAGCGTCTTCTTGCCTTGCGTCTGAGTGGGGGCTTCTTGTTGCGGTTCTTGTCGGGTGTCGTTCTTGCTCGAATCTGCCGTAGTCTCCTTTGCCCTTCCCGCCTTGGGACGGTTTGCCGAATGTGGTTGGGGCCACCACACTCGAATCAAATAAGCGGTCCGCCTCTCTTCTCCCTCCTCCTCTTGTAAGCATGGGAAAACTTCCGAGCTAGGAGGGCGTTGTTCATCCTCTAGCTGCTCTAGCGATCATCGATTCGTCACGAGAGCGACTAGGGAGAACCCGCAAAGAGAATCGGCGGAAGAACCAAAAGCGAAGTGGGATCGGTGACTAGTGCCATCGATGAGACTTGACCGACGAGACTATGTCAATCTCGTGAGTCTTGAGGCGCGAGTAAAGCGCGTCAAGAGTCGTGGTCGAGAGGTCCGTGGTGTCCTTGATGGTAGTCACCTTTATCTCCCAAACCCAAGATCGAGTCGTAAGGAATTTGTCGGCGTTATCCGAGTCGGAGTATGTGAGACCGACGGCTCGGAGGTTGCTCAAAATCTTGTGAAAGCGAGAAAAGCACTCGTCAAGGGACTCACCGAAAGCATCTCGAATTTCTTTGTATTCGCGCTTGAACTGGTCTTGTCGCATCATCTTTATTTGGGTGCACTCATGGTAAGCATTGAGGGTCACCCAAATATCGAAGGCCGACGTCAGGTGAGAGATGCGATCAAATTCGCTTCTACTCAATCCCTGAATGATGATGTTCCTCGCCCTTGCGTTTGCCTTAACATCAGCCATATTCCCGGCATTGATGTTCTCATCGGGGGGAACAACAAACTGGACCTTGACTTTTCGCCAGATGGCGTAGCCCTGAGCCTGGATGTAGGTCTACATCCGACTCTTCCAGAATGGAAAATCCATCCCATCGAAGATCGGAGGCTTGGTCGAGTACTTGTCCGTCGCCATGGCTCTTGAGACCGGTTAAAGATCTATCAAGAAGAGCTAACCGGCTCGATACCAATTGTAGGACCGAAATGGCGACGGAGGGGTGAATGTCGCTCTCTTTAAAATCGCCTCAGAATTTAGTACCTTTGTTTTCAAAAGATGCAAAACAAAGCACCTCATAGAAAATTAAAATTAATCTTGCTGAAATTTGGAATGTATGCGACACTGAAAAATTCAGCATAAATCAGAAAGTAGTCAGTAAAAATTTTAGCTGAAAATATTGCCGTTTGATCTGCATGCAAAATCATGAAAGATCAGCAAAAGAAATAAAAGAAAGATGAACAAGATGCTTCACACATGAACTAGCCGAGAAACATCTGAAGAAGAAAAGCAATTAACCCTTCATGCGGTAAAGAAACAGAGAGTCTTGTCCCAACCGAAAGCAAAAGTCACTATTGGCGAGCAAAACCGAAAAGAAAAGCAATCAACTAAAATCTTTGTCGTAGACTAAAAAGCATGATGATTTTCGGGTTTCGATCGTGTTTCTTGCCGATCAAGGAAAGTCAGAGACAAAAAACGGACTTGCACTGGAGTGAGTACTTTGCTGAAAATGGGAGGAAACTGAACAGCAAAACTGAAATAGAGAAGAAGCCGAAGAACTAGAATCCCAGAAACTGCTGCAGAGAGAGAGAACAAGAGCGGATCGGCAGATCTAAAATCTAAAACAAGTAGAGAATACATCTTGCCAAAATTGAGTTGAACCAAATTGATTTCAAAGACCGCTTTAACCGGTTGGAGCAGAGACAACTCTGAAAACACGGAGAGTGAAAGAGATGGACAAAACACACACAAGGGAACACAAACCTGAATGTGCAGAACAACAGAGGAAATGATTTACTTACTTCTTCTCCAGAGAGTGCTTTTAGAGCAGAGGAAGAAGATTAGAGACAGCTAGCAACGAAGAAGGGATAACAAAGCAAAAACCGAGCAGCTGCTATTCTTCCCAGTTCATTGGATCAAGGGAACAAACTAAATAGCAGACCAACCTTATGAACTGAGGAAACCAATCAAAAGAACATCTAGGCAGAACAGAAATAGAGGCAATAGATCTTCACAAGAAAGAACCTCATAACTGAAAAACACAAGTTTCTCAAGAATAGCAAAGAGATGGATGACTACAGATAAGTCCCTATACGCATGGACATTAGAACAGGAGGAGTAATTACAAGACTCTCAATCCATCCTCTCCCTCTCAATCCTCAAAAACACCAAGAGCCTCACATGCTTCTTGGGAGGAACACACACAAAATGGAGAGCAAATGCACAAAAACCCTCAAGGGGGTATGCAGCCCCCAACACCTATTTATAGCCCTTGGCTAACGGGTCTCCAACCCGTTACGCCGGCTAAACCCTAACGGAGCCGTCTCCCGCTTGTGCAGCCTTGCGAATTTACCGATTCGCCCCTCCTGCACCTTCCGGGAAGCTTCCGCGCTCCTTGTCGTTCACGGATGACCGCACCTGACTCCGACCGACTCCTCCTGAGTCTAGTCCCGGTCTGTTCCATCGCACACGACCGCAACTGGTATCCGACCGTCTGAACCTCGATACCTCCCTGAGTCTAGTCCCGATCCATTCGCCGTTGCCCGTCGTGTCCACCTCCGGTAGCTCCAGCTCCGGTTTCTCGTCTCCCGGCTCGCAACCACCTCACCAGCCTCGACCATCTTTGGCGTCTCCAACCGTCTGGACCTCAACACCTCCTGTGTCTAGTCCCGGTCCTCCCACGCCTCACCATGACCTAGCTCCGAAGTCCTGCATCCACACAGACAAGCAAACCGTCACATAGCACCGCACGAAACAGCATAATCATAATTTGCGTCATACTTTACTCATGATGAAGTCCAAACCTGTCGAATCATCAGACTATGCATCTTAAGTCCATACGACCAAGTTTGACCAAGTTCGACCGAGCCCGTTACACCACGCAACGTCAAGGTCAGAACCAACCAACTCAAACTCGACTTCCCTAAGCCGATGTCAATTACTCATCATACACACGGGATGACCTCCACATGGTCTCTCACCCATAGCTCGGCTTATTCCCTTCACCCTGGAAGTACCAAAATGTATCAAGACATGAAGCAATGGTACTGGTGGCCATGCATGAAGAGGGACATCGCTGAGCATGTCGCCTGTTGTGATGTATGCCAGCGAGTGAAGGCCGAACACCAGAGGCCGCAGGACTACTTCAGCCCTTGCAAATACCTTAGTGGAAGTGGGAGGAAGTTGGTATGAACTTTATTACAGGATTTCCGCAAACAAAGTCAGGGTACGACTCGGTATGGGTCATAATTGATAGGCTGACCAAGGTGGCACATTTTATTCCCGTCAAGACAACCTATAAAGGAGATAAATTGGCAGAGCTGTACATGTCCCGCATCGTGTGCTTGCATGGCGTACCTAAGCGAATTGTTTCAGATCGAGGTTCCCAATTTACCTCGCATTTTTGGGCAAGCTTGCATGAAGCTCTAGGTACCCACTTGGACTTCAGCACTGCCTACCACCGTCAGACGGACGATCAAACGGAGAGGGTAAACCAGATATTGGAAGATATGCTTCGGGCCTGTGTTCTGGACTTCTCCAAAGATTGGGATAAATGCCTGCCTTACGCTGAGTTCGCATATAACAATAGCTATCAAGCTAGTCTGCAGATGTCCCCCTTTGAAGCCCTGTATGGAAGGAAATGCCGTACCCCGCTAAACTGGTCAGAAGTGGGAGAAGGCTATGTGTTTGGACCTGAAACTCTAAGGCAAGTAGAAGAAAAGGTTCGCATGATTAGGGATCGATTGTTAGCAACTTAGTCCAGGCAGAAGAGTTATGCGGACAAGAGGCGAAGGCCACTAAGTTTTGAAGTTAGGGATCACGTATATTTGAAGGTATCACCCTTGAATGGGGTCAAGCGATTTAAGGTCAAAGGCAAACTCACCCCGCGCTATGTTGGGCCATTCCCGATTGTGGCCAAGAAAGGAGAGGTTGCCTCGCCCAACACTACCACCAAACACATCGATGTACACGATGTCTTCCATGTGTCCCAGCTAAAGAAATGCTTCCGAGCGCCGGAAGACAAAGCTCCGTTAGAAGCAATCGAGCTCGAGAAGGACCTAATTTACAAAGAGCGTCCAGTCAAAATTTTGGACACCGCGGAAAAGAGAACTAGAACCCAATCCATTCGCATGTGCAGAATACATTGGAGCCATCATTCAAAGAAAGAAGCTACCTGGGAGCGCGAAGATCAGCTACGCAGAGATTACCCTGCTTTGTTTTCTAGCTAAGCCGAATCTCGGGGTCGAGATTCTTTTTAAGGGGGGTAGATTTGTAACATCCCGGAAAAATCAAAGGGACTGTGAAATAAAAGTTTTGTGAATTATCTTACGATACATTGTATTGAGTTGGGCTTTTAAAATATTTCTGGAAAATTTGGATAAGGTTCCAAAAATTAAGATATTAAGAAGGAAATGCACATGTTTAAATAATAGAAGATTCAAATTTTAAATCCGAATCTGAAAAGATGATCCATAAAAATGCACAAGTTGAAATGAATATTTTGTAAAGTGCAAAATTAGATTTAAATTTAGAAATAGATATTACATAAATGCTTGGCATAAAATTTTAAAAAATATCTATATTTTACACAAAATAGATATACCCTAAACTAATAAAAAGAATAGAAAAGAAAAAGAAAAAGAAAGAAAAATAAAGAAAACGGGAGCCGCCCCACCCCCCGACCCTTCCTTGTGCGCCCCTCCTTGGCCTCTCGCCCCTCCCTCGACCGGTGGGCCCCACCACCCGGACCCCTCTCTTCCTCTCTCGCGTCGGACCCCCCCCCGCCTCGGCCGGACGGCGACCACGTCGCGAAAAACCCACTGGAGGGAGCAAACCCATGCGGTGCATCTTGGCGCCGCCTTGAACCCCGCCGCACCCCAGTAGCCGCATGATGCATGCCGCCGCCACCACACAGACATGCCCATGCCCGCACGGTCACCGTGGTCAACGCCATCCGGTCGGCTATAAAGCCCGTAGCCACTACCAAAGTGTTCGCCATGTCCCCTTCATTCCACCGCTTTTAATCGTCTCCAAAGCCACCAAAGGCCGCAATCCGCCGTCTTCCCCAACTCGGCCCGGCCCCTCCGCGCAATTCATGCTACTCACCGTGGGAGCTCAATTCCTTGCTCCCACTCCATCTCCAAAGCATCGCCGACGTTTAGCCGGCCTCGCCCGAAGCTTCTCGTGGCCGTAGCATTGTCATTGAAACCTCCCGAGCCGCCGACGGTAGCTCGTCGCCGACCCACCCCCGCCGGTCCCGGACATCCTCGCCACCACCAACACTTCCCGTGGTGCAAGCAACCCGTTTTAGCACTCCCTCGGACCTCCCGGGCCTCCCTCGCCGGCGACATCGTCGTCTTCCTCGGCTCTCGACCGCCCCTGCCCGCCTCCCCTCGCACGCTACCTCATAAGGTATAATCAACCCTTATGGGTTGAGATGCGCTGCGAGCCCGCCTAGCTAGCAGCGCCAGCCCTTTCCCCCCGGCTCCCTCGGTGCGCGTTCGAGCCCCCGCTCACGCAGCGCCTGAGGTCGAGCCTTTCTTTTAAATTCCGCCACTGATAGGTGGGCCCCACTGTCGGCGATCACAAGATACGTCCGACCCAGCGGCGGACCCGTCCATCAGGGGCAATAAGGGGGCGGGCATGAGCCACTACCGCCCGGGCCCCACGTCGGCACCGCTTATAGCGGTGAATCGACGATGGGTCCCATGTCGATTTTATTATTTTCCGGATTTAATTGAACCGAAAGTATTCAAATTGGCATAAATTATTCATTTTAACTCTAAATTAAGGGAAACCAATTTCTAAATTCATCTAAATTCAAGAGCTAACTAATGGAACCAGAACCAATATTTTTGTAGCTTGTTTTAATTTTGTTGTGTTATTTTGAATGTTGTACTGATTTTTATCCAAATTTTCACGCACGTAAAAATTAGCATTCGAAGCCTAGGAAGAGGAAGCTGCAGCTGTAGGCCCCAACACACAGAACCCCGACATCTATAATCAAGGCGAGTCAATACTTTGATCATGTTGAACCTACAGTTTCTGCAAATTACTTTTGTTTAAATTATCAAATTGCATACTATTAGTTTAATAAATATACATGTTTAATTTACGATCCTAGTTATATGACCCTTGATTAATATTACACCTTCTTTTTGTATACTTGTTCATGTGATCCTTGTTACTCTAGTAAAAGTAATATTAATACTACTCTTTTTGAAAATGAGTCCGTAAGTATAATGCCATGCTTAGAACTGCCTCGGTAGTCATGGGTGTGAGAGCACCCAAGTATCACTTTTTAATCTAAGAAGGATTTGTTGGGCAGTCATTGCGATGATGACTGATGTATGACGAAATAAGTATTTTACGTTCCAAAGATCCCCCACATGCTTAGCTATCTGGGCAGATGGTTCGAGGGTGTGTGTATGTATGATTGGTGCCGTGATAGCACAAAGGGGATTGTGGTAGAACCGCCCAGATAACCCTTAAGGACTGAATCTTGTGGTAGAACCGCCCAGAACCTTAGGCAACTAGACTAAGGTGTGGCTTGCATATAAATATTGCGGGAGCTTTAGTAATATTTGTATGACCACTTTTGCCCTCAGTCCTTGCCTGTGGTTAAAAGGGCTACTTTGTTTTACTTCCACTGTTGTACTTTTGTGATGTAAACATTTGGCCTGACCGGCCCTATTGTAAAAACTCCGCCCGTTTGAAGGCCTAACTTCGACTATATTATGTAATGATATTAGGGCACAATGTGAATTTCAGCGATGTATGAAATGATTCAGCAATGTATCTGTGTGCATTATCTACTGATCCAGGGAATAATGCGGTAAGACACAGCAGATTCTGGATTGAAAAATCTGGGTCTGACACCTTTGTAAGTTCAAGATCCATTAAGTTAGTTTTGGTGATAATGACAAATACAATTGCGAGACTAATATGTTTATTGATTATGATATTACTTAGTCTCATTTGGATGAAAAAGTGAAAAACATAAGATTTATGCATTCAATACCATATTCTTGTCTTATTGCATTCCTCGGATCCGAAATATAGAATGAACTTTACCAAATAAGTCAAACTTGAATATGTGCATATGTTTTCACAATACATTCTTGTATGCACACATTTAGGGCGAGTTCACTCTATATTTTGTGGTTTCATTAATATTGATCCAAGTTCCATTTTCACATATTAAGGATCTTTACTTTGAAACACATCCCTTGAGTATATATAGCTTATGTAGTTCATATATAATGTAGTTCATATATATTCATAATCGGGTTGTTATCCAGTTCTTTCGCTATGTGTTGATAGTTGAATGATTAATGACAACCGGATGAGTAAGTTTTGCCTTGAAAGGTTATTCTAGAGTATACAATTATTGTGTGTATGTTGCATACTCACAATTCAATTTTTATCTCATTATTTGTTGAGATTGTCGTGAATTACCAAAAAGGGAAGATTGTGGAATCTAGTCTCTTCATTTTGTGTTAATAGTAAAGTTTGGTAATTGATGGCAATTGTTTTGTGGACTAACATTTTCCATGAGTTGGATGAAAAGGTTAGGCTCCACAAATGAGGAAGACTTGGGATGGCTTCATATGTTGAAGATCATCAAGTCAAGAAGAAGATGCATCTAGTCCCTCCATCATGTGTTTGGTTGGAAGACCGGGTTGCTCGTATAGGTTACCGTACTATTAAGAGGGATCATGTCTAGCAGCTTGAATCTCATCATGTGTTGATAGCTCAACCTCACTTGCTTTAACTCTCCTTGGCATGATGCTTGTATTTGTGAATATGTTTTGCAAATAGTTGAACCTTATGTGTTGTATCCTTGTAACATGAGACTATACATTGCGAATGTGTTTTGCAAGGGTTTGAAGTCCATGTTTCCATTCTTTTTAGTATGAGGCTTATATTTGCAAATATGTTTTGCAAATGGTTCAAGCTCATATATATAATTCTTGTGTCATGATTCTAAAAATATGCAAATGTGTTTTGCAATTTGTTGGAAATCATGGATAATCCTTGTGTGCATGATACTATAGTTTGCAAATGTGTTTTGCAAAATCTGTTGAAGTATATGTACTTCTAAGGGAAATTGGAACTACCGTAGTGTATTCTGTGGTACTATCGCTAGTCGGAATTACCGGCGTTGTAATCACAGAATTACCACGTCTGTTGGTGGTCGGAAGACTTGTGTGGTCGAGAACCAATGTGGTCGAAGATCGATGTGATCGATGACCCATGTGATCAAAGATCGACGTGGTCGAAGATTGAAGTTGTCAAAACCAATGTGTTCGGAACCAATGTGGTCGAGATTTATGTGATCGAAACCAGTGTGGTCGAAACCGACGTGGTCAAGATCTGTGTGATTGAAGACTGGCATGATCAAACCAAGATGGTCAGATCTGACGTGGTCAAGATCTGTATGATCGAAGACCTGTGTGGTCGAACTAACGTGGTTGAAATCACCGTGGTCGAGACCTATGTGGTTGTAATCGATGTGGTCGAATTGACATGATTGATACAACATGGTTGAAGATCGACGTGGTGGTCAGAGATCTGTGTGATCGAAGATTGGCGTGGTCGAAAATCGATATGGTCGAGACCTGAGTTGTCAAAACCAATATGGTCAGAGACCAACATTGTCGGAGACCTATGTGGTCGATCTAGACAACATGGTCAGAAACCAGCGTAATCGGAGACCTGTATGATTGAACCGACCAACATGGTCAGAGACCTGAGTAGTCGAACCATCCGACATGATCAGGGACTAGTGTAGTCGACGATCGATACTTTCGACCATCTCTATGTGAGCAGTCCGATCGGCTCTGTGTGAGCGATCTGATCAGCGAGCTGTACTTCCGACTTTGTGTGAGCGGTAATTCTGATTTGCGTAACGTCCGGCTTATGTAGCGATACGTTTTTTCCAGAGAGACACTTGTGCGGAGTCTTCTCGTCCTCGAGGAAATCGGTAGTTCCACACGAGTGCTGTACTACTTTCGATGATCGGTAGTACTAGACTTTCATGACAGAACTACCAGATTTGCCTCCAACAGCTAGTTTTCTGACCGTAGCTGAGGGGAGCGGAAGTAACGGTCGTTTGCCTGTGGTACTTCCAGAAATCCTGTTTTTCTGTCCCAATGGCTAGTTTCGAGGTGTGGGGTATATATACCCCCTTGTGGCCAGTTGGAGAATAACTTTTGGCACTCTATTTCACTCTCTTGAGCTAGTGTGAGGTCATCCTCTCAATTGTGCATGTGTTGCACCTTGTGAGCAAGGAAGAAGGCTCTGGATTGCATATGTTGCATCTAGAGGTTGATTGTGTATCCACTCGAGCTTGTGCATTCGTTGCACGTGGTGAGAGTCAAGCGAGGGGCTTGACTTATTACTCTTGGAGTTTGCTGACTCTTAGACGGCGTTGGAGGTGTCGTGCACGGTGATCTTCTCAAAGAAGGTTGTGAGAAGACCTAGCAAAGTTATGAAGGTTGGAGCTCACCTACCCAGAGCGGGAAAGAGCTACAACTAGTGGATTGAGGTGTTTTGGCTAAATTCATGGAGCTGGTCCAATTCATTTGGGTTAACCTCAATGTGGACTAGGGGAGACCGATAAGTCTCCGAACACCAGATAAAAAGCAACCGTGTCAATTATGGTTTGTTTTCTTACGCTCAATTTACATTCAAGCAATTTACATTCATATAATTAAAATGATTGCTTGTCATCCTAGGATTGCAAACCTTGATATATGATTATCTTGTTGGTGCACTTAGGTGAACCTGGTTATTTTAGGCGTTATTTGTGCTAAAACTTTTTGAGTTAAGCTTCCGTATTATTTACTTGGTTTAGCCAAATAAAAATTGATAATTAACTAGAAGAAGAATTTTTAGACTGCCTATTCACCCCCCTCTAGTCGGCCTCCTCGATCTAACAACCTTCTAGCTCATGCCATCGCTAGCTCGCCTGTGTGTTGCCATGCGCCAGGTGCAACACCAGTGCAAGTGCGAGCCACTCTCCTACCTCCCACACACACGCTTGAGTGCAGTGTGCCTCAGCCATGCTGCCGACAATTGGTAGGGCTGCCGTGCGCCAACCAAGAGGGAAGATCAGGAGGAAAAAATAGAGCAGCGGCTGGGCAAAGATCAGGAGGGAGAAGGGAAGAGAAGGTAAGGAAGGGGTCGCGATCTTGGTGTTCTTCATCGGGGTAACGGTCTGGAATTTCCCTATCTGGTTTGTCAATTTTAGTAGAGATTAGAGTTAGAATTAGAAGAAGAATTAGCAAGTTTCATGTTAGAGGTACGATTAGCACATTTGTTCATCCGCCATAATTTTTAATCACGAATTTAAGCACTATATGGGCATAATGTGAAAATGTCATCTATAAGATAGCTGTAGAGAATTTCATTAAATTTCTGTAGAGTGCTTAATCATGTCAATTGATGGGTTATATTAAGAGTTATAATTTTTGTAAACCTGCTATCTGGACAAAGTCGTGGGAAACTATTAAATTAACTTGGTAGATGACAGAATTAAATTTTAGGCATAACTAGAAAAAGGTAGCTAGCATTCTATATATTCTGAAAATGCTATGGTTTACTGTATTTGCATGTGTAGATTAATAGATATGAAATTGTTAAGCCTGCCATCCAGAAGATGACATGACAATCTTATGTGTTAAAAATAAGGTGTTAAATGATTTAATTAGGAATTATGTTCGGCTAAGAAATTGTAGGAAATTTTGTGTAGATTTTAGAACTGGTGTGGTTTTTCTTGATAGGGTTGGAAGTCAAAAGTTATTCTATTTTTAGTACCAGGACAGCCATAGGTGACTATCCGGTAAAGGGGGAGTATTGCCGATTCGGGAAGCGTGTAGGAGTGATGTTATTTAATTGTTGTTCTTGTATTGATGTAGCTTGTTATTGTGATTGGATTTTTATTATAGGAGGAGTAGCATTGGGTTTGTTGTCATCCTCAAATCAAACCGTTTATCACAACTATAATAGCGAGTGCATGGTAGAATAGTTTTCTAGTGTTTCAACTTATTGTTATGCTTAAAAAAATACATGCCATGGTGAATCACATGAGTATACTTGTTCTTATAAAGCTCACATGTTTATGATAGAATGATGATGATGCTTGTGGTAGAATGATGATGATGTCAATTGGTTAGTGTTGATAATTAACTAATGAAAGATATAATAATTGCATTGCATGTTGAGTATTCAAGTTGCAAAGAGATGACCTATATGGCTCTCTAGAGCCTAATTTGTATGGGTGACCCATGGGAGTGGGTAGAGAAAGACCTACTTCGGTAGGCACCCAATGGGAGTGGAGAAAGACCTACTTTGGTAGGCACTACATGGGAGTGGAGTTGAGACCTTGTATGAAAAAGGACAGGGTAAGGGTGGTTCATCGACCGGTGAACACTCAGCTATAACGGTATAAGCAAGAGAAGTGAAGACATGTGCATTGCATTCATGAAAAGAGAAATGAGATAATGAGACATATGTATGGACCTTGATGAGAATAAATATGTGAAATTGAGATAACGGTAAATGTATATGAATTGTTAATATGATGTTTACATCATTTATTATTCTATGTGTACTTGCTAAGTAGTGGACTTACCCTTACTTTGTTGTTGTTTTAGGTGCTCGTTGATGACGACATGCATGGGTGGGATACAACACAATTTGATATTGCACTTTGTAGTTATTTTTTTTCACTTAGTGATCACTTATGCATCGATTAGAAATAAATCTTACTATCCATGAATTTCTTAGATGAATAATGTTTCCATTTAGCACTTAATGGTTTTATATTATCGCTACTTGTCAATTCCGTTTGGTTAAATTTATTATTGATTCAAATTATTGTTAATTTGTTCATTTTAATGTCATTGACTATCTCCCATATTGCTAAAATTTATATGTTCATGGTTATGTCGAGAAATTATACTTGAAGCCTAGCTGTTGGTAATATGTAATTAATGGCTTAAATTGGTAGCATTTGTAGTTTGGGTGACATTCTGGGATTTTGTTAAGCCGGGGTGTTACAGTTACTAACTATGATGTATACGTGAAAGCCAAACACCAATGCCTAGTAGGACCGCTACAGCCTTTACCCATACTCGAGTGGAAGTGGGAGAAAGTTGGTATGGATTTTATCATCGAATTACCCAAGTCACAGGAAAGGCATGGTTCAATATGGGTTATAGCAGACCACCTCACCAAGGTTGCTCAGTTTGTACCACTAAAGACCACAGACAAGGGAGCTAAATTAGTAGAGTTATGCTTGACTAAGATAGTGTATTTATTTGGAGTGCCAAAAAGGATAGTCTTAATCAAGATACTCAATTTACCTCGCATTTTTGGAAAAGCTTACAATAATTTTTGGAAATGAATTTGGATTTTAGCACAACGTATCATCCCCAGGCCAGAGGACAAACTGAATAAGTGAACCAAATCTAGGAAGATATGCTTAGAGATTGTGTATTGTCCTATGGACCAAATTGAGAAAAATATCTACCGTATGCCAAGTTTTCTATAACAACAGCTACCAAGCGAGCCTGTAAATGTCGCCTTTCGAAGCCTTATATGGGAGAAAATGTAGGACACCTCTAAACTGGCTGAGACTAGAGAAAGACAAGTGAAAGACCATGTGAGGTCATTCCATGTGTATGATGAGTAATTGACATCGGCGAGTTTGAGTTGGTTGGTTCGGACCATGTCGTTGCGTAGTACAACGGGCTCGGTCAGACCTGGTCAAACCTGGTCAAATGGATTAGGACGCTTATTATGTTGATTTGACAGGTTTGGGCTTAATGTGGTTTCTTTGATGTTATTATGCTTTCATGTATTGAGCGGTGCTATGTGATGTGTTTCTTGTTTGTGCTGACTGCAGGACGTCGAGGCGGAGTCGTGGCGAGACACGGGGTGACCGGACTAGACACAGGCGGTGTCGAGGTCAGAACGGTCGGATGTGTCGAAGACGGCGGAGATTCGATGTGGTTGCGAGTCGTGGACGGCAAGGAGCGCGGAAGCTTCCGGGAAGGTGCGGGAGGCGGGTGGTAAGTCGCAAGGTGCACTGGCGGGAGACACTCCGTTAGGGTTTAGCCGTAACGGGTTGGAGACCCGTTAGCCAAGGGCTATAAATAGGTGTTGGGGGCTGCATACCCCTTTGAGGATCACAAGGTGTATCACAAGTGTTTTGAGAGTTTATCACTTGTGTGTGTGTTCCTCCCAAGAAGCATGTGAGGCTCTTGGTATTCTTAAGGATTAAGAGGGAAGGGATGGATTGAGAGTCTTGTAATCAACTCTTGTTTTAAAGTCCATGCGTATGGGGACGTAGTTTGGGGTCTCTCTCTTGTAATCCTTCATGAATATGAATTTATCTGAGATGCTTCTTGATATGATCTGATTTTCAGTCACTTCATATGTTTTGGTTTGGTTCCCTGTTCTCTGCTCTGTGTGTTTTTCGTTTGGTTGTTGATTACTTCGTTCGTTCTCTGTTGGCCTCATGAGTTGAGGTTTCTCTTTTGGTCTGCTGTTTTGAGTTAAAGTTCAAACCTTGTTTTGAGAAAGACTGACTCTCACGGCCATCGATATCTGATCCAGATCTTCTTTGATCTTTCGGCAGCACAATAGCTCTCGGCCTTCAATCTTTCTCGGGTAGCTACACTTGATTCAGTTTCTCTTCTTTATGAGCTGATTGTTACGACGGCGGTTCTAAATCCTTTGTTATGCCGACAATGAAAATGCCTTGCTTTCTATGTTACTTATGGACGAGAAGAGTGTGTTAATTCGATTCTAGTCTTGGTTATTAAATCTTTCATTACCTCCTGCATGTTTCGGTTCCTTTGTGCCAACCTTTTGTCAGGTAGCAACAATCTATTTTCTTTTGCAGGTCTTCGTTTTGCTTTTTATTTTTGTTATGTCCAGTTCAGTCTGTCTTTCCTGTATTTCTTTCGGTTTGGGGGAGGACAGCTAGCAGTTTTCTGTTCAGCTTTGTGGCAGTACTTTGATTTAGTTCTTTCGGCTTAGGGGAGGACAGCCAGCTGTTTTTCGGTTCAGCTTGTGTGCCAATACTTTGATTTATTTCTTTACTGTCTCTTTCAGTTTTTGGGACTGCCTCTAAAAGCTCTATCGATGCTATGGAAATTGTTCTCAACTAGGCTATTTGATCTCCCTAAATTTGGATTTAAGCTTTTTGCTTCAAAGAGTCTACATTCTCAGATCGCATTGATTTCTGGAGAAGTTTCTCAACCAAAGAAATAGATTCAAGACATGCTTTCAGGTGGCTATTCTCTGGACTATTTTTACTTGGTTTTCCCTGTTGGTTGAGTTTCTTTCGGTTTCGGTGGCGAACTTATTACATCTTCATAGCTGCTATAGCTATCGGAGAAGAACATTTGTGTATGAATACTTCGGGGGATTTTTTTCAAAGGCACCATTCACCCCCTCTGTTGCCATTTCGGTCCTACAACAAGTGTTTGGTCATGCAGTCCTAGAAGAAGCCAAAGAACGAGTTCAATTAATTAGGACATAATCGAAAGTAGCCTAGCCCAGACAAAAAGCTGTGTTGACCGTCAACGATGAGAACTGAGTTTTGAACGAAATGATCTTGTGTATTTGAAGGTCACACCACTCTGACACACCCGTCGTTTCTAAGTTCAGGAGAAATTGGCACCAAAATACATTGGGCCATATCGAATAGTTGCAATGAAGGGGAAAGTAGCATATCAGTTGGAACTGCCACCTGAACTTTCAGATGTGCATGATATGTTACATGTGTCTCTGCTTAAGAAGTATTTACGAGTTCCGACCGAGCAGACTCTGATGCGGACCAACTAAGGATTAGTTGATGCGTAGGGATGGCCCGATCTTTCCCGGTACGATCAACGAGGTTCCTTCTCCTTGGATAGAGTCTTCTCCTTGTCTTGATGCAGCAAACAATATTGATAAAGGTAATTTGCAATAGTATGCAAGGCGCACACCAGAAGCAATCCATCGAACTCCCCAAGCCATGAATTCAGCAAGAAGACACGAATTAGAAGAGATGAACCTTGTAGATTCGATGGGCAATCTCAAGAATCTCCTATTCTTGCCTTGCACCAACTCAGTAAACTCCAAACGAGAAAACCTTGCAGTCACGCAATCTGGCCGCCAACAATCATCATGGCGATTTTCTCCTTTATTTCACAAGCATAAAAACTTATCATATCATAACCTAAGTTACAATGGGGCTAATGCCCTAGCCTTATATTGGTGCACAATGCACGGCGTTGACTAAAACTCATGCACAACCAGGCCTAAGGCCGAAACAAACTCCAATACGAACTAAAAAGGAAATATCTAAACTGCTACCACTGGATTCTCTCTCAATTTGCGATGTGACCATGAGGATTCCGTGGCTCGCACCTTGTCCATTGTATGGGGTGTAACACCCCAGGACCCACATTACCCTGAGATGCTACTAAAACCACTCCACAACTAACCAATTTACAAGTTAAATTAAACTGGCAACAATTACTAAACAAGATAGTATAAGCGAAAGCATAAACAACTAAGGAATAATAGGATAGTGATAGCGATTCAATATTTAAAACATCCTCCAACATTTTAATCTAAAACATAGTTCACAAATTTAACATTATTAAGATAATGTAAACAAAGTTATGCAAAGGTCTAGAATCCTTTCAACTTTATTACAGCATAAAAATATGATTCACGTGCATCAGTGTGGTGCCGCTCTACCCTTCCCATGCATGCTCAAAGTCCACCTGTAGGGAGGGGAAACAAGGGTGAGATGAAATCTCAGCAAGCAAACTGTTTAACAGGCTAATTAAACTACAATAGTTTAATTATCAATATTTAATCTTCCACAATTAACAATGTTTATATCCTCAACCTCAAATCTCATCATCGACGGTAAAACATTAGCAAATAAATCTTATTTGACTACTTTAAAACCTCAACCACTACCACTACCAAAGACAATAAAACATATGTATGTTTTACTTCAATACTTTATTATTTTTCACATCCACAATTGCTATCAACAATTACTACAAGTGAAAAGAATCTCATACCACAATTACAACCCTTACCATACACAAGGGACGAACCCCATTCTACGACCACATCCACATTCCTCATACCATAAGTAACTCCCATGAGCCAATTCTACATTACAACTATGAAGTTGTATTTTTCACATTACAACTATGAAGTTGTATATTCCACATTATAACTATGAAGTTGCATATTCCACAAAATAATTTCACCACAATACATTGCATAAGTATGCAAATGATCTTTCCACAATGCAATACATATGAATGCTTTCATGCTATACTCCACATCACTCTTTCCGAGCGGGAGAAGAGGTGCATCATATTACGGCAATATACGATGCTGTACCGGTACGGTCACGGCTAGGTGCGGCGACATCCACATATACAAATGTCACGATATGATATGAATGATATGATAATCATAAACCACATGAATTCCAACCACAAAGGAGCATCAACATGCTCACAACATATCCACAACCACATATCTACCACATATTTGTTTTCATACTCCACATTAGCACACTAAACAAATTTCCACATGAGTACGAGCAATTTATCCAAACATATCAATTGATCAATAATTTCTACCACCACAACCACAAGTATTCACTAAGAATACTACCATTTAGACCATAATATACTCGTAAAGGTTTCTACCCCACAACTATATAGATTCATCAAGAACAATCCTGCATATCCACAATTAATCCATCAAGATCATAAGCAATTGAATTCATAAAAAAATTACTACCATCTGAACCATGTTAAGGAATCATGTAACAAAGACATAGCATTACCAATTAATAGAATTAATCAGTGTGAAGGTAGAATAATTAACGAGTTAAACAGTAGCACAACCGCAACGTTTACTTGCCTCAACTGTTGAAGTGAAGTAGTCACGTGCGCTCAGGAGCAAAACCACCTGTCCACAAGGTATCTCTCAGCACAATGCTATAGCATACAAAACACAACTTAAAAATTAAAGACGTTGCTAGAACCTCGAACCCGCACAAACTCCTCTCTGCTCAACAAATCAACAATCTACCCACTCCAGCAGCGCTGCTTAATATTTTTGTATTTTAAAAATACTAATCCAATTACAGCAAACAATATGTCTCTAGATTCATCACTTGAATGCCTACATTTTTCATGTAGATCATATATTTTTATTTTGATCATACCTAGGTGTAACTTAATGCATAAAACAAAGAAAGTTCTCTGTTCTGTCAGACTGGACAGCAAGATTAAATCGCGTCCCAATAACAGTACAAGGGTCCAAAAAATATAATTTTTATACAAAAGCTAGATCGCGGAATTACCTACAACGTTCTCAATTGCGGCCATAATCATAAAAATCATTTACTACCCCTAAAGAACAGTTGAACAGCAGTCTGTCCCAATTTGCTCTCCTGACAGACAGCAGTATTTCCGACTCTGCTACGCCTAGATCCCACAGTCAAAAATTCTGAAAACATTACAGAAGATGGGTTTCGAAGTCCTCTACAATTTTTCTTTTGGGAAGATCCACAGGAAAAATCGTTTCATGGGTTGAAACCACGCAAACAGACGTTCTGCGCGAATCAATCTACAGGCAGACAGTAGGTAATCTCTAATCGGGCAATCAATCTATTAATTCCCTTCAAATTCCGTGCCAAGAACCCTAATTACTCCATAAAACAGAGGGTTTGGGATGGAAAAAAATTACTTAGATGATCTCTTGGGATCATCCCTCTTCTTTCCTCCTCTTCTTCTCATGTTTCTCTTCTTCTTCCTTCTCTTCCCTTTCCTCTTCTTCCTTCTTTTCCTCCTTTGCATTAATGGACAACAGCCATGTGGGGATGAAAGGGGTGCGGCCAGGGGTGGAAAAGAGGGGTGGCAGTGGGGGAGAGGGGCTAGGGTTTGAAAAGAAAAAGGGGAGGGGTGCGGCCACCCCCTTGGGCCTTGGCCCAGGGCGGTCGGCCCACTCCCCAGGCAGCCCACTCTGATTTTATTAATTAATTTTTAATTTAATTTATTTTATTCTATTTCACAATTTTTTATTTTTCCCTTCCCGCGATTTACCGAAAAACCGGCGACTCCGCGATTATTTTAAAAACTTACGCCGAATCGACGATCAGGGTATTACATTCTCCCCGCCTAAAAAGAATTCGTCCTCGAATCTATCTCAACCCATGAGACAAAAGAACAATCGAGGAAAGAACAACCAAAGGATAAAGCATCCCAAGGATAGAACATCTCCAGGGAATAACAACTACGGGTTCTCACACGTCACCTCCCGCTCGGAGTGATTCGTCAAGAAGGCCTCCACATACCTGGTGGCACTATTCCTCATGACCAACTCCGACGAGTCCACGACACGCGCCGGTCAACGCCGAGCACCCGCAACTCTTCTGCCGGCTCTAAGCGGTCAATAGATCCTGCCGATCTCGCAATATTTCCCGCCACAACTATCAAGCCACTATCTAATAACATCCACCTTCTTAAAACATTTTTCTCTATATATTATAATTGGGATAATACATTGTACCCCTTTTAAAGAATTCGACCACAGATTACACTCATAACATTTTACTCGAAACACAATCAATAACTTTTACAAATGTAACACAACCACAAGAAGAATAAAGCATTCCCAAGCAATACACTAGCAACCAGCTTTCCTTCAAAGGACCACGATCCAAATCGAAGGATTCACAACAAAGCCATTTACACTCTCCAAATAGACATTTGGAGAATCCACACCACATAAGCCAAGAGTGAAAGTCACTCGACAGACCAAAACAATCACATTCTTTTCCTAACTGGAAAAGAATACGCCTCAACATAAAACAACTCAATTTGCAGATGACCTTTGCCATAAACACACAATTTAAATAAGAATCAAGAGAGCATATTACTGCTCGAGATATTATTAATTTCCCAATCCATTCTCTTTGAAAATTTAACTTCCTTGAACCAAGGATTTCCATATCATTGCCCAACACACCAACTCATTTAACTTAAGTTGGCAACTTCGACAATGCGCTCGAACCGAGTACATTATCCACACCATTGCAGAGAGACTCCACTGTCTCCACAAAGCACATTCTAGCCAATTCCTCGACCAATGGAATTACTTGACAGATAATTCCTAAAACACATCAATCCTTTTAAGGATAACCACTCGAAATTCATATCACACCCACACATACTCATTTACTGCACCCCAAGGATGCTATCTCGATCATCACACTATTTGGATTCCACTTTGATCTACTATTCCCACACAGAGACGCTGAGCCTCTAAGGTTCCAGCAAAGAACACCAAACCAAAATTTTCCATCTCCAGGGCTCCTAGGGATGTCAAACAACTTTACCAACACAATCTCACCAAGATCAAACACATGACCACACCAACTAGTTGCCATACACCTCTTAAATGACTTTGCAACCCAAATTGATTACCCCTTTCTTAGAAGAGGTAAAAAGAAGTAAATTTCAGTACAAAGGAAGATGTTACCATCTGCAATAGACACAAGACCAAAAGAAATAGCAATGATCTTAGACAACAAAAGATAAGATCACAATTGAAGGCACATGCCCCTCAAGAAGAAAATATCAAATCTCAACTAATAGGAATACATTATTGCTATTTGAGCTCAAGAAACTCTTATGCGGCGAAAATAAGAAGTCAAACACACCTCAAAATCATTGCACAACTTGACTTCAACCTCCAATATTTTTACCACACACTTTCTTTTAACAAAGAGAACAATTTTCTTTGATTACGGTATTACCTTGACAATTCCAACAAAAGAGATTTGAAGACCATAACACATTAATCCCTTAAGAACTAATAAAAGCTCTCAACGCGTCACTTTGCTCAAAACAATTTCAGCTGCCACATAAGTCATGAGATCCAAAAGATCGCGTACGTAAATCTCAAAACTTTTGATTTAAATAGTACCATAGAAGTTATCAAATTCTTTTATTTATAGAACATTCAATATTATCATCACAACAACATACTGACCATTACACTAACATCAGAATAATACATTCTTAACAAACATCATTATATACTCAAATCCCTTCATAAACTTTTCCAAAAGAAACACACGAAACCACTTCATCATATTTCTGTTATCTAAATAAGATTGCAACTACTTAATCTAGGGAAAGCCTAGTGCACAAGCCACAATATTGAAACAGAACTCTTTTAACAAGCTGGTACTAGAACATGGCAATCTTGAAAACAATTATGAGCATGGATTCAACATTCCACCTTATATACAGCAATTAGAACGAAATATTTTAAACTTCAATATTATAAGCTCTATAAGACAAGGTTTCACAAGTCAATACATCAACGGTTTTTTTGTACGGATATACCTTTTTTTATTCGAAAATACAGAAATATACCTGCGGAAATTTTTTTTACAAAAATAGGCTCTCGTCGCCTAATGGAGGGGCGACTTGAGCTAATCGTTGTACTCCCGGGCGACTGCAATGAGTCGCTTTCCAATTGAGCGACTGGAGTGAAGTCGCCCAATGGGTGGGCTACTGGAATTCAGTTGCCCAATAGGTGGGCGACTGGAATGGAGTCGCCTAATAGGGAGGCGACTATCCGTGAGTTTTTAGAGTTTTGTCAATTTTGTAGTTTTAAACTGGTGAAAAATCTGGTGTAGTTATAATAAAGGTTTATGTTCACTGTATGTTGTAGGTGCGTAAAAATTATTGAATTTTTTTAAGAACGAATGACTGTAGAACGATCGATACATACAGTGGTAAGTGATATTTTGATTTTACTGGGAATTAGTGTACAGAGAGAACCGATATGCTAATATTGTAAAATGACTTGTTATCTGAATCATTCAATGCGAAAGGCGTGATAATAAGCTTATCTGAATAGAAATAAACCTCATAATACAGTTGGGAGTAACATGCCGCGTACATTTTTATTACATGCATAACATATAGCATGATATGCGACTAACCTACCCAAATGTTCGTACGACCTACTGTGTGGATCGGGGCCACTTTCCCTTCCTTGCCATCTCGGCGTTGAAATCCTCCGCGGCCTCTTTTGTCTTAGCCGTCATTTCCCTCTTTCTTTCGCGCTCCCTCTCGCGAGCCTCTCGCTCCCTACGCGTGCACGCTTCAAGATGAGCTTGCGTCTCGCGTTGTATACGCAGGGTGTGCTTGTTCTTGCAGCGCTCCTCCTCCAGCAACTCCTGCTCCCGTGTGACATTCCACTCCTCGAAGTCGAGGGTCCATTGGGTCGCAGGGTGGATCTCAAGATCGATCCATTTGCGGTAGGCACATAGGGGCTCCAGAGATTGTAAATACAGAGAAGAGATGATTAGTGCGTGCTGCGAAGGAGAAAAGGTAGGGGAAAATGGTGCATGTCGTCGTTACCGGCTGCCGATAGGTTGCGGTGTCAAAACGTCGGTCGGGGTAGTCACTGGAGTAGTTTGTGCAACCCTAGCAACGCTTACCTAGGCTGATGTGCTGCATAGACTTGAAGAACTTGCAAGTGTCCCCGCACCAACAAAGGGGGGTGTCTCCCCCTCAGGAGGAAGTTGCGGCGAACGCTCGGTGGGGCAGTTCGGGATGGGGTTGTTGCTACGCGGCCGCTCATTTCGGGGAGCTGACCCTTTAGCACGCTGGGCTTGTTCTACCCGAGCCGCAATAGCCCTTATTTTCTCATCGCTGGTTTTTTTGTCCATCACGGTGTAGTGTGAGTGAGAGACCATGTGAGGGTCGTCCCATTGTGAGTGATGAGTAATTGACATCTGTTTTCAAAAGTCGAGTTTGAGTAGGTTTGTTCGGACCCTGACGTTGCGTGGTGCAACGGGCTCGGTCGGACTTTGGTCAAACTTAGTCGTATGGGTTAGGATGTATATTCTGATAATGCGACGGGTTTGGACTTGATTATGCTATTTGTGCGTTCATGTATCGAACGGTGCTATTTGATGTGCTTTCTTGTCTGTGTGTCTGCAGGACGTCGAGGCGGTGTCGTGGCGAGACACGGTGGACCGGACTAGGCGCGGGTGGCGCTGAGGTCAGAACGGTCGGGATGTGTCGAAGACGGCGGAGATTCGATGTGGTTGCGAGTCGTGGACTGCAAGGAGCGCGGAAGTTTCCGAGAAGGTGCAGGGGGGCGAATCGGTAAATTCGCAAGGCTGCACAAGCGGGAGACGGCTCCGTTAGGGTTTAGCCGGCGTAACGGGTTGGAGACCCGTTAGCCAAGGGCTATAAATAGGTGTTGGGGGCTGCATACCCCTTTGAGGATCACAAAGTCTTTTAGAGAGTTCTTTGTGTGAGTTGTGTTCCTCCCAAGAAGCATGTGAGTCTCTTGGTGTTTTTGAGGATTGAGAGGGAGATGATGGATTGAGAATCTTATAATCATTTTGTTCTAATATCCAAGCATATGGGGTTGTCTTTCTTCTCTTCTGTGTGGTTGGATGTATGTGCTACAGATTCTTTAAAATCAATCATTTAGTGTGTTTCATCTTTTGAGCTCCTCTGTCTTTGTAGTTTGGACATTTTGATATGACTGTCTTCGATGTATTCCTTTTTCTTCAGTTTTCTTGAGTCAAGCTTCTGTTTTAAATCTTGTTTTCTCTCCAGAGAAGAACAACATCAATCGGCCTCTGGTTTAGGGTTCTTCTCTGCCTGGTATTCTCTGTGTCGTTGCTTCTCAATCATTCTATCAGTCTTTTCCTGAAGAAATCAGTTGAAGAATTATTGCAGATTTTCAGCCGAGTCTCTTTGTTTCCAGTCAGTTTTCTAGTCTGCAGTTTGTGTCTTCGGTTTTGTTGTCTTGTGTTCATCCTTTCAATCTATCCTTCTCCAGTTTGCTCCTTTTGCAGATTATTGCTTTTTAGTCTTTGCCTTCTCGTTAATATGCCATCAAGAATCAAAAGCTTCAGTCTTAATTTCTTTGTTTGCTTTTTGGCCGAAAGGACTTTATTTTCTTTTTTATCAGTCTTTGTTCACAAGCAGTTTGTGTCAGTTTTCTTTTTCTTTTCTGTTCAGAACTTCAGCTTTCAGTTTCCTTTTTCTTTAGTTTGCAGATTTTGCTTCGGCATTCAGACTGTGCTCTAGTCTTTAGCAGTCCTGGCTCTTTATTTCAGACTTCAATCAGCTATCGTCTGCATGCTGTTTTGTTTGCCTTCTCTTTTCTTGTTTTGTCAATTCTGTGCCGAGTGTTCTCCAGTCAGAACATCATTCAGCATTTTACTACTGAATCTATTCCTTTAGTCTATATTGTTTGATCAGCTGCTCCTCACAGTGTGCTTTCAGCTCATGTGTGTTTGGTTAGGACTAGTTCTGCCGAGTACTCATTGTTCCTTTTTCTTTTTTTTTGTCTACTGATGTTTGTCGATTTTGCATGCAGATCAAACGACAATATTTTTAGCTGAAATTTTTACTGATTACTCTCTGATTTATGCTGAATTTTTTAGTACAGCATGCGTTCCAGTTTTTAGCAGAATTAATTTTCCGAATTCTCAGGGGCGATTTTAAAGAGAACGACATCCACCCCTCTGTCGCCATTTCGGTCCTACAGTGAGGTTTGGAAGTGCAGTGTGGCCTGCGAAATGGAATGCACACCAATTTATAGGGTCCAAGCTGGCCTCTTTTGTCATATCACTGCGCAAAGCTGGCCTCTTTTGTCATGTCACTGCACAAAGCTGGCCTCTTTTGTCATGTCACTGCGCAAAGCTGGCCTCTTTTGTCATGTCACTGTGCAAAGCTGGCCTCTTTTGTCATGTCACTGCGCAAAACTGGCCTCTTTTGTCATGTCAATGCGCAAAGCTGGCCTCTTTTTTTGGTTTGCTCACTGCAGTAAGTTCTCTCGTTTGGTATAAATAGCACGGTTGGGGTCCCATAATATTGTAGGCAGAGAACCGTGCAAATTGAAAAAAGAAGTACGTTCTCTTTTGTGGTGAAACATACCATGTCGGAAGCTGAGGGGCCGATCGGATATGGGTCACCGAAGGAAGACCTTCCCTTGGAAAGGAGGGAGATCTTTGGTCCACACTACCGCTTGATACCAAGTCGGCGTGCTCAACCAGCATGGCCGAAATGCCGACACAATGAGGACGCGGTTGTGCACCGATGCAAACGCTCCGGGATACAAATTACTAACAATACTTTTTTTGGATTTCTTATGGAGCCTCCATGTTTACCGTCCTTTCCCGCAGATGGCGAAATGCGAGTTCTCCCACTGGATCGACCCTCCCCACGAACGATATATTGTGAATTATGTGTATACATTATGCCAGCGAATATTTGAGTTCGACGAGCGAATCAAGACTGTAAATGAGGAGAACATCGACCTCCGCCAACAGATGCAACACGAGAGGGGCAACGAGGAGGTTGTGAACATAGGAAGCTCATGTTAATTTAATATATGTGTTATTTCCTTTCTTGTGTTTATTGTTATTGTCTGTTGTACTGCTGCAGGGTTGGTCTATGTATGTGTCAAGGAAGTTGTACATAAATAATTTGCACAACATTGCATAAACACCAACTACATTACAGAAAAGAGATGTAACATGCAAGTTATACAAATGGTACATGAAATTTAAATGTAGTCTGCATAAACTACTGATCAGGACATGCATTGCATCGTCTACCTGTGTGCCCTCCGGACCGCATCGCCCACAACGTGCACTTGGTGTTCTAGCTTGTGATTCATCTATATCATTTCTAATATGTCGGCTCTGTCGCCAATCCTTCCCACCCTTCAGCATGTTAACATCCGGAACCCAGGTCCTCGATGCAATGTCCAAAGTGGCGAAGTTTCCCACCACCCTGAATCCCCGGAGCTCCCCACACCAAGCCTGCAGTATCCTCTCCTTAAAAAAGTACTCGGACATAAAGTTCGAAGGATTCATGCCCACGGTCCCGCATGCAGCGAGAACATGAGAGCATAGCTTGTGTAACAAATTAAGCTTGTTGCACGTGCAGCTAGGTTTGTTTGCATGATCTCCAAAGCATACCTTGTGAGTAACAAGTGAACGAGCCGTCCCAAATTCGGCTCTATCACGGAGTATGACCTCAAAACGATGCTCCATGTTGCCCATGACCTGCACTGTGTGCAATTGACCCTTTTGTGCCTTCGTCTCCATGTACGCCGTAATTTTTGACGAATAAAGGGCTCCGGGATTGGCCACATGAAGTGCGGCACTCGCGTGCCTCTCCCTGAAGTAGCGGATTGTGCTGTGAAGAACACATTCCACGATGGCGACAAGGGGTTGCGAACGGAGACCCCTGAGAACCCAGTTGTACACCTCGGCAAGGTTAGTTGTCATTATTCCGTACCTTGCGCCATCCGTGTCGTGTAACAGCGACCACTTCTCCAATGGTTCCCCCTCGATCTACTGCGAGAAACACTTGATGTTTCGTGAGCTCCTCCTCCTTGAACCACTTGGGTTAGGCTCATCGATTGCTGGCAAGCATTGCGGTTGTACCGCCCCAGGAGTGACTGGGCCCTTGCTCCTCTCTTCGACGTTCTTCTTGGTGTGCTCATCCAACAACCCCCACAAAGCATCGAATTTCCTCTGCTGGTTCTGCCTAGCCAGCCTCTTGAATAGCTTCATCAAAGATTGTTTCGGGAATTGCTTGAAAAAGTTTGCCCCTAAGTGACGACTGCATCACCGGTTCCTCCTGTCCGGCCGAGGGAAGGGCTCCTCGGAGTCTTCCTGAAGTTTTCTTATAGCCTTTATAATACCAGCATGCCGATCATGGATTACGCACATACCACGACGAGTGCGTACAACTCCAGCCCTCACATGTCTGAGAAACCACAACCAGCTCTCATAATTCTCACTCTCCACAAATGCAATGGCCAGCGGCAATATTTGATTGTTACCGTCAACGCCTATGGCCGTCAGGATCTGCCCCTTGTATTTCCCTGTCAAGAAGGTTCCGTCAATAGAGATCACTGGCAGTATGTGCCTGAATGCTTCGATGCTAGCACCGAATGCAAACAATGCTCTCTGCAACACCGCATATCCTGGTGGACTTATGGACGGCTTGTCGTGCACAGCGATGTATGTGCCCGGGTTCCTTTCCTGCAAGACGTTAAGCATATGAAGAAGGTTGTTGTACGTCGCCTCGAAAGTGCCAAAATGTTTTTCAAATGCCTTTTGCTTGGCACGCCACGCCTTCGTGTAGCTAATCTTGTACTTAAATTTATTCTCGATGGCTACCACAATATGCGTGGCCGCCATGTCTTTCTTCTCCACTATCTCCCCATACATCAAATTGGCTATAAATTCGGACGTCAGGTTACGATGCCTCGCCAAGACAGTGTTTAGAATGCAGGAGTGCGGCTCAACCTTGGACACAATCCAGTGAATCTCATACTTAGGTCTATGTGCGTGCACCCTCCAAGAACAATCAGGCTGCTCGCACTTCACAGTGTACTGCTCCTGGCTTGATTTGACGACGCAAAATGTCCGCTGCATTGAAAGGGCCCAAAGCTTGATGGCATCCTGCAGCGCTTCCTTGTCAGCAAACATAGCATGTAACCGAACATCTGTCTCATGATACTCCCATGGTGATTCATGCTCATCATGTGTGGAAACACCCTCCACATTAAACCGGTTCCATTCCTAGGGGATAGGAACTTTATCCTCATCGGAATTGTCCTCTTCGTCATTCTCTACAGCTTCCTCTTCATCCCATGCCCTCTGGTCATCAGAGTCCATCTGCTGCACGATGTCCTCATTGTACTCTCCTTCATCGGCTTGCCCAGTTGCATCTCTATGGCTTGACGGCTGTAACTATCCTCCATGTACCGCATCGGCTTCATGACGAGCAACTTCAACATCTTCGCCAACATGCGGCCCGCCCAAGCTGCAAGTACCTCCCAGAGCAATGGTGTAATATCCCGAACGTCGATACGGTGTAAGATTTTAAATCAATCGCGGAATCACCGGTTTTTCGGTTAATCGCGGGAAGGGAAAAATAAAATTTGTAGAACATTATTTTTTTAATTTCAGATTAGGCTACGAGGGGAGTGGGCCGACCGCCCTTGGGCCAAGGCCCAGGGGTGCGCCTCCACCCCCAACCGCACCCCACCCTTTAACCCTAGGGCCCCTCTCCCACCCTTTTGCAGCCACCACCCCTGCCTCCACCCCTGGCGCAGCCTCTCCCCTCCATCACCCTCCCACAAGTTGCTGCCCTTGGAGAAGGACAAGAAGGAGAAGGAAAAGAAGGAGAAGGAGAAGAAGGAAGAAGAAGGAAGGAGAAGAAGAAGAGGAGGAAATTTTGTAGAATTTCTTCATATTGGTAATTTTTCCTCATCCCAAACCCTCTGTTCTTAGGAATAATTAGGGTTCTTGGCACGAATTTTGATAGGAGATTAGAGATTAATTGCCCGATTAGAGTTTAATCGCGGGCTGATTTTAGATCTATTCGCGCAGCGCGGCTTGCCTCGCGGTTTCGATCTAGGAAACGAATTTTCCTGTGGGTATTCCCAAAAGTAAAGTTGTAGGGGACTTCCAGATGTATCTCCTGTATTTTTTGCAAATTTGTCTACCGTGGGATCTGGGAGATACGGAGTCGCCATTACCGCTTTCCGGCAGGCGGACGGATTGTTACAGTCCGACTGTAATACGGGTTTTAAAATTAGAAGATGAATTTTATGGTTAGGTCCGTAATTGAGAAAGTTGTAGATAATTCAGAGTTCTAGTTGATGTATAATTTCCAGAATTGTTAGGCCTCTGTGCTGTTGTGGGCACGCGTTTGAACGCTGCCCAATCTGCCAAGCAGAGTTCTTCCTCTGTTTTGGGCATTAATTTTCATCTAGTTGCAATCCGAATAAAAATAGGAGTTCTACATAAAAATTGTAGGCTTTTAAGTCATGAATCCATAGAGGTATCGTTTTCTGTATTTGGTTCATTATTTTTAAAGTTACAAAATTGTGAATCAGCGCTGCTGCAGAAGGGTTCCTGCTGTTTTTCTGAGCGGAGTAGGGTTTGAGCGGGTTCGGGGTTTAGCGACGCTTATAATTATTTTTGTCATGTTTGTATGCTGTGTCTTGGTGCTGAGAGATGTCTTTTGGACAGGTGGTCTTGTCCCTGATCGTTCTTGATTGTTTTGCTTCGCTTCGTCGGTTTGAGGCAAGTGAATGTAGCGGTGGTTCTGTTGTTTAACTTGTTATTCCTTCTACTTGCAATTTACATTATTATCGTAATTTGATACATTATGCCATGATTGCATGATATTTTAATTGTGGTGATGGTAGCAAGTATTGATCAAGTGATATGTTATTAACTTTGCTAGTAGACATGTGGATTTCCTGCTTAATGTTATAGTGTGGAACATGAAATTAATTTGTGGTGGATGTGGAGATGTTGAGAGCATGATAATGCTCCTTGTGGATGAATTAATGTGATTTATGATTTATCATATCATTCATGTCATATCATGTCATTTGCATATGTGGATGTCGCCGCACCTAGCCGCGACCGTACCGATACAACCTCTTCTCCTGCGGGAAGCAATTCCCTGCCCTGGAAAGAGTGAAGGAAGATAAGCATTCATATGCATTGATTTGTTGTTTAAATGACTGTATCCATATGCCATTTTGCATTCATATGCAATATGTTGTGGTGAAGATATGTTATGGAAAGATTTATTTGCATCCATATGCAATATGTTGTGGTGAAGTAATTTTGTGGATTATTCAACTCCATAGTTGTAATGTGGAATTTGATTTCATTGTTGTGTTGTGGATTTGGCTCATGTGAGCTATTTGTGGTATGAGGATTGTGGTTGTGGTCGTGGAATGAGATTCGTCCCTTGTGTATGGTAAGGGTTGTGATTGCGGCATGAAATTCTTTTCTCATATACATATTAATTGTTGATAGCAAATGTGCATGTGAGAAATAATAATGTATTGAAGTAAAACATACATATGTTTTATTGCCTTTGGTAGTGGTATTGGATGATGTTTAAAGTAGTTAAACAAGATTTATTTGCTAATACTTTGCCGTCATGGATAGTGTTTTCATGTCGAGGATGTAAACATTGTTAATTGTGAAAGATTTAATGTTGATGATTAATCTATTGTGGTTATGGAAGATTAAATGTTTCTTTTGCAATTAATAGAGGATAAAAACTGACATTCTTATGACAATTAAATCTTAAATTAAAGAGGTATTATTCATAGAAGTTTATGGTGGTTTAAATATTTATGAACATAAATTGTAATTGTGGATGTATGGAATTATAATGATGATGTTTAAATTGCTTGTAGTTTGAGTAACTTGTTAAGCAGTTTGCTTCTTGAGATTTTATCTCACTCTTGCTTCCCTCCCTGGTGGACTTTGAGCATGCATTGGGAAGGGTAGAGCGGCACCGCACGGATGCACTTGTATTATAATCTTAATGCTGAAATAAAGTTGAAAGAAATCTAGTCTTTGTTTAGCTATCTTGTAGAGAATTGTTTCATCGTATTAATGTTATTTTGGAACCGTTCCTTTGGTTATTATTGTTTAAGTTGAGATGAATATTAAGTTGTTCTCATTGTTCTGTTATTTTCTAGTTGTTTATGCTTCTGTTTATATTATCATGTTAATTAAATGTTGCCAGTTTAATTTATCTTGTAAATTGGCTAGTTGTAGAGCGTTTTCAGTAGCATCCCGGTATTGTGGATCCCGGGTGTTACGATTAGTATCGAGCGGGCTTTAGGTCCGTGGTAATTAAATTATTAAATTGACACCTTGGTGCATGTAGGATGGGATGGGTAAGCATTGCATTTATGCTTTTGACATGTTGTATTGATGATTTACATTATGATATAATCTTGTATGGTTATGATTTGCTCCTATGATGTTATGAGTAAGGATAGTCAATGATAAGATGTAGATGTTGTTTGTCTTTGCCTTGGCTTTGCGAGATTATATCATTGTTTGCGAATGGGGATAGCAATGTAGTTACCTCGGGTAACTTAATTGCAAATGTTGTGAGTGAATTTCTTAGAAAAGTTGTTATCTTCCTTAAGTTGATTACGGCCGACTCTTGGCCTATTGCGATTAATAATTTCTTTTGAGTTTGTGGTTCTTGCGGTTGAGGGTATGCAATTAGTCTCTACATGTTCCTTGAAGCGACTATTGTTTCTTTCGGACTAATGAGATATTTTTGCTACTGTGCTTATTGTTGATTTGCAAGGTTGGTCCCTTCGTGGGAGTTTTGTCTTGTTGTGAATCATGACTTATCGGTTCGCTTGGTATTTTCTTTTATAAATGCAAGTTTTGAGTTGCAAAACTCATTAAAATGTGAAAGTCTTGGATCTATGTTTTTCTTTTAGATTATTTCGAGTGTTGAAGTTTATTTTTCATCTCTTTTCCAAAGAGAGTGTTAAACCTTTATGGTGTTTTGCTATGCTTAAGTGGAAGGTGGTAATCATATAAATTAATTTATAAGGTATGAATTATCATGTTGAGATGTTAGTGTGGTGCATAATTAATTTTAATTAGCATCCTCGGAGGTGTAGTTTATTAATTTGATATTACCTTGTAATAGTTTCTTGAAGAACTATGATTAAAAATTTGTCTATTTATGATTAGAACTCATGGAGTTATTGAGGAGTGTGCAAAAGAATTGCAATGATTATTATGATTGTTTAAATTTCTATCATGTTGGGTGAATTGAAGTACTATTGTCTTTAGTAATTAATCTGACCATTTAGAATGATGAAGTAAGGAGGACCTTTAATCTGTCATTTATTTAGATACTTCATGAGCATGTTCAATTGCTAGATTCATCTATCTTTCACCATGCTAAATTGTTGAAATATGTATAAAGAAATAGATGAAGGTTGATGTATTAACTTGTAGAATCTTGTCTTACAAATCGGTATTATTGAAGATTAAAGTTATTTCGTTCTAATTTCTGAACGTAAGGAGAAATATTGAATCTATGTTCATGATTGTTTTATGATTGTAAATAGAGTTAGATCATGAATATTGTTATGATAAAATAATAATCAACTATTGCTATTAATGACTAGAGTACAATCAATTTGTGCTAAATTAGAGTTGAGCATCAATATGAATTGAATATATGAGATCTAATAAGAGATTTATACTAGCATGTTTTGTGAGATTGCCATGCTCTAGCATCATCTTGTTTAAGAGCTTTGTTTTAATATGGTGGCTTATGCACTAGGATTTCCTAGATTAAATAGTCGCAATCTTATTTAGATAATAGAAACATGATGAATTGAATTCTTGTGTTTCTTTTGGAATAGTTTATGAAGGGATTTGAGGATATGATGATGCTTGTTAAGAATGTATTATTCTGATGATTAGCATGATGGTCAGTAGGTGGTTGTCATGATAATGTTGAATGTTCTATATAAAAGAATTTGATAACTTCCATGATACTATTTAAATCAAAAGTTTTGATATTTGCGTGCGCGATCTTTTGATCTCATGACTTATGTGGTAGCTGAAATTGTTTTAAGCAAAGTGTCGCGTTGAGAGCTTTTATTAGTTCTTAAAGGATTAATGTGTTGCAGTCTTCAATTCTCTTGGTTGGAATTGTTGAGGTGATACCGTAATCAAAAAAAGTTGTTCTCTTTGTTAAAAGAAAAGTTTGGTAAAAGTATTAGAGGTTGAAGTCAAGTTGTGCATTTCTTTTGAGGTGTGTTTGACTTCTTATTCTCGCCGCATAAGAGTTACTTGAGCTCAAATGGCAATATATTCGCCGCATAAGAGCTTCTTGAGCTCGAATGGCAAAATTGTATTCTTACTTGTTGAGATTTGGTTTTTCTTCTTCTTGAGGAGGCATGTGCCTTCAGCTGTGATCTTATCTTTTGCTATCCAAGATTTATTGCTTTTTCTTTTGGTCTTGTGTTTATTGCAGATAGTAACATCTTCCTTTGTGCTGGAATTTACTTCTTTTTGCCTCTCCAAGAAAGGGGTATTTGATTTGGGTTGCAAAGTCTTTTAAGAGGTGTTTGGCATCTAGTTGGTGTGTTGGGCGATGATTTGGAAATCTTTGGTTCAAGGAAGTTAATTTTTCCAAAGGGAATGGATTGGGAAATTAAAAATATGTCGAGCAGTAATATGCTCACTTGATTCTTGTTTAAACTATGTGTTTATGACAGAGGTCATCTGCAAATTGAGTTGTTATATGTTGTGGTGTATTCTTTTCCAGATAGGAAAAGAAAATGATTATTTTGGTGCATCGAGTGATTTCCACTCTTGGCTTGTGCGGTGGGGATTCTCCAAATGTCTATTTGGAGAGTGTGAATGATTTTGTTGTGAATCCTTTGATTTGGACTGTGGTCCTTTAAAGGAGAGCTGGTTGCTAGTATGTTGCTTAAGAATGCTTCATTCTTCTTGTGGTTGTGTTACGGTTGTATGATTATTTTTGCGCTCGAGTAATGTTATGAGTGGAATCTGTGGTCGAATACTTTAAAAAGGGGTACAATGTATTATCCCGATTATAATAAATAGAGGAAAATATTTTAATGAGAAGGATGGTGTTAGTTAGTGGCTTGGTAATTTTGCGAGAAAGACAAGATCTGTTGGTCGCTCAGAGCCGACAAAAGAATTGCGGGCGCTCGGCGTTGACCGGCGCGTGTCGTGGACTCGTCAGAGTTGGACATGAGGAAGAGAGCCACCAGTTGTGCGGAGGCCCTCTTGATGGATCAGTCCGAGCAGGAGGTGACGTGGAGCTTGAAGTTCAAATGTAAAAAGGACCCGAGATCTTCGAGGCGGTGAGAACCCGTAGTTGTTGTTCCCTCGTGATGTTCTATCCTTAGGATGCTCAATTCTTTGGTTGTTCTTTCCTTGATTGTTCTTTTTTTCTCGTGGGTTGAGAAGCGAGATTCGAGGACGAATCCTTTTTAGGTGGGGAGAATGTAATATCCCGAACGTCGATACGGTGTAAGATTTTAAATCAATCGCGGAATCGTCGGTTTTTCGGTTAATCGCGGAAAGGGAAAAATAAAATTTGTAGAACATTATAAAATAAATAAAATATAATAAAAATTATTTTTTTAATTTCAGATTAGGCTGCGAGGGGAGTGGGCCGACCGCCCTTGGGCCAAGGCCCAAGGGGGTGCGCCTCCCACCCCCCAACCGCACCCCACCCTTTAACCCTAGGGCCCCTCTCCCACCCCTTTGCAGCCACCACCCCTGCCTCCACTCCCCTGGGCGCAGCCCTCTCCCCCTCCATCACCCTCCCACAAGTTGCTGCCCTTGGAGAAGGACAAGAAGGAGAAGGAAAAGAAGGAGAAGGAGAAGAAGGAAGAAGAAGGAAGGAGAAGAAGAGGAGGAGGAAATTTTGTGGAATTTCTTTAGATTGGTAATTTTTCCTCATCCCAAACCCTCTGTTCTTAGGAATAATTAGGGTTCTTAGCACGAATTTTGATGGGAGATTAGAGATTAATTGCCCGATTAGAGTTTAATCGCGGGCTGATTTTAGATCTATTCGCGCAGCGCGGCTTGCCTCGCGGTTTCGATCTAGGAAACGAATTTTCCTGTGGGTATTCCCAAAAGTAAAGTTGTAGGGGACTTCCAGATGTATCTCCTGTATTTTTTGCAAATTTGTCTACCGTGGGATCTGGGAGATACGGAGTCGCCATTACCGCTTTCCGGCAGGCGGACGGATTGTTACAGTCCGACTGTAATACGGGTTTTAAAATTAGAAGATGAATTTTATGGTTAGGTCCGTAATTGAGAAAGTTGTAGATAATTCAGAGTTCTAGTTGATGTATAATTTCCAGAATTGTTAGGCCTCTGTGCTGTTGTGGGCACGCGTTTGAACGCGGCTGCCCAATCTGCCAGAGCAGAGTTCTTCCTCTGTTTTGGGCATTAATTTTCATCTAGTTGTAATCCGAATAAAAATAGGAGTTCTACATGAAAATTGTAGGCTTTTAAGTCATGAATTCATAGAGGTATTGTTTTCTGTATTTGGTTCATTATTTTTAAAGTTACAAAATTGTGAAGCAGCGCTGCTGCAGAAGGGTTCCTGCTGTTTTTCTGAGCGGAGTAGGGTTTGAGCGGGTTCGGGGTTTAGCGACGCTTATAATTATTTTTGTCATATTTGTATGCTGTGTCTTGGTGCTGAGAGATGTCTTTTGGATAGGTGGTCTTGTCCCTGATCGTTCTTGATTGTTTTGCTTCGCTTCGTCGGTTTGAGGCAAGTGAATGTAGCGGTGGTTGCTACCGTTTAACTTGTTATTCCTTCTACTTGCAATTTACATTATTATCGTAATTTGATACATTATGCCATGATTGCATGATATTTTAATTGTGGTGATGGTAGCAAGTATTGATCAAGTGATATGTTATTAACTTTGCTAGTAGACATGTGGATTTCCTGCTTAATGTTATAGTGTGGAATATGAAATTAATTTGTGGTGGATGTGGAGATGTTGAGAGCATGATAATGCTCCTTGTGGATGAATTAATGTGATTTATGATTTATCATATCATTCATGTCATATCATGTCATTTGCATATGTGGATGTCGCCGCACCTAGCCGCGACCGTACCGGTACAACCTCTTCTCCCGCGGGAAGCAATTCCCTGCCCTGGAAAGAGTGAAGGAAGATAAGCATTCATATGCATTGATTTGTTGTTTAAATGACTGTATCCATATGCCATTTGCATTCATATGCAATATGTTGTGGTGAAGATATGTTGTGGAAAGATTTATTTGCATCCATATGCAATATGTTGTGGTGAAGTTATTTTGTGGATTATTCAACTCCATAGTTGTAATGTGGAATTCTGATTTCATTGTTGTGTTGTGGATTTGGCTCATGTGAGCTATTTGTGGTATGAGGATTGTGGTTGTGGTCGTGGAATGAGATTCGTCCCTTGTGTATGGTAAGGGTTGTGATTGCGGCATGAAATTTTTTTCGCATATACATATTAATTGTTGATAGCAAATGTGCATGTGAGAAATAATAATGTATTGAAGTAAAACATACATATGTTTTATTGCCTTTGGTAGTGGTATTGGATGATGTTTAAAGTAGTTAAACAAGATTTATTTGCTAATACTTTGCCGTCATGGATAGTGTTTTCATGTCGAGGATGTAAACATTGTTAATTGTGAAAGATTTAATGTTGATGATTAATCTATTGTGGTTATGGAAGATTAAATGTTTCTTTTGCAATTAATAGAGGATAAAAACGACATTCATATGACAATTAAATCTTAAATTAAAGAGGTATTATTCATAGAAGTTTATGGTGGTTTAAATATTTATGAACATAAATTGTAATTGTGGATGTATGGAATTATAATGATGATGTTTAAATTGCTTGTAGTTTGAGTAACTTGTTAAGCAGTTTGCTTGCTGAGATTTTATCTCACTCTTGCTTCCCCTCCCTACTGTGGACTTTGAGCATGCATTGGGAAGGGTAGAGCGGCACCGCGGATGCACTTGTATTATAATCTTAATGCTGAAATAAAGTTGAAAGAAATCTAGTCTTTGTTTAGCTATCTTGTAGAGAATTGTTTCATCGTATTAATGTTATTTTGGAACCGTTCCTTTGGTTATTATTGTTTAAGTTGAGATGAATATTAAGTTGTTCTCATTGTTCTGTTATTTTCTAGTTGTTTATGCTTCCGTTTATATTATCCTGTTAATTAAATGTTGCCAGTTTAATTTATCTTGTAAATTGGCTAGTTGTAGAGCAGTTTCAGTAGCATCCCAAGGTATTGTGGATCCTGGGGTGTTACAAATGGCGGACGCACGAGCTTGCACAGTTGCTTGTAGTGAGCACAGTTGCACAAGCAGCACACACTCGTATCCACGGCGCCGGCACCCTTGCACGAAGCCTTTCCACGAAGCAGTGCACACCAATGTCTTCAACTCCCATCTGATGTCCGTGGGAGACCGGCTCCAAAGCCCTTGCACGACGACGCTGCACATCTCGGGGTCCAATGAAAAACTCCGGGTCAGCCAATGCTGCACATCTCCTATTCGAGCATTCTCGCCATCCGGAAGTACGATAGTGACTTGCGAAAAATTGCTCAAATCCACACCATTCGGACCTTCACGAATGGTTAGTTGCTATTGATGATGTTGGCCTGCATATATGTTTTAATATTACGAAATGTCAAATAATATCGCACAATACTAAACTTCCTATACTAAATTATGCACAAATTTCTATACTACAAAAACCAACATTTCATATAACATACAACATAATCAAAATAAATACCTGATCTAAATGGATGGAATAGCTTCCACTCATCCTTCCTCCGTCACCTCCTCCTCCTACCCTAGCCTCCTCTCCTTCTCCTATTCTTCCCCTTCTTCCTCTCCTCTTCTTTTCTCTTCTCTCTCGTTTCTTCTCTCATTTCTTCTCTGTGTGCAGAATGAGTGGGTAGGTGGCGGCGGACGGTTGTGCTGCCTTAACACCCCCTCTTGTCGCTCTACCGTTGGGCGACTGAGATTCCAGTCGCCCAACAGTAGGGCGACTGAAATTGAGTCGCCTACCGATCAGGCGACAGAAATGATTCGCCCAACGGTTCCCATATTGACCAAATGTCGCTTCCCGGTTGGGCAAAACGTGTTAATCGCGCTCCCATTGGGCGACTGCAGCTTATTTTTGTAAAAAAATTTCCCGCGGGTATATTTCTGTATTTTCTAATAAAAAAGGTTTATCCGTACAAAAACTCATACATCAACCTTACTCTATTTCTTTATACATATTTCAACAATTTAGCATGGTGAAAGATAGATGAACCTAGCAGTTGTACACGCTCATCAAGTATCTAAATAAAAGACAGATTAAAGGTTAATATTACCAAGGCAATATTTCAACACCTCCTTACTTAATCATTCCAAACAGTCAGATTAATTACTAAAGACAAAAATAATTCAACTTATCCAACAGGATAGAAATTTAAACAATCATAATAATCATTCCAATTCTTTTTGCACACTCCTCAATAACTCCATGAGTTCCAATCATGTATAGACAAATTCTTAATCACCGTTCTTCTAGAAACTATTACAAGGCGATATCAAATTAATCAACTACACTTCCGAGGATGGTACTGAAATTAATTATGCACTACGCTAACATCTCAACTTGATAATTCATACCTTATGAATTAGTTTATATGATTACCACCTTCCACTTAAGAATAACAAAACACCTTCCAACGAGTCATGATTCACAACAAGACAAAATTCCCACAAAGGGACCATCCTTGCAAATCAACAATATTCACAAGTAGCAAAAGTGTCTCAACTGTAACACCCTAGCCAAAAGATGGCCTAGAATGCTTCTAAACTAACAACATAATAAAGCTAAACCAATTGCATTCTACAAAATTCCGGCAGAATCTCCTTTGTTTATTGTCCAAAGCTGAAATTCTCACAAGTATAATCCAAAGATATGATTAACCGTACTCAATGTAATCAATACTAAGCAAAACACTTATAAAATTTAATTAAAGCGCGGAAGCAATATAAAAGGTTCCTAATCCATTATTACATTTTTAAACCTGATAATCATTAATCAAATACCACTTGGGCTAATCAACAAATAGTGATTAAAGTTCTCTATTTCTTCCATGTTGGATAGAACGTACAAGTGCAACAAAACTATTCCTTCTTTATCCCCATGCATGCCGATCTCATGAAGGTACCTAAAATAAACAACAAAAAACAACAACAACAATAAGAGTGAGTCCAAGACTCAGCAAATATAGTAAGTAATAACAAGAGCAACCATGAACATCATCTCATAAATTTATCCATCAATCTTATAACTAACCATGCTATGCAACATGATCAAAAATCTATTTATCTCTTCTCTTTCGTATTTTACCAGTAATGCGAAGTGTGCATCCGTCAATGCACACCCATGCCAGTACCATCTAGTACAGGGACCAATTGCCCATACTCCACAAGTATGTGGACCTTTAGCCCGTCATCACATCAACATGACGGGGACCTCGGCGCTTGGTCATCTCGTGACCAAGACTTCAATATATCAGCATGATGCATATATGTGAATGTCTCAATAAATAAAAACTTGCATTCACCATATCTATGCATCATAAATTCTCATAAATACTCACAATTGCAGACAATCATAAATAATACCAACATAGCAATAACATAATCATGAACACATATATTTATTATCAAAGTCAAACATCTTCAAACCAACAATCATCAACAATCCACACTATAAATTTAAAACCACAATTATACTTGCCTTAACTGCGAGAAAACGGGGAATGAACAGAAGGTGCGGCCCCTGGGATCCGTCCTCCGCCTGAACAATAATTATAATAATTGCTAAGACAACAGTAGCGGGTCTTTAGATAAAATAACAACACCCCCAAACTAAACCAACACGTTTATCTAGACTTAATCCCCAATTTCTTTCGGCCAACCTCTGCACTTTTACGGACAATCACATTCAAAAATTCATAACTTTCGATACATAGGTCCAATAGGGCGTTCTCAGATTCTCTGGAAAGATAACTGAATTATCTAACAAAACCTATTTGGTAAGCTTCCTAGATTCGGCCATCTTCTACCCGCACCAACCGATTTTCTAAAGCATCAGCAATCACGACTGCCTCTCTAGACAGCGCACTAAAATGGTCATAACTTTCGCCCCGAAAGTCAGAATCAGGACTTCTTGACCTTTCTGGAAAGATAAGAAAATTATCTACAACTTTCCTAATATTAAGATCTTCTGATTCGCCCGTTTTCCCGTTTCCCCAATCTGCAGAATAGTCCCACTAGAAAAATCATAACTTTTTCTACGCAAGTCAGAATGACGCGTTATAGGACTTCATGGAAAGATAATGACGTTCTCTACAAATATTTAGGAGAGATCCAGACCTGAATCCCCACGGATCTACCCCAAAACAGCCGTCTAACCCGATCTGTCCTAGCAGTCCAGATTTATGACATTGCTAGCACAACTAAATTATTAATCTAATTAGGGAAAACAGGGATTACCCTTGATGAATCGATGAAGAACACGACAAACACCCCACGAAATCCACCTCTTCTCCTTTTTCCTCTTTTTCTTCTCTTCCTCCGGATCCAATTGCCTTGCAATGAGTGATCTCCTTCCTTCGCTCGATCGGCAGCCAATGGGAGCAGTGGTATAATCTGGCAATGCCAAGGCAGCAAATACCACCTCTACATATTATCATTGACTATCTTCACTCATAACAGTCATAGGAGCAAATCATAATCATACAAGATCATCTCATAACGTAAATCATCAATACAACATGTCAAAAGCATAAATGCAATGCTTGACCCATTCCATCCTACTGTGCACCAGTGTGTCAATTTAATAATTTAATTACCACGGACCTAACGCTCGCTCTGATACATTACCCTGAGATGCTACTAAAACCACTCCACAACTAACCAATTTACAAGTTAAATTAAACTGGCAACAATTACTAAACAAGATAGTATAAGCGGAAGCACAAACAACTAGGGAATAACAAGATAGTGATATCAATTCAATATTTAAAACATAATGCAAAGGAGGAATCACATAAGCATCCACACGAACTAGGATATTCTTCTTTCTCACATAACCGATTGCATCTTTCTCCTTGCACAATTCAGAGCTACTAAGCCTTGTAACTTCAGATTGCATGGGTGAAGCACAAATCAATGTAGCATTCACACTCTTGGCCACATCAGACTCCTTTGGAAAAGATCTAGTTGCAACCAGATCTAACCTATCGAGAGCGCTCGATTAGAATTTTGGAGGAAGCCGAGTATCGCACTTGGAGTAGGGTTATTAAGATGTGCAAAGTGCAGTGGAGTAACCACACCGTGGATGAAGCAACTTGGGAGTATGGGGACCGTTTTAGAGCTGAATTCCTTGACCTTTTTAAGGAGGACAAGTCTGTAATAGCCCAAAATTCTCAAAACTAGTAAAATTATGATAAAATCATCACTTGTACATTTTTGGAGTTTTGCAGGATTTTCAACATTTCTTAAATTGGTTTTGCATTTTTTTAGCATCTGAAAATAAATTTCTAAAATTTAATAAAGCCTCACCAGAGTCTGAAAGTAATTTATTTGGGCTCTAAATATTGTGTTTATTAAATGTATAAATGTATCCGCGTACCAGAAAGTTTTCATGTATGTGAATTATAGCACCAACACAGCCCCGCGCACTTCACAATTGCAATAATATTTTTTTCCCTTACATCACATTAATCGACCTTAACAATGATTTTTGAAACAATAATTTATGAAAGCACAATCAACACCGCAGCAACGCACGGGAGGTTCACCTAGTATGCTATGAATTTTACTGACGCTCCAGACCTCAGTGTGGGCACATATTTCTTATTGTACTTACATGTATGTGTACACATATAAGTTAACTACAGACCGACGGGGTTAGGGATGAACTGCATCCCTATCCTGTACTTTAATTTGAACCTACTGAGGATAGGGTCCATGTTATTGTGGGAATGTGGAAAAAATGGACGAATAGATGCTAAGCAAAAAAAAAATTAAAGAAGCAAGTGAAGAAGAGTTGAATTTAGGGTGATTAACATTCGGAGCGAAGGGATGCATAGAAACCATGCATGCTTGTTCGCAGGGTTCAGGCAACCAGCACGTGCATTTTTTCCCCCGCATGAGAATAGTTAGTGATTGTAACTAATCAAAATCAGATGGTTGTACTAATAAATTTCTTGATGATGTGGCTCAATGAGACGGCTTGCTTTGTAATCAATAATATAGGTGAGAAATGTTGGAGACGCATTTGCATTAATATCAACCAATTATACGTTTTGATGATACATACTAGAGTAAATTGCACTTTGCATCAGGTAAATTATCACTTATTTTATTTTGCACCAGGGCTTACACATACTTTCACTTTACGTCAGGGTAAATTAAATGTTGTTTCACTTTGCACCAGAGTGAAAGTCGAAGCCGTGGCCGTGAATGAAGTCGAAGCCGTGGTCGAAGCTGTTGTCGATGTCGAAGCAGTGGTCGAAGCTGTTGTCAATGTCGAAGCAATGGTCGAGGGACCGTGGTCGAAGGGGGCCGTGCTCGAAATTGACGCCGTGGTCGAAGTCGATGCTTTGGTCGAAGTCGAAGTCGTGGTCGAAGAGAGCCATGATCGAAGTAGGGGCCGTAGTCGAAGGGGTCGTAGTCGAAGTCAGGACCCTAGTGCAAAGTGAAACAACATTTGCTCTACTCTGGTGTAAAGTGAAAGTATGTGTAAAATCTGATACAAAGTGAAACAGTAGACAATTTAGCTAGGGCAAAATATAATTTACTCTACATAATAATACATTTTTTGCTATTGGCATATTTTTTAGTCCAAAGTCAAGATAATCTCCAAACTCAAGTCCTGACATCTGAGACGTACAAAAATATATTCATATTCTATTTCCACAATGCATAAATATCTGGATCTCAAAGTACAGCCCAAAACCCCGCCGAAATGCAATGGCGAGCCAGGATGCATAGCTGCTTGTGAACTTTAATGTGTCTTCAATCATGTCGCATAGCAGGGATGTATGGTCGCTTATGAGATTAATGGGTCTTCGATCATGTCTTTTGAAGACTAATTAACATTCAACGAAAAGCTTCCTATTGGCAAAGAACAGAATACCCTCAGAAACAACAACCCAAAATGAAACTAATCATGTCCTGCCAAGGGAAAGACCACGGTAAATCAAGTCCCAGGGTCACCCATCACGCATGTCTGGTGCTAAAAACACACAAACATGGATTTTATTGAGATGTGGATAGATCACACTAGCGTAGATTAAAATTTTCTATCACATAAATCAGGAAGACAGGCGAGTAAGAGATCATAGATCATTACCATTAGACACATAGTGCAGTGAAAGTAGAGTTGAAGTGGCCGGTAGAATGAAGAGCGTATCGGTGTAGTGGAAGTAGTCGATCATCCTATGGCCAACTGCCTCCTCGCGATTGTCCCGATCAACGCTACAGTCATAGCAGCGTCTCTACTGAGGTTCACAAGTCTAGGGATAGAACGTTGTACATCTGTGTGCTAGCACCACAGCACACGTCAGCGGTTATGAGATGTGGCAGCTAGGGTTTCGATGGGTGTGTCTCATGATATCCCCCTTAGCCCCCGCACCTCCGATAGTCTCCAATCAGATCTTTATTTGATACGATCAGACATCGTATCCAACTTAGAAAGCCTCATGTATATTTAGCCATGGGCCAAAAACTCATTTTCAGTCTATATGTCAGTAGCGATCTCTAGCAGAGCATAACAACTCCTAAATATACATAAAGATCATATCGGACGAACCTATATAGTGTTTATGTATCGATCCCTTTGCATCATGATACTAGATCGAACTCAAGTCAAGAAACATGTCATCCTATGATAACTCGATCCTTCACTCGAACCTATAGTGGATTACTCAGTTGTGATTGACTCAACCATATTCGGTATGGTCATGCACTTTCTTAATCCAACCACATCGAGTGGCCTACAGATATCTCTCTTATTTATTGGAGAGGCAAATTTCAACTTGATCTCTCACAATCCTCCGTATGCTTCATATTAAGCCTGAAAGTTATCTTTTTGACCACCTAGTTATGGAGTAATGTTTGGTAACCCCTAAGTAAACTATTACATATGTAGAAAATCGTAACGATCTTAGGTCTAACAATCCTACATACACTATATATGAGACCAATTGATGACACTTAAGAATATAACAATTTTCACATTGTCTCATGGTATGTCAATCCAACACTATATTCTCTAACATGTTTCAACATTATTGATTTGATATCTCTATATCTATGATCCATGAAGCATGATTATCAATCAATACATATGTTGATCCATAAATCATAGTTGTCCCCACATAATGATATAAGATCAGAGATAATTTAGAATAACATCAAAACATGAATAAAGAGTTCTATTAACAAGTCACATACTTGTTGGTCAATATGAAAGACATTTATTCAAAGGACAAAATAATATATTATTCAAAAGATCATAAACATAGAAGTGATATAATCATCTCCATGATTGCCTCTAGAGCATATCACTAATAATCTCTCACTTACACTAGAGTTGATCATGCAAGTATCTAATACCCATAGCTTATGTGTGCGCCTTATGCTTTGGATGCGAAAGAGGCTTTGTTAATGTTTTACATATATTCTCATCACCTCTATCAACGATCTCACGAATGAGGTGAAAACATTGAAGCATGTGCTTGGATTTTTGATGCAATCTAGGTTCTTTGGCTTGCATAATGGCTCTACTATTGTTACAATAGAGATCGATTGGACTAGAAGCACTAGAGATCACATCCAGCTTAGAGATGAACTTATTAATCCAAACAACTTCCTTTGCAGCTTCAGAAGCTTTAATATACTCAGCGTTCATTGTAGAATCAATAGATGTCTCTTGTTGGAACTTTTTCAGCTCATTACTCCTCCATTAAGACAAAATACAAACCCGGACTGCAATCACAATCATCTTTATCAGTTTGAATGCTAGCATCAGTATAACTATTTACGACTAGCTCTTCCCCACCTCCATAACAAGAATACATCACTAGTCCTTCTCAAGTGTGAAAGAAGGAGAAGCATGGGAACAAGAAGTGACATGGTCACATTTGGAATAAATCCGTCAGAGTGGTCGGAACGTCGAGAGAGGAACGACGCCCGGCACATGGGCGTGCTTGAGCTGCTCGAGAGAAAGAAGGGAAGAATCATGGCGTAAATACCCCCAAGCAAACCACAAGCTAGGTCAGCACGTTTTACCATGGCATAGCCAATCTACAACAACTCCTCGAATAGCAGGCTACGAAGGATATACCTTACAAACCACCCAACCAAATTTTACATGCTCGAGGATTTTGTAGAAAATGTAATGAATTTATCTTCCATTATCTAACATACCACTGACCATGGATACAACATAAAACTAATGTTTTTTGATGGTGTTTAGCTGTTACTACTTGCATGCTAACCCACTGTATTCTACTACCAAACATAGCTACTCGATACACTATGCTAGCCCCTCCCTCTCCGCTTTGCACCTGCTCCTCTTCCTAGCGTCGAGGTAGTCGAGGGTGGTGACGGCGGCGCAGTAGCAGCGGCATCGAGGGTAAGGGGCAGCGCGATGCACGGTGTGGAGACGGCATGCGGGCAGCGTGGCAGTGGCGTCAAGGCAGGGGCAGTGAAATGCTGGACAAAGCAGGATGATGCGTGGGGCACGAAGGGAGTGCCTAGGAGACGGCTGTGCTCGGTAAGGGGCAGTGACATCGAGGGCAAGGGGAGGCGTGCCGCACAGGGTGGAGGCAGTATTCAGCATGTGGGCGGCGAGAGATGAGCATAGCGGCAGAGTAGAGGAAGCGACGTAGTGGCAGCGGCGGGGTGTGATCTAGACCAGGAGCCCTCCCTGCCCCGCCTCCCATATATTGCCGGGCTCGACCGGGATTGGGCCAACCCAAAAGCACCCTTTCTTTTTTCTAGAATATTACAATGCACAATATGATATATGAGCATATTTAACAATACAGTAACCACACCACCATAGAAATGGTCATCATAGACGGTTCTAAACCATCATCACAGATGATTTTTTGAACCGTTTGAATTTATGCATCTGTGATAACAGGCGATTATCACAGACAGTTTGTGAGCTATATGTGATAAGCCACAACACAGACAGTTTGTATAAAGAACCGTCTATGAAGGAGACTATCACAGACGACTCGAACAAAAAATCGTCTGTGATGCTTGCACATTACAGACGGTTCTAGCTACCAACCGTCTGTGATGGGAGAGTATCACAGACGGTTGGTATATAGAATCGACTGTGATATTTTCTCATTATAAATGGTTGGTAGATAAAACCGTCTATGATGTGCGAGTGTCATAGATGGTTTTTGGTTCGAGCTGTCTGTGATAGTCTCATTCATAGATGGTTCTATCAAAGTTTTATATGGCTTATATATACTCAATTGAAAGGATTCGACGATATCTACAACTTTGCAGTTGAGGCAAATACCAAATACCAAAGGGAAGACCGAAAACAGCAACCAAAACTTACAACACAAATTCAGTGCTAAAGATGGCCAATTTTGGAGTAGCTGGAGGATGACTAGCTGCTGCTAGTCAAATATTTTGGATCGGCCTCGTTGTTAGCTTTCAAACGAGTACAAGAACGTCAAAAACGGACACCGTATACAAAAGTTATGCCCGTTTTACTAAAAGTGTCTCGGAACGGAATTCTACTCGGACTCGAGTTCATCTCGGGTTCCAATTGAAACCACTATATATTTCAATCCCATGGGCCAAACTTGCTGAACTTTTTGTGAAAGCTTATGGCTATATGTAGAAGGACTTCACCAATTTTCACTAGATTTGGCATGAATTTGGCATGTTTTTCAATTTTTGGGATGGTAGACACTTTAGGAAGTTCTACACGGCAAAATTGGAAAAACAGCCATACCGGATTTATATTTTAGGAGATCCAACAACTCATGCAAGGTAAGAAGATTTGGATTTTTAAATGGTTTTTAATAGTAATGTCACAGATGGTTTTTAATCTGATCGTCTGTGATAATTGTAGACATCACAGACGGTTCTTGCTAAGAACCGTCTGTGAATTATCATAGACGGTTCTTATTAAAAATTGTCTATAATAATTGTAAACATCACAGATGGTTTTTAATTCGAACCGTCTATGATAATTATGTATCACAGATGGTTCTAGCCACCACTAGTAATATAGACTGTCAAGCTTGTAAAACCATCTGTGATAATAAAAACACCCCAATGCCCATAAAAAACAAAAGCATTAGGCTGGGTATTAGGGGCGCTGCAGAGGGAAGGAAGTTTTTTGGAATATGTACAGTCAAACTTTGAAAACTTTGGCCACTGACATCTTTTTAAATATTTAGATTAGATACATAAAAATCATACGTGTAGATTCATCTCAAAAAGTATTTACATAATTTTATAAGTTTCTTGGGTTTTATAAATATATTATAATAGTAATTAGTGATCAAAGTTATATTTTAGAGATCGTGTCGATATCCAAAACGATATATTTTTGTGAACCGGAGGGACTACAATATTAGAATCACTGAATGCATGAACAATGTTAAACAGCAGATATATAGTTGTCTAGAAAAAAGCTTGCGCCGTCTCATATGGACATTTCCCAATGTGTTATCCTAACTAAAGGCATTTGCACGTGGAGGTTATAATTTTGTCCAAAAAGATTTTCAACCTATAGAACATTTGTCACAATCAAAAAAATTACAAGTGAACTTTTTAGTGCTCTGCCGATGCACCTAGTGGAGTGGGCCCCGTTCTCTCCTGCTCGTGGGTCATCATGGCCCACAACCCAGTGTGACAAGCAAGGGGGGGTTTGGTAGGCTGACCTAGTGAGCACAAACCCCAATTCCATACTATAAATAGGTCGGGCAGGCAAACAACCGGCGGCACACACTCGAGCACGAGACACAGGCGGCTGCCTGCCTGAACGACTGGTAACACGTCTCTTTTCTTCCCTTCACACTTTCTTCTCTTCTTGTCCGATCTATCACCCATCCATCTAATCGAACTTCTTCCCCTTCACTGCTGCAGCACCACCGGAAGAAGGAGCGGCGGTCGGAGTCGGAGGACGAGGGATGGGGCGGCCGCCGAGCAGCGGGGGTCCGGTGTTCCGGTTCACGCAGGCGGAGGTCGCGGAGATGGAGGCGCTCCTGAAGCAGCTGAACAACGCCATCCCGCACTTCACCGTCATCCAGCCCCTCGCCGACAAGTTCACCGCCGTCCGCGCACGCACCGGCCAGATCGCAGTCCAGCCCAAGCAGGTAGGGTTTTCCTCTTCTTTTGCTCCCGGTACCCGAAGATCCGAGGAATTCGAATTCGGTTGACCCGTCTGGTTCCGATCTGGGCACAGGTGTGTAACTGGTTCCAGAACCGGAAGTACTCGTATCGGTTCAGGGCAGCCAGGGGCGCGCCGACGTCAGCGGGGCCCAAGGAGCAGCACGCAGGTTCCGTCAGGGCTCGAGCACCATCTGCCTCTGCGCCCGCCGGCTCCGCCTCAGGTGATCGTAGTAATTCCTATGTAATTCCACTTACTAGTTAGGAGTGTGATGATGAAATGCTTTAGTGGAGTGCTCCTTCTATGCATGCATGAGCCTTGTGCTCCTTCTATGCCGCGGAATTGCATGGCAGCTCGAATTAAATTTGGTGGGGTTTTGAGGCCTTCATGATTCGTAGTTCCTTGTAGGGCCCTCGAAGCTTGTTGCCGCCCTAATCTCTGTCGTTATGGTGTCCGTTTTCCCCATCTGATTATTGTTTTTGTTGTTGAAAATCAGGGAAGAATTCTCTGGAGGGTGGACAGCATATCGAGTTTGAAGCTAAGTCAGCTAGAGATGGCGCATGGTGTGGCCTCCTCTTTTGTCTTTTGATTTGATGGTCACGTGTGGTTACGTTTTTTTTTGGGTGGGGGGGATTCCTTGCTGCTATAAGCGTTCATCCAATTTCCATGCGAAGTCATCATATGTTGATTTAGCAGTCTGCATTTTGCCATCAGTTCCCTTCGAGATATGACTGACTTGGATCTTGATAGTTGTTCCTCGAAATTTCCCCCTCTGCCCACCTCTTGTTTATAAGTCGCTCTTCTGCAAAACTCTTGGCACCTCAGGAGACTTACCAACAATTGATTGGATCCTATTGCCATCTTGTTAAGACATTAAGCATCTCGATCAAATTCTTCCTTGTTCCAGACTTCGATTCCCAGTGTGCAGGCAGCATTTTCTCACTCATGGTTAGATCCGAAGGAGGAACGCAAACACCTATAGTTATATCTAGATTTTTGCTTGAGAATTGTCTGTATGTTCTGCCTTAAACATTGTTGCCACCATACCACCAGCCTTAGCAATCGTGCGTACTCGTTTCTAGTATAGGTTGTTCCTCACCTTCTCTGATTTCATATACTCACCTTCTACTATCTTAGTTTATTTATATACTCTCTTTGAGTCAAATAAGTTGACTTTTATCTTCCCGGTCCTACATAAGTAAATTTGTGCTTTTTCTAAAGTTGGTTATTTCATGTGACCGATTAGTGGCTGGATGACGTAATGTAACCATAACGGACCTCTGAATTCATCCACTATGGTTTTTAATTTTTTCTTTGACATTGAAGAATTTTCTTTTCTTTGTTTCTGAAAACGTGCCATCTGTTTGTTATTTTTCATGTGTTTTAAAAGCCAAATAGATTTGCATGCATGACCAAACTTCTTTGTTGCAGGTATGATGTTGCTGCCTTTCTGTCCCATAGGTTCTTTGAAACTGGTGACCCGGTAAGGCCATAGAAGTCATGTTAAATATATAATTGATGTTGGCAGCTTTTTCTGAAAGCAGTTTGCTAACAGTGAAGATATAGACTATATATCCCATTTCTTAAGGTGAAATGTAGTAACTTATTGTGCGGTAGGCTACACTTCTGCCTAGAACTTTTTATTTTATTCTACAAGATGGTTTTACTTACAAACTGTCTGTGTTATCAGCTATCACAGACAATTTTTAGTTACAAATCGTCTGTGATATTTTTTCTACCCCTAAATCTATTTCTGTTTATTGGCTAGTCTCAGGAAATGCTAGCCATGCCTTCTGAAATAAGCAGATCAACATGTACATGTATACATAGAATTCACATCTTAATTCATTTCACAAACATAAACATCCAATTCACATATCAATTCATTTCACAAACATAAAACATCCAATTCACATCGCACTTCATTTCACAAGCATAAAACATCCAATGGCTCTGCTAAGTAAAAGCATTATTTTCAAGTGCCTATTCTTTCCTAGATTTACAACATTACTTACAGATCGATGGCCATTACTTAGATATACAACATTACTTACAACAATAACACAAATGGACATCTCAACTGCATCTAAATAACCGAAATTGAAGATGGACTCACCGAGGGGATTCTGGTGATGTTAGAGGAGCTCGAGCGTGGACGGAGGCGGCCAACGGGCTCGAGCGTTGATGGAGGCGGGCGGCGGCGGGCTCGGGGGCGGGCGGCGGCGGCGGCCCGAGGACGGAGGCGGGCGGTGGCGAGCTTGGGGGCGGCGGCGGCCTCGGGGGGACAGAGGCGGTCGGCGACGGGCTCGGGGACCGGAGGCGGCCAACGACGGACTCTAGGGACGGCGACGGTGACGGGCTCGATCGGGAGAGCGACTAAGTCTCTGTGCTTGGTTGGTATTGCTAATAACTGTAGTGTACGCGCAAAACTCTAACGGGGGGTTATATATAAAGGCTTATCACAGACGGTTCTATTTAAGAACCGTCTGTTATATCAATATCACAGACGGTTCTAAACTTAAAACCGTCTGTGATAAGTCACATAACAAAGACGGTTCGGAATACGAACCGTCTGTGATAGTAATAGCAGAGACGGTTTGGAATACGAATCGTCTGTGACGCTTAAATGTTCACGCGCCCGCCTGTTAATATTCCGATGCAAGCGGCCCTTAAACTTCCACACCGTTCTGGTTTTATATACAACACAGTGTACAATTCCTTAATACTACAAACAGAATCTCTTCTAAATTGTCCTCTTCCTCATCTTCTTCACCACATTTCTAAATAATAGCATTTAAAATTCTTTTGATCTCCTTCCTCTCATCTATCCATCATGAGTTGTTCGGTCGTAACCTTACACATGCGGCCAACAATTTACGTCTGAAACAGCTCCTCCGCTCACGCCCTGCTCTCCTTTCTTGACTCGCTTTCATCCGTCAGCTGGACCTCATCATCCGTCATCGACGGAGGTGTCTCATTGCCGCTTAGGAAAGGGAAACCGCCCTTAGCCTCGCTCTTCTCTACAATATGCATAAAGTGGAGGAAGCTCTTGCGACAGTGCAGAGACACATGGATAACCTTGCCGATCAAGCAGAATCAGCCAATTCTGAGGAAGCTTATCATGGCATCCTCTTTAAGATTATAGGCTATGCTAATGATTTGCCCAGGCTAGAGGGGGGAGTGGAGAAGGCAAGGACAATCTTCACATCATTCGAGAACTCAGCGGCTGATCCTCCAACTCCAGAAGTCGAAGAAGAAGCATATGAAGCCCAGAAGATTAAAATCTGGGAATATCTTTTTTTGGACTTTTGCAATAAATTTGCCTTGAATTTGACTCTCGTACGAAAAAGTATAGCAAAGACAATTATAAGAACATCGAAAATGGACACCGTATGCAAAAGTTATGCCTGTTTTACTGAAAGTATCTCAAAATTGACTCAGGTGGAAATTATGAAATTTTAGGGGATTGCAAGACGGGAAACATATCACATATCACAGTTTGATATACGAACCATCTGTGGAAACTTTATTATCACAAACGGTTCTTATCTAGAACCGTCTGTGAAGTATCACAAACGGTTCTAGATAAGAACCGTCTGTGATAATGGCCGACATCATAGACGGTTCTTATCTATAACCATCTGTTATACTTCACAGACGGTTCTAGATAAGAACCGTCTGTGATAATGAAGTTTCCACAGACGGTTCGTATATCAAACCGTCTGCAAAAATATCACAGACGGTTATTCCAGGAACCGTCTGTGATGTAAGCGTCTAGTTTAGCCTCTTTTATAGTAGTGACAGTACGGATCATCTAACATGATTTTTTGAACCTTGTGTGTTTCCTAGCTTTGGGCTTATGTGCAAGGCTGATAATAGAGTTGTATAAAATTTATCTTTCCCATCCTTTGTAATTTTGATATATAAAATGAAATTTGTAAATTAGTATGACATTTTATTTTAAGTTTGTGTACCTATGTAGACATCTCAGAATTATTTCTGAGATTATGTATGCCCATGTTTCTGTAGTGTTGTAATTTCCTCTTATTGTGGTTTTACTAATTTACTACCTGTGCCTTACACCAATCCGGCTTGCACTTGTTTCTTTTTTGTGTTTCAGGAAGTACAGGTTCGTTTCTCTGGATTTGGAGTAGAGGATGATGAATGGATTAATATTCGTAAATGTCTGCGACAGCGTTCGCTTCCATGTGAAGCCATGGAATGTGTTGCTGTGCTTCCTGGCGACATCATTTTATGCTTTAAGGTCTTGTCGTCTTAAACTTTTTTCTCGACCTATCTAAACATGCCACAACTTGAAAATCGCTACCTAGTTGAACTTTATGTTACCGTTTGAAATTATAAGAAAAATAGTTTTGTCTTGGCCCTTCAAACATTATGCAATATGTACCCTATGCTTGTCAGCTTTTCCATTTTAGTTCCTTAGTTGATCTACATATGAATTAAAGTTGTACTTGTTGACTTCTTATTCTGCATATATCTTGTCCCGCTAGTTGTAGGCCCCTGCTTGGTATCTTGGTCAAATTTTACCTGCCGAAACTTTGGGTCTTCCTAGGTTTCTGTTGTGACTCTGCAGTGTACGTGCACTACAGACAAATTACAGTTGCTTGTTGTGCTGAGTGAATACTTTTGTCCCTTTTAAGAAAATGTGTTACAAATTTTCCATGTATTTCTGTGATGTATTTTGTGCTGAGTGTCTGCCGAATAAAGCCGTGTATACTTTGTAGTTGGTGCGCAAACATGGAGGGCCGTAACTAGAGATTAAATGTGTGTGAATGTTGCTGCCAGTTGAAGAAAGAGAGATACTCAGAAATTTATGGACTATCGACAAAAGCCTGAATATGGAATGTTGTTATTTCTAATCATGTTTGGGTGTAACATTGTAATTGAAAGTCAAAAACTTATACTTCTATCATTTATCCGAATTGTTGTCTCGCAAAATTAATACCTCTGTTCTGAATTGACCAGGAAAGCAAAGAGGAGGCTCTCTATTTTGATGCTCGGGTCCTTGATGCTCAAAGGCGAAGACATGATGTAAGAGGATGCCGCTGTAGGTTTCTTATTCGCTATGATCATGATCACTCTGAGGTACTTCTCCACTCTAACATTGTTCATATAGATTGAGTGTGGTTCCAGCATTTCAGTAATGCATGTGGTGAGCTGGGAAATTTAATTAGTGAGATGGCAATTTTAATTTATGTTATTCTGGTGTTTCGGTAATGGTAGTAATGAATGTGTTGAGCCGGGAAATTTAATTTTCTTACCTTGTAGACTGGCTTGTATGATTAATTATTTGTTGTTTTTCATATTGAAGCCCTGGAACCCATAATCACCGAAGGACAAAAATTAATTTTAGCATACATAATTGCAACATAGTTCGTTAAATTTGCACAGTTGTTTAACAGAGGAACAATAACTTAACGTCATCCTTGAGGTTCCGTGAACTTGCATAAGCAATTAAATTTATCTGCCCAACCGGTGAAGCTGTAAGGACCTTATGCAATATTAGTTTCTGAGTGTTTAAGGACGTATATGTTAGTATTTCCAAGTTCATACCCACCATGCAATTTACTGCTCAACTACTTTTTTAGGAATGTAAAAATAATATGTTTTTGTTGATGGTAGGCTACAGTGCTACACAGTGGTGAATTTCTGTTGTAACTAGTGTTATGTTATTGTATCACAATTTATTAGTACTTATATTTCTTTTATTGTGATAGGAAATTGTTCCACTGAGGAAGATGTGCCGTCGACCAGAAACTAGTTACAGGCTGCAGATTTCGCACGCTGCTAGAGCAGCCGCTTCCGCGGATGTTCAGACTCTGCCAAAAGAGGTTATGGTTAGGTCGGCACCAATCGGTAAGAGCTCAGTTGAGCAGAAACCCCCAAAGCAGCACGAGATGATCGATGTGAACACTGTCAAGGTGACCATGGTTTCTAACCCAGATCAAGAAGAGCTAACGACCAAGGCTGCTGCTGCCTTACCAGCTGCTCCACATGAAACCCGCAACGATTCATGTTCAGATGTACCAATGGGGGATGCGGAGGCTGATCCGAAAGCTGAAGGTTGAAGTTACCGATGAAGCACAAGAAGGCAAGACGAAAGAGGAAGAATACTTTGGCTTTCCTGTGCATTGTGTGTGACTGCAGGAAACATGCATTGTGAACCTTTAATAATTGCTTAGGAACTTTCGCTCGAAAGAGAATTACTGCTTAGGGACTTTCGTTCAAATAAAAAATGAGTCCTTGGGAACTCATGAGAATGCGTGGTGATATTGGCTTGATTGCTATTGTACAAGTTTGTCCAAATCTGGCCTCTATTTAGGTCAATGTATTGTATTTACCATGTAGTGTGATGGTGTCTTATGTAGATTTCTCCTGAAAGGGAGTGTCGGTTGTGTCTTCAGGGTAACAGTTCTCAAGGTATTCCTTCGCTCCTGTCCCGATACCATAGTATGGCCGAACCACCTCACCGCCGTTAACCACCGCGTCGCTGTCCCTGTCCACCTCTCCAGCCAGCACCGCCATCTCTAGGTTCGCCTCAGCCTTGCCGTTCCGATTCAGTTGCCTCTGAGACCTTTCCACCGCTGCCTCGCCCGATGAGCTTGGCCACCGCCGCCATTGACCTCTCCTATTCCCTCTCTCTGACCAGTGTGTCCCACGCAGGGTCAGATTAGATTAACGCACTACCATAATACATAGTATTAACAACCAAAAAATAATTACCATGACAAACTTTTGGTCGTTAAGCAATTTTTATGAGGAGTCCTAGGATAGAAACAATTCCTTAACAACCACGCTACTCCCTATCGCTATCAAACCTAGACATGTGGTCACTATTAATTTGTTGCGTTTTCCTGATTTATCCTAACAATCTATTCCCTCCTCTCCTGTTCTCCAGTTTGCGTTGCCCTCCTTGTGCTCCCTCTCCCCCATGCCCCATCCCCAGCGCCCCTCCGCTGCTCCCCTCCCCTGCGTCCCTCCGCTTGTGGCTCATCGTCACTGGCCTCCTTGATCCCTACAAAATTGACTCGTCGCCGAGGTGGATTTGCGCCGAATCCGCTCGCCCCCTTTGGCACTGTCCTCAGATCTCGCTGGATCGAGCTCTCTTCATCCCCGTCAGTCTCGATCTACGCTAGATTTGTCCTTCGCCATCTCCATGCTACATCGTCGCCGTCGAGCTCTCCTGAGCTAACGAGTCCCAGCGCCCACACTAGAGCCTACTCAAATTTTCTTCCGTCACCGAAGCGCCATGATGTGCCGGCGCCATCTGTCCCAGGCGTTGTAGCCCCTGCCTTCCTTCGCCAATCGAGTCCATCGCTGCGAGGTTCATTCTGATTCCATGTTTACAAGTCAATTCCAGAGAGGTTGCAAAGGCTGTACAAAGATGGTTACAAGTTAGTTAGTTGCTTTCTTTTCCAAGTTCTATTGATCCCAACACTGTACTTTTCTGTTGTATCTGTGTACCTCAATTCGATCTAATTAAGCACGCACATAGCATGTTCGCACAAAAAGAAAAGTAACCCAGGGCATAATATCTTAATGTAATTAATTATGTATTGCTTTGATTTCACTGGAAGATCATCTTTTGGAAATCATTTTGTCTTGTGTTGTCAGGTTATATTCACCAATGAGTCAAACATTGAGTGCTGGAAGAATAAGCAGCAGCAAGCTGTTGACTCCAAAGTTGGACGGCATGACAACTTTATTGTGCTAAAGTCCCTATTCAAGTATCACTACTACAAAAAAGATCAGCGCAGATGATTCAAAACTATCATTACAGACGATTTTTTGAACCATCTAAAATTATTTGTCAGTGATAATCAGAGATTATCACAGACAGTTTGTGAGCTGTCTGTGATAACTACATCACAGACGGTTCATAGCTAGAACCGTATGTGAAAAACACTATCATAGACGGTTCTAACTACCAACCGTTTGTGATACTCACATATCACAGACGTTGGTAGCTAAAACCGCCTGTGATGTGTGGGTATCACAGACGGTTGGTATGTAGAACCGTCTGTGATACTTCACCATCACAGACGGTTTCTGGTTCGAGCCGTCTGTGATAATTCTTCACAAACGATTTATACCACAATACCGTCTGTGATAGTTCATTCTATACCTAATTTTTTTCTATTTTTTGGTTAGCCTCAGGAAATGCTAACTATATCATTTGAAAACAAGCAAATACAACAACAACACATTCTATTTCCATTAAGATTTGAATCCACCATTACAACATTACAAAATATCCAGTAGGTTACCCATAGCATTGCATACACAAGAGGACATTTACAATTTTACAAAGATAATCTTTACAGCTACAAATTTAGAAAATATTTACACTACAAGAAACTTTAACTAATGCAAGCTAGACTTACATATCCTTCATGAAACTACAATCTAAAACAAATGGTGTGGAAAACTTTCAAGTAGCAGAAACAAAAAGGCAATGAACACAATTTTCAGTTTCTACGACAAAATCAACAGCTTCTATGCCGACGACTTAGAATAGTGCAGATTTGTCATTGCCTTCTTCCTTTCCATCTTGCTTCAAGCGAAATTTCAGTCGTCCTTACCGAACCCCTTCCCACCCTTACCGTGCACAAACGAGTTGGAGTAGTACTTATGGTATTGGTTATTCGAGTACGGAGAGTGGGTTAATAAGAGGAGAGAGGTGGGGAGAAGAACGGTGTTTGCCATTCGATGCGGAGAGAGATGGACGGGTGAGATCGGGATCTTGAGGGATATGCCGTGGATCGGTGATGTGGCGGGACATCACAGATGATTTGGATTACAAACCGTCTATAATAGAGACATCACAGACGGTTCATAACAAAAACCGTCTATGATAACAGCTAGTCTCAAATACAATATATCGGTACAATATAAATAGCTAGTCTCAAAAGATAAAATAGCAAAATTTTATGTGGCTTATATATACTCGTTAGTAAGGTTTCAACGAGATCTACAACTTTGCAGTTGAGGCAAAACCCAAATTTTGAAGGGAAGATAAAAAATTTTGGCAAAAATAAAAAATTAAAACTTAAAACGCAAATTTGAGGCTAAAGATGGCCGATTTTGAGGGTCTTATATGGCGACTGGTGCAAGTGGGTCATTTTTTGAATTGGGCCCGTTGTTAGCTTTCCAACGAGTACAAGAACGTCGAAAACAGATACTATGCAAAAGTTATGTCATTTTACTAAAGGTGTCTCAAAACTGAATTCTACTCAGACTCAGGCAGGAGATTATAAAATTTTGAGGGATTGCGAAGCAGGAAACATATCACACACGGTTTTTACGGTTTTTAATATAAACCATCTGTGAAGTATCACATACGGTTTAAATAAAAAACCGTCTGTGATGTCTACCATTATCACAGACGGTTCTTGATAAGAACCGTCTGTGATGTTTTGTATTATCACAGGCGGTTCGTATAAATAACCGTCTATGAAAATACCATATACGGTTATTCGTATAAACCGTCTATGATATTTACAGTACAGACGGTTCCTAGGAACTATCTAAGCGTCTAGTTTAGTCTCTTTTGTAGTATATCATGCAAACTTATCTTCTTTTCTCTGATTTTTGTCTCGAAATGTGTCCGGTGTGTTTCTGACCGATCATTTGAATAATAAAAAACCAAAGAAATATATTGGTTATTGTGATAGTCTGATAACTGAAACATGCATTTAGCTATTACTCAAATCACGTAGATGTTGCTTAGGCTGCTATTATTCGTGACAAACAACATGACATGTTGAAAATTCTTACTGAAACTAATTATTTTGTTTTTTGTGTTGTTGATAATTTCTATATAGTCAGAAACATGTGACTTTGCGTTGGACTTTGAATTATGTAAAACACTCGCTGGTCCTTGTAGTCGGAATTTTCTTAATACAGATAGGACTTATTGCTTGACGTATGTTTCACCTCTTTAGGTAGTTCCATTACAATGGCTAAATTTGGTTTGCACCTGCAGGTTTCCATATCATGTTTAGGGAAAGGAAAAGGTACTCCAGATGAACCATTTCGCAAACCAAATCCTAGAATGTCGTGGCTAATGATTAGACATTTCAAGTTGTCATCGACATGGATCAGCAATCACTCTATTCTCAGACTATTCAGATTTACCTCTAATTGATTTGTTTCATAGTGGGCTTAAGCCTAAGCACAACAATTTTTGTATGTTTTTTTGTTTTTTGTGTGTGTGTGGTGATTGGGCAAGCAGGTGGCATGTATACAACTACACATATGCTGTAAGCCTTTTGGGAAATCTTTAAAAACATCAGAATGGTACTTATCTCCTGTACTTAGTGGCTATCTTATTTTCTTAAGTACTTAATGATATTCTTTTTTGTTCTACATATGTTACAATTCTTGTTGCATAATCATATAAATCCTATTTTCTGATGTTATAGCGAGTACTCCAGTAGTCAAGAAGGCTCTTCACAACAACATTTTAGCACAAAGTGGAACCGGAACTTCATTCAATGGTTTAAAGAGAAGGTAATTAAAACAAATAACTTTGCCTAAGACATGTACATTTCAAATCTGCCTATTTCTTGAGAGTACTTTATTATATTTTCACTCTACAGGTACATCGCTGGTATGAAAATGATAATAGTGAGCTAATGGAAGACCTCTCTCTGTCTTGTGGCTCTTCAAAAAATATAACATGTTTTACTGGATATGACTTGAATGGATTCAGATATTGCTTGGAGAACCCAGATAGATTTCGCTGCACACAGAATAGCAGGGTGGTTGTTCTTTTAGAGGAAAGGAGTGTCGGAGATTATGTGGAATATTATGGCCTATTAACAGAGATACTTGAGATGTAGTTTTGGTGTTCACTTAGGTCAGCCACTATAATGTCCATAACGTTAGAATTGAATGATTTTTGTCATGAATGTTCTTTGATTTGTATTATATTTTTAATACTAGATGCAAAGAACAATTTCAAGTTATTTGGTTTCAATGAATAAAAGACAGATCATATAGATATGTTATTGATCATTTATACTCTTAATTCCATATTGCAATGCTTTCTGTGGTAACAAATGGTAGTCATAAAAACAAAACATGTGGTCGTTAATATCATGGAAGTGCCTTATGTACAGTTTATAATGATGAATTAGGTGGTCATTAATACTATAAAGTGATCGTTAATGCTCCAACAGTGGCCACTGCAATATTAGCAACAACTAAAAATTGGTCATTAATACTAGAAATGTGGTCATTGATACTACATAATTAACAATGACACATTGTCCCGTTGTTAAAGAATTAACGACCGAAAGTTGTACGTGATCGTTAATACTATTAACGACAGAGCCTTTAACGATGGCTAACAACCACAATTTTGTGGTCGTTAATGACTTTTAATGACCACATCTAGACTTTTACTGACCACATGTCATGTCATTAATAATGGTTTCCCAATTAAACTCATTTGAGTTAATGATTCTATGATATGTGGGTCCGAGTAGATTAATTAATTTGATTTGTATTGAAAACCGGTTTTAGAATCTGAGTCACTGACATATGGACCCCACCTATCAGTCATTTTAGAAAGAGAGAAAGGGTGAGGTGAGCTGAGAGATTTGGGCAATTGTTAGGCACATCAGATAAGCTCAAACAATTATGAAAATCTTCACAAACACTCCTGACATAGAGTTGATGATTGCGTAAGTTTTTCAGGGTTTCATCTTCTCTTGATTTTTCTAGAAAAATATGAGAAGACTTCTGGTTGAATTTCAATATACTTATTTGATTTAAACAGTTTCAGAACTTGCTTTGGTACTTATTTTTAGTGCCAAAATTATACTCGTGGGCTTTTAGGATGGTTTCCACCATACTTTCTTTATGCCACTTTTAATTGTATTTTCTAGCATTTGATTTGGATTCAATTTGATTTATATTTTGTGCACTTTTGATTTTTTTAAATCAATTTTTTCAAAGAAGTTCCAATTAAAGCCAAGGGAACAAAAATGCATTCAAAAGTTTAAAATTTTCTCATTTTTACATGCCCTAGAATTTGGGATGTTATACTTATGCTCGGTTGTTGCCTATATGTACTACCTTATTTAAATTTATCATATAACACTACTACAGAAAGGCTAATACTAGACGGCCAATCACAGACGGTTTGACAAAACCGTCAGTTACCGACACTAACTCAGACGGTTTTAATTTGAATATCGTCTGTGTTGGCCGCGTCGGAGAAAAGGAGTATCACAGACGATCTCAAACGATGAACCGTCTGTGATACTTTAGTATCACGAACGGTCTGTATTAAGAACCGTCTGTGATAACCCAGATTATCACAGACGGTTTTTAATAAAAAACTGTCTGTGATAAGCTGGTTATCGCAGACGGTTTTTAATAAAAAAAACTGTTGTGATAATGCCACTAAGCATTTATTGCGCTGCTCAGACCGCATCGGTCTTCATTTCGATCCAGATCTAGCCACTGCTGCGCACTCTTTCGCTCAGGAGGCAAGCTAAGCGATTTCAGGCCAGTTAATTTGGTGGGAAGAGGCAGAGATTAAGCTTTGAAGATTCATTCATACTTTCCTGGTAGCTAGCTCTAGATATGGTTAGTAAGGAAATTTATTTTTTCTTTAATTGCATTACAATTTAGATCTAAGTAATTGGTGAGTGTTATTGAAGATGGTTAATTTGCAAAATTGTTGGTTATATAATAGCTATTGTGTTTATAATATGAATTGAGCTAGCAAATTAAGCCTCAATATAATACATGTGGCCGGTATATATGTAGTAATAATTAGTTAATCTAATTTTTAATACTGAGTTGTTATATATGTACGTAACGTAGGACCGAAGCTGGATGTATGCCGTGAGCCGTGTGAGTGAAGAGTATATTAATGGCGTGTCTGCTTTTACAAGAGCCGCCGAGGAGGATATGTTGAATAAGGGGGTGGAATATATGTATTGTCCATGCGCTGACTGCGAGAATTTAAAGATGTTTAAGAACCAAGGGCAAATTGAAGCGCACTTGATTCGGAGGGGTTTCAAAAAGAGTTCGGATACGGATAGGTTGCACGATGATAATCTGGATTAGATGCTTCGCGATGTAGAAGAGAACTATGATCAGAGAGAGTATGTTAAATTCCGGGGCTTGATGGAGGACTCGGAGAAACCTTTGTTCACGTGTTGCAAGTACACGAGGTTGTCGGCCGTGCTTGAACTGTTGAAATTGAAGGCAAGCAACGGTTGGTCCGACAAGAGTTTCACGGCGCTGCTAGTTCTTTTAGCGGACATGCTTCCGGAGGGAAATGAGCTGCCTAAAACCACGTGTAAAGCCAAGAAGATTCTTTGTTCGTTGGGAATGGAAGCAGAAAGAATACATGCATGTCCGAACGATTGTATCCTGTACCGTAAAGAGTCTACATGCGTCACCGTTGGTTCCTTCGGAGGGCTCACCCATACCGCAAGTGAAGAAACAATTGACAGAGAGAAGGAAGACGGTTCAGCTCCAAGGCATTTAAGGGGACACGAGGTTTATGATATGGTTAAGGATTTAGATGTTGTCCTCGAAAAGGGACGTAAATTGAGAGCTCATGAGAAGAACACCTGGAAGAAGAGATCAATATTTTGGGACTTACCTTATTGGAAGTACCTAGATGTTCGATACTGCATCGACGTCATGCATGTAGAAAAGAATGTATGTGACAGCTTGATTGGTCTCTTACTGAACATTCATGATAAAACAAAGGACGGCGTCAACGCACGGCTTGACTCGGCTGATATGGACATCAGGCCTGAGTTAGCACCGACAATAACAGATAATGGACGAACGTACCTTCCCCCTGCGTGTTACAGTCTGTCCAAGGCAGAGAGAACAAAACTGTGCTAGTGCTTGCATGGTGTCAAAGTTCCGTCTGGTTACTCCGGCAACGTGAAGAAACTTGTTTCGACGCAAGATTTGAAGTTAAATGGCATGAAGTCTCATGATTGTCATGTGCTGATGACACAGATGCTCCTTATTGCAATTAAAAATATTTTGCCGATCAAAGTACGAGAGACAATCATGAGGCTATGTTACAAACCGTCTGTGATATTGATGTATTTCAGACGGTTCGACAACCGTCTGTGATAACCTTCGATTATCACTGACCCATAAATTCAGACGGTTCACAAAACCGTCTGTGATGATGTTTTTGAACCGTCTGTGATGACTTTTTCTGTAGTAGTGTAAGCATATGATATAAATGTTGTTGCATGTATGCCAGAGGAGATGGGCGGCGCGACCTAAGAGTTGCTAATCGATGAATGCCAGAGAGTTCGAATGTAGAGATATATTGTTTTGTTTGGGGTTAAATATTTTTGAGTAGTTAGTGGTAGGGCTTATCTACTCTAGTGGGGATTTGCACAAAATTAAACTGGAAAACCGCCGATTGGTAACCACACAAAAGCAATAAATACATGTAATGACAACACAATGTTTGGTCGTCGGGTTGTGCGCGAAGCGTGACTTACCACCTCGATTACATCAGAAATCCTGTTAACGACCCAAAATTTTAGCTGGTTGTTAATACATGGCCGTCAAAAATAGGAATTCCAATAGTGCATGTTTCTAATTGTAGTTTTGGTGTCCAATTTGGTTAGCCACAATAATGATGTACTGAATGTGATTTTTTTTTATGAATGTTACTGGATTTGTATTACACTTCTAATATTAGATGCAAAGAACGAGTTTAGGTTTTTTTGTTTCAATGAATAAAAAGTCGTTCCTAGTGACATGTTGTTGATTGTTTGTATTCTTAATTACATATTGCAATGCTTTCCATGATAGAAAAAGGTGGTTGTAAATATAAAACCTGTGGTCCTTCATATCATGAAAGTGCCACCAAAATGTTAGCAACGACCAAAATGTGATCACTAATGCTAAAAATGTGTTCATTGTTTCTTCATAATTAATGATGACACACTATCCCATCTTTAAAAAATTAATGATGGGAAATTATATGCGGTCGTTAATACTATTAACGATGGAACCTTTAATAATCGCTAACGATCACAATTTTGTGGTGGTTAATGATTTTAAATGACCACATCTAGACTGTTAGCGACCACATCTCAAAAACGTTTTCCAAGTAGTAGTGTCTCTAAATCAAGGAGTAGTAGTTTCTATAAAAAGAACAGTACCATGAGATCATCAATTGATTTTCCCATGATCTCTCATTTATCGATATACACGTATGATTGGGGTATCGTCTCTCTTTGTAGCTAAAAAGACTTCTTTTAAAGTGGGGGGAATTGGTAGGTGTAGTCTTATAGCACGGAGAACAAAATCCTGAAAAAGCATAGTGAAAAACCAACACAATCAATCTATGTTCATTAATTTATCTGTGCCGTTTGCCATGACATTCCCCATTGTTTTATCCAAACTCAAAAGGCATGTGCATACGGAGGTTAAAACTTAGTCCTAAACAAAGGCAAGATTTTCAACTTATTTAACATTTGTCACAAAATATTTCACAAGTCATCATGGCCCACAAGCCCGTGTGACAAGCAAGGGGGTTAGGTAGGACAAACCCCAATTCCAGACTATAAATAGGACAGGCAGCCAGGCAAACAGCAGCACACACTAGAGCACGAGAGAGAGAGAGAGAGAGAGGCGGCTGCCTGCCTGAACTGGTAACGTCTCTCTCCTCTTTTCTTCGCCCTTTCTTGTCCTCTTCTCTGATCCATCCATCTGATCTTCTGCCCCCGTAGTCATAGCCGCGGCATCACCGGAGAAGGAGCGTCGGCCGGAGTCGGAGGAGAGGCGCCGGATGGGGCGGCAACCGAGCAGCGGGGCAACGGTGTTCCGGTTCACTCAGTCGGAGGTGGCGGAGATGGAGGCGCTCCTGCAGCAGCTCAACAACGCCATGCCGCACCGTAACGTCATCCAGGACCTCGCCGAGAAGTTCACCGCCGCCCGCGCCCGTGCCGGTCAGATCGCAGTTAAGCCCAAGCAGGTAGGGTTTTTTTTCGCTTCTTTTTCTCCATCTACCCGAAGATCCCAGGAATTCGAATTCAATTCCCCCCCTCCGTTCCTTCCTTGGGACATAAGATGGACCCGTCTTATTCCGATCTGGCTCGGATTACGGATGGGCGCAGGTGTGTAACTGGTTCCAGAACCGGAAGTACTCGCCGCGGTTCAGGACCACCATGCTCCCGCCGACGCCGGCGGGGAAGATGCTGCCGGCAGGGGCCAAGGAGCAGCGTGCAGGTTCCGTCAGGGCTGGACCATCTGCCTCTGCGCACTCCGGCTTCCCCTCAGGTGCTCGTTGAGTGCTGATAACTCCAAATTAGTGTGCTGATCATAACAGTCGTTGAAGATCGCAACTGCAGGGCATTCGATTATCTATTGCTTTGTTATTTGGACTAATTTAGTTTTGTAGCCGTCCAGCTATGAATTTATTATTGTCATTTATCGTGTTTGTTTTCCCCACTGATTTTTGTTTGTGTTGTTGAAAATCAGGGAAGAATTCTTCGGAGGGTGGACAACAAGTCGAGTTTGAAGCTAAGTCAGCTGGAGATGGCGCATGGTACGTTCAGGGTTTTCAATACTGGTGTATTTTTTTTACTGGAGAAGCTGATACAAGCGATAATCCCAAAAATCGGAATTTTTGGTGATTTTAGAGCCAAAAAATTCAAACAAACTTTGGCCGAAAATCGGTTCAAAATATCGGCCGAAATTTTTGAAAACCAATTTCAGCAAAAATTCTTCTATATTTGATAAAATTCATGAGAAATAATTTGTTTTGAAACCGGTTTGTAAATTTATCGAGGGACTGGTATAGCCGATAAAACTGATAATCGGTCGATTATCAGAACCTTGGGTAGTGCCTCAAAATTTTCGCCTCTGCCCACCTTTGTTTATCGGTCGCTAATCTTCAAAACTCTTTGCACCTCAGGAGACCTAACAGCCATTGATGGGATCCTACTGCCATCTTGTTGAGACATTAAGCATCTCGATAACTTCCTTGTTCCAGACTTCCAGTCTCAGTGTGCAGGCAGCATTATCTCTATTAGAATAATCTTGTTTCTAGTCGTAGAAGTTGTACTCCTCGTTATCGAGTTCGTGTACGAGTACGACTCTATCATAGTCGGAGTTCGTGTCATAGTTGTAGTCTGAGTTCAAATCAGTTGTCATGGTCGTAGTCAAGTACGACTTTGTATCCGAGTCGGTGTCGAGTCCGCTTCGTAGTCGTATAGCCGGTATAAAAGCAGAGCAATGTAATCGAGAGAGGTGCACCAAGTTGATGCGACGTAGTCGAGAGGGGGTGTCGAGCATGGGCGACAGACGTGGTCGTAGGCGGTCAACGTGACCGCAGAGCAGTGGGTGACCGGCATGGCTGTAGGCGGTCGGGGTGACCGCAGAGGAGAGGGGCGGCCGGCGTGGTCACAGGTGGTCAGCGTGACCGCAGAGCAATTACAAGGTGGTCGTAAGGTTCTAGGAGCAGTCGATAGGACCGTAACAATCTCACTCATGGTTAGATATTCAAGATGAGCTAACAAACACAACTATTGGTGTTTCAAGATATTATCTAGATTTTTATTTAAGAATTATTTGTGTATTCTGCCTTAAAGATTGTTGCCACCACACCACCACACTACTATAAAAGAGGCCATATTGGACGTCTCATCACAAACGGTAACCGTCTGTGTTGTAATTATCACAGACAGTGTTACTAGCAATGGCTAGAATCGTCTGTGATACGCAATTATCACAATTGGTCCTTGTTAATAATCGTCTGTGATAGTTCACAGACTATTATTAAAAAGAATCATTTATGATATTTGGAGACGTCACATATGGTTTTCAATTAGAACCACTATGATATTACCACAGATGGTTATTAATACAAACTGTTTGTGATGTATCTCTGAATGAATGGCGCATGCTTCGTCTCCCTGATGCGTATTTGATTGATTCATCTCCTGGATGAGTCTTGGATTGTTTCAGCTCCTCGATGCATCTATTCATCTCACGCGCCAAATTTATAAAAATGATCAGCTGCCATGGACCAAGTTGAATCCCCACATCACTTATACACTTATTATCTACTCTCAAGCATAAACAAATGGCTCCGATGGTCTCTTTCTTGTCGCCGGCATTGATGGCCAACCTGGCCATCCTGTACGAGCACCTCGCTGGCCATACATTGGTGGATATTACGGAAGGACACTGTTAGCACAGTGTCCTTCCTCCTATGTCTAGGGATTTCGCCAAAGAAGGTGATGACCACTTTCCACCATCTTGACACCCTCATCTATCGTGTAATTCGGTTGGTCTCCCACTTCCGGCGAGCTAACCTCGCCATCAACGTGGTCCTCTACACTGACATTGTATGTCTCCAGGAAACTTGTCGTCACTCGGAGTGCTTACTCGAGGCGGCGGGTGTGTGCTGTGTAATTTTTTTATTTCAGATATCACCAACTCGTAAATGGTTACATAGACAAACTTTGACCCACCTATTACCCTTACTAATCACCATCTTGGTTTTTCATATCTTCCCTCTTCCCCGTGCACTGGTGTGTGTGTGTGTGTGTGGTAACACTATCATATATAGTCTTGCACACCTCATAATTTAAATGAGATAGAGATAAAGTCAGATCCCATATCACACTTGTGCTTCATATGGCATAAAATAAATGACATGCTGGATCCAGTGTCCAAGGTTGTATGGGGAGCTAGAGACAAAGTCAGATCCCATGTCAAATTTGGGCTCCAAATGGCATGAAGCAAATGACACACTAGCGCAAGTATGATATGTTATATGACTTTGTATCTAGCTTATTTAAATTGTAGGGTGTGCAAAACTACATATGTTTGTATTACCATGAAATATATATGTACTACTTCCAGTGAATGGGGAAGATATGAAAAACCAAAAATGGTGATTAGTAATATCACAGTGTGTGATAACACATCACAGACGATTTGTTTTATTAGTCATCTATGATATTAAAGATGGTTATATTTAAAAACGGTTTGTAATATATACACATCACAGACAATTATTTTTAAAAACTATCTGTGTTGTTACTTACCACAGATAGTTTGAAAACCGTCAATGATGACCACATGTCATTACTGACCTATAAATTCAGACGGCTTATGAAATCATTTGTGATGATATTTTTGAACTATCTATGATGATCTTTTCTGTAGTAGTGGCAGGCTTAGCAGTCGTACTCGTTTCTAGTATAGGTTCTTGCTCACACATACTCTATGACTTCATATTGAAGACTACTGCTTGTACTATACAGGCTATGATAAGCCACATGCTATTAACATGCTATTAAGTTAAGTTTGAGTTTTATTTGTAGATTATTGTTTTTCTGATGTTCGAAGGTTGATTTCCACACAGTTGGAAATAATAGGATATTACGATAGCTTCTGTAGAGGGAACCTGGTCCAAGGTAACAAGAACCCGGTGATGATTTTTCCGCACTGAATGAAACACCCATGCAAGGGTTCTAGATTTTGTTTACTATCTTAGTTTATTCATATGCTCTGTTTGAGCGAACTAAGTTGACTTATTTGTTTCCGGTCCTACATAAGTATATTTGTGCTTATCTAAGGTTAGTTATTTCATGTGACCAATTGGTTGCTCGATGACGTAATGTAACCATAAAGGCATCTCTGAATTCATCCCCTATGATTTGAAATATTTTTCTTTGACGATGAAGAATTTTCTATTCTATTTATGTTTTTGAAAGTGTGCCATCTGTTTATATATATATTTCATTTTTTAAAAGCCAAATAGATTTGCATGCATGACAAAACGTTTTTTTCAGGTATGATGTAGCTGCCTTTCTGTCACATAGGTTGTCTGAAACAGGTGACCCGGTAAGGCCCATTGAATTTTTGTTAAATATATAATTGATGTTGGCAGTTCTCTTTGAAAGGCGCAGTTTCCTAACACTGAAGATATAGATTAGCCCATTTCTCATTTTTCTATTCTGGGATTGCATTTTTTACCGGGAAATGTAGAAACTTATTCTGCGAGAGGCTGCTCCAATACCACCAACTGGAACTTTTTTATTTTATTATACAAGATGGTTTTAGCACAGCACGGATCATCTAACATCATTTTGGGAATCTTGTTTATTTGCTAGCTTTGGGATTATATGCAGGGCTGATACTAGAGTTTGTATGAAATTAATACTTTTTTATGTTCGTGTAGCTGTGTAGACGTGTCAGCATTTTTTCTAAAATTATGTATAAACGTTTCCGTAGTGTTCTATGTGAGTTTACTTGTTTACTACCTATGCCATTCACTAATTCCGCTGCACTTGTTTTTTTTTTTTTATGTTTCAGGAAGTAAGTTTACTACTTGTGACATACACTAATTCGGCTTGCACTTGTTTCTTTTTTATGTTTTAGGAAGTACTGGTTCGTTTTTCTGGATTTACAGTAGCGGAGGACGAATGGATTAATGTTCGTAAATATGTGCGACAACGTTCTCTTACATGTGAAGGCAACGAATGTTTTGATGTGCTTCCTGGAGACAATATTGTTTGTTTTAAGGTCTTGTCATTTTAAGCTTTTTTTCTTGACCTATATCTCAGCATGTCACAACTTGGGAATTGCTTTTTTGCTTTCTACCTGAAATTTAAGTTCTTGTTTGAAACTATGAGGAGGACAGTTTTGTTTTAGCCCTCTAAATATTATGCAATATGTAGCCTAGCTACGCTTATCAGCTTTTCCAATTCAGTTCCTTAGTTGATCTACATCTGAAAACTGTGCTCATTGAACTCTTATTGTGCATTTGTCTTGTCCTTCGACTTGTTGGTCTCTGATGGATATCCTGATCAGATTTCACCGGCCAAAACTGTTGGATCTTCCTAGGTTTCTGTTGTGAATTAATGTGCAGTGTAGATGACAGACTGATTGAAGTTTATTGTGCCGAGTCGATGTTTTAATTATTCCCTTTTAAGAAAATGTGTTATGAATATTCTAAATTTCTGAGATGTGCACAAGTGTACATTCTCATTTCGTTATAGCATCATGAAACTCAAGGACCTGCTAATTCATATCATGAACTGCTCGATTTCTCCTTTTTTTTTCCTTCTACAATTTGCGATGTTGTCAAAATGTTTTGGTTGACGGTACTTGTTGAATGGCTTTGCTATAATATTTCAGAATTAATAAGATCCAGTGTTGCATGTATTTTATACTATATTCTGCTCTGTAGTTGCAAAATTAAACAGGACATTGAAATCCTGCATCAGTTTCCCTGTTGCTTTCTATATTATATATTGATAAACATGTTTCATACCAGAGTTTACTCTGATGCCACAAGGCCCAACCTACATACCATTTCTTGATCTCAAAAGCCAAAGTATCACGAGTTCACGACTGTGCCCGTCCAACTTTAGCCATGTAAACATGTTATTATTCCAAGAAATATAGGTCTTTTTTTAGTTCCAATTTACAATTCTATAGAATATGATTTTTATATATTTCTATATAATTAACATCTTTTAGCCACACTTTTGAGTACTACAATTGAGTTTTAATTTGGTCCAAAATTGGATGTTAATTAGTTGCCTGAAATTAATTATTTGTTTGTTGAATGTTTATGATTAAACTACATCCCGAGAGCCTTTTTGCAGGATGAAACCAGCTGTAACGTGTCTCTAGTCTCTTATAAATTGCAAAAAAAAAAAAACAACATTCATTGTATGTGCGAAATGATTTCATGAAATATGTCTTGCCAAATAAAGTCGTGTATCTTGGTAGTCAGTGCACAAACACCGAGGGCCATAAACTAGAGATTAAATGTGCGTGTAGTTTATTGCTAGTTGAAGAAAGAAATATACTAAAAAATTATGTACAATTTTTGAAGGTCTGAGTAAGGAAATGTTTTTGTTTCCAATCACGCATGGGTGTAACATTGTAATGGAAAGTTGAACACAGGACCAATCTATTTTCATCTGATTTTTCTGTACTATAGTGCTATCACTTACCCGGGTTGTTGTCCCACATGAATTAACACTTCTGTTCTCAATTTACCAGGAAGACAAAGAGCAGGCTCTCTATTTTGACGGCCGTGTCCTTGATGTTCACAGGCGAACACATGATATAAGAGGATGTCGCTGTAGGTTTCTTGTTCGCTATGATCACGATCAGTCTGAGGTACTTCACTCTTAACGTTCTTCATGCATTGACTGTGATTGTAGTATTGTAGTAGGTGGTAAGCTAGAAATTTTAATTTAGTCGATTCTAGTACTGTAGTAACGGTAGTAATGTATGTTCTGAGCTGGGTAATTTAATTCTCTCATCTTATGTATGATTATTTTTTTACATTTTTTATTGAAGCCGTGCAACTCATTATTCCATGAAGAAGAAAAATATTTTTACTGTCAATTGCACTATATATCCTTCAACTTGCACAGTTATTTCACTTAGGGCACAATACTTTGACCTCGATCAGCATTTAGGTTCCCTGAACTTGCATAAGAAATTTAATGTATGCCCAACCGATGTACCTTTAAGGACGCACATGCTAAAATTTTCCGAATTCATACCTACCATGCAATTTACTAATTTGTTAAATATTCTGATACGTTAGCCTCTGCACCCAGCTGCGCCCTATTACAAGACTACATTTGTGCTGAACTAGCTTATTAGGAATGTAAAATGATATGTTTTTGTGATAGTAGGCTAATTGTCTTGCTGTTTACTTGAATAAACTGAGACCACACAGTGGTGATCGAATAAGTTATGTTATTAGTGCTTACATTTATTTTAATGTGATAAGGAATTTGTTCCACTGAGGAAAGTGTGCCGTCGACCAGAAATTGCTTACAGACGGCAGCTTTTGCACGCTGCTAGATCGGCGGCTTCATCAGCTCATGTTGAGACTCCACCGAAAGAGGTTGTGGTTGAGTCAGCACTAACTGATGAGAGCCTAACTGAGCAGAAACCCCCAAAACAGCACAAGATGATGGATGATGTGAACATTGACAAGATGACCATGATTTCTGACCCAGATCAAGAAGAGCTAATGGTTAAGAGTGTTGCTGCCTTATCATGTTCAGATGTGCTAATGGTTAAGGGGGATGCGGAGGCTGCTGCGAAAGTTGAGGTTGCCGATGGAGCACTAGAAGACGATCTGACACAGGGATAGTACTTTGGCTTTCCATTTCCTGTGCATGTGTGTGACTGCAGAAAACATGGGCTGTGATGATTTTACGATTGCTTAGAAACTTTTGCTCAAACGAAAATGATTGCTTAAGAAAAAATGATTGCTTGTGATGAGTTGATGGGAATGTGGCGATATTGGCTTGGTTGCTATTGTACAAATTCGTTGAATTATGGATCTGTTTAGCTCAATGTCTATTGTAGTGGCCTATTTAGCTCAATGTCTATTGTATATGCCATATAGTGTCTTGCTGGCTTCTGAAGATTGCCCCTGAAGGCGAGAGTGGGTTGTTTCGAATGGCAAGGCTTCAGGGGGCCACTTCTCAAAGTATTACTGCGGTTGTGGTTACACAACAAACACTAAAGGAAAGGAGTTACGGAAAGATCGTGGAAGGACTACACACCCTGAAAATAGCAATAAAAGTTTGTGCTAGTGTCTTGAAAGTTGGTATTGTCTGACTCTTTGTTAAAAAAGAGTGCTCTGGTGTTCCCCATGACACACTCAGGTGTGTATATAGCCATGGAAGTTTAGTTACATGGATACCTCTACCTAAGTCTACCTTTACAGAGGTACATAAGTCCTTTCCTTTGCCTGTAGTTACATAAACACTTCTATCTAATTCTATTCTTCTAGAGGCATATATATGCAATTTTCTGGCCTTGTGGGCTTCCATGAAATTGTTGTCTTTGTTCTCCTGGCATCGTGGGCCATTTGGGCCAAGGTGGGGGCACCTACTTTGGGAATTTGATAGTGTGTCTGAAATCTGAACACATGATAATGATCATGGCAGTACGGTTCCGCCATATGATAGGTTATCAAGATACCAAAGCAGGGTTGCCTCTAGATTGTTAATAGCAGAGCAATCTCGTTAGGAAAGATTAGGGATGGAAACGGATCGGAATGATCGAATTGTCTTAAATACGAATATGAATTCATATTTTTGAAACGAATACGAATTCGAATATTCTCGAATACGAATACGAATTGAATATTGTAACGAATATGAATTCGAATCGAATATGTATTTAATTCAGTCAAATACGAATATCATCCTCAACTTCTGTAACAACTTAATTGGGTCAAATACGAATTCGAATACCGCTGAGCGGACCGGCCAGCAAAGAAAACGGATTGAATACGAATCGTATAGTCTCCAATACGAACATTCTCAAATACGGATACTAATATTGTCTAATACAAATACGAATATTTTTCTAATACAGATTTTGTTTACCACATTCATGTTTTCTCGGATATGAATATCAGATAAAACAAATTATTCGTTACCGTTTCCCACCTCTAGGGAAGATAAACCCTACGAGTGGCCTGGGACATGCATGGTTTACCAGAGTCTTGCACTTTGCAGGACCTGATTAGTTCATTTTGGCTCGTTGATTCCTTTGCCAGTAGGAAACTTTCCGTTGAATTTAGTCTTCGAAACACATGACTGAAGAACCATTAATCTCATTAACTCACAAGTCACTAGCAACCATACATCCCTGCTATGCAAGATATGATGGAAGACACGATGAAGTTAGAGAATAACAAAGAAAACACGCTGAAAAGGTGTGTCAGTTTGCATCGCAATATCGTGTCTTAGTTCTTGTGTTTAGTTCTGCTATTAGCTCCACCTTACCGTTCCCATCTCCGACAAGCTATCTATGACCGTGTTTGTGTGCATCAGCCCACCTGCCAAACCATGCGTATGAGAGAGGCTAGGCCAACATCTGGTGTGCAGTCGTAAATGAGTTATGACTACTGTGATCGGAGTTTGGAGTGGTCGAAACATCCCACATCAGATTCCTGTGCATGTGTGTGACTGCAGAAAACATGTGTTGGGATGATTTTATGATTGCTTAGAAACTTTTGCTCAAAAGAAAATGATTGCTTAGAAACACCCCACATCAGATTCCTGTGCATGTGTGTGGCTGCAGAAAACATGCGTTGTGTGATGATTTTATGATTGCTTGTGAGTTGATGGGAATGTGGCGATATTGGTTTGGTTGCTATTGTACAAATTCGTTGAGTTATGGATCTGTTTAGCTCAATGTCTATTGTAGTGGCCTATTTAGTTCAATGTCTATTGTATATGCCATACAGTGTCTTGCTGGCTTCTGAAGATTGCTCCTGAAGGCGAGTATGGGTTGTTTCGAAAGACAACGCTTCAGGGGGTCACTTCTCAAAGTATTACCACGGTTGTGGTTACACATCAAATAATAAAGGAAAAGAGTTACGGAAAGATTGTGGAAGAACTGCCCTCAACTTACACACCTTGGAACTAGCAATAAAAGTCTGTACTAGTGTCTTAGAAATTGGTATTGTCTAACTCTTTGCTAAAAAAAAGTGCTCTAGTGTTTCCCATGATGGGCTCGGGTATGTATATGGCCATGGAAGTTTAGTTACATAGATACCTCTATCTAAGTCTACATTTACAGAGGTACATACATCCTTTCCTCTGCATATAGCTACATAAACACCTCTATCTAAGTATATTCTTCTAAAGGCATATATATAATTTTCTGACCTTGTGGGCTTCCATGAAACTGCCATCTATGTTATCCTGACATCGTGGGCTATTTGAGCCAAGGTAGGGGCACCTACTTTGAGAATTTGATAGTGTGTCTGAAATCTGAACACATGATAATGATCATGGCAGTAAGATTCCGCAACACCCTTGCATATATGATAGGTTATCAAGATACCAAAGCAGGGTTGCCTCTAGATTGTTAATAGCAGAGTAATCTCGTTAGGGAAGATTAGGGAAGAAAACGAATAGTCTCAAATACGAATATAAATTCATATTTTTAAAATAAATATGAATTCAAATATTCTCGAATACGAATAAGAATCGAATATTGTAAGGAATACGAACTCGAATAGAATATGTATTTAATTTGGTCTAATATGAATATCTTGCTATAACTTCTGTAACAACTTAATTCGGTCGAATACGAATTCGAATACCACTAGGCTTGTCACTGGGCCGACCGGCTGGCATAGGAAATGGATTGAATACGAATCGAATAGTCTCGAAAACAAACGTTCTCGAATACGAATGCGAATATGAACATTCTCAAATACGGATACTAATATTGTCAAATTTGAATACAAATATTTTGAATACGAATTTTGCTTATCATATTCACGTTTGATTGAATACAAATATCGAATAAAACAAATTATCGGTTACTGTTTTCCACCTCTAGAAAAGGTGGGCCCTACGAGTGGCCTGGGACATGCATGGTTTACCGTAGTCTAGCACTTGGCAGGACATGCATGGTTTACCGTAGTCTAGCACTTGGCAGGACCTGATTAGTTCATTTTGGCTCGTTGATTCCTTTGCCAGTAGGAAGCTTTCCGTTGAATTTAGTCTTCGAAAGACATGACTGAAGAACCATTAATCTCATTAACTCACGCAGTCACTAGCAACCATACATCCCTGCTATGCAAGGCATGATGGAAGACACGATGAAGTTCATAAGCAGCCCTACATCCCTGCTCAGCGTTGCATTACAGCGAGCTTTTTGGGCTCGGCATTGAGATTCAGAAATTTACGCATCCGGTGGACACGTGCTATGGGTATATTTGTCTCAATTGTCAGGGCTTGATTATTAAGACTTCTTTAACACAATTCTTCTCTTCACTTTGGACTAAAAAATTATGCCCATAACAAAACAACAAAAATCTATTCCCTTCCCATTCCCAACCGATAGTTCTCGCAGTCACTAGACAAGCATATGCTCTTATTTGGTTGTCCATGAATTCGACTAAACGATAGCAAAATTTGATTGAATTCATTAACTCTCACCCTCAAGCCCGGCAGGCTAAGTGCTCGATCGTTAGTTGCTAACTCAAAAATAAATGCTAATGTAATCCAAAAATGTATTTCTTTTAGAAGAGATGCTAATCATATCCCAAATTATTGATCATTCAATTGACGTGTACATGAAGAGTATCCTAGAAAGGGCAGAATCATGATCCTGGCAATGGCCAGGTCTTTGTACAACAGTTTATCAGCGCTCCAAGCCATGTGCACTACTACATAAATCAGTATTACAAACGGTTCAGAAATATCATCACAGACGGTTTTCTGAACCGTCTGAATTTATGGGTCAGTGATAATAGAAGGTTATCACAGACGATTTTCGAACCGTCTGTGGTGTAAATATCACAGACGGTTTGTAAATAAAAACCGTACGTCTGCGATATATAAATATCACAGACGATTTTTAGTTAAAAACCGTCTATGATATTTATATATCACAGACGATTTTTACTTACAAACCGTCTGTAATATTCTTTTCTACCCCTAAATCTATTTCTTTTTATTGGCTAACCTCAGAAAATGCTAGCCATGCCCTCTGAAACAAGCAGATCAACATGTGCATATATACACACAATTCACATCTCAATTTATTTCACAAACATAAAACATCTAATTTACATCTGAATTCATTTCACAAACATAAAACATCCAATTCACATCGCACTTCATTTCACAAACATGAAACATCCATTTCGCAAATCAATTAATTGAAATGAAATAAAATATCCATTAACAAATATACAATTACAAAAGATGTATGTTGCATTTGCACTTAGATGGTAACATTGTATTTTTTATTACTCTATCACTCCGGAATTGAGGTCTTGCGAAAGGAACAGATCCGTAATCAACGAACTTTGTCAGGCTGCACAAGCAATACTTGGATGGATTGCCATCCAAGTATTGCTTGTGCAGCCTGACAAAGTTCATTAATTATGGACTGTTCCTTTCGCGAGACCTCGATTCCAGAGTGATAAGAGCAATAAAAAATTATTATGTGTTGTAGAACTCTCCATCTAAGTTTATGAGAAAAAACCTTTTCAAACGGGGAATTATAGGAAAATACCATACCACCTTAGCAGGAGGTCCTTTCTTCACCTCTGTTCTCTCGCTGTCATCTGATTGATTGTTACGTTTTTATCGGGATGCGTTGCACACTGGATATACATGCATGTTTGCATACTCTTTACGGTACATGATACAGTCGTTCGGATATACATGTATTCTTTCTACTTCCATTCCCAACGGACAAAAAACCTTCTTGGCTTTATACGTGGTTTTAGTCGACTCATTTCCCTCCGGAAGCATGTCCGCTAAAAGACCTAGCAGTGCCGTGAAACTTTTGTCGGACCAACCGTTGCTTGCCTTCAATTTCAACAGTTCAAGCACGGCCGACAACCACGTGTACTTTGACCTGCAGCATGTGAACAAATGTTTCTCCGAATCCTCCATCAAGCCCCGGAATTTAACATACTCTCTTATCATAGTTCTCTTCCACATCGCGAAGCATCTGATCTAGATTGTCATTAAGTAACCTATCTGAATCCGAACCACAATCGACATCATCCGGCGGCATGTCATTCACTTCACCGGCGATGTCATCCGACCGCACATCATTCACTTCATCAGCGATGTCATCCAGCGGCATATGATTATTGACTTCGCCATGACTGGTCCAACATGTACAACCCTTTTTGAAACCCCTCCGAATCAAGTGCGCTTCAATTTGCCCTCGGTTCTTAAACATCTTTAAATTATCATAGTCGGTGCATGGACAATACATATATTCCACCCCCTTATTCAGTATATCCTCCTCGACAGCTCTTGTAAAAGCAGACACGCCATTAATGTACTATTCACTCACATGGTTCGCGGCATATATGTAGCTTCGGTCCTACGTTATGTATATATATAACAACTTAGTATTAAAAATTAAATTAATTAATTATTACTACATATATACCACATGCATTCAGGTTTTGCTAGCTTAATTCATATTATAAACACAACAGCTATTATATAATCAACAATTTTGCAAACCATCTTCAATAACGCACTCACCAATTACTAATTAGATCTAAATTATAATGCAAAGAAAAATAAATTTCATTACTAACCATATCTGGAGCAGAAAAGTATGAATCTTCAAAACTCAATCTCTACCTCCTCTCACCAAATTAATTGGCCTGAAATCACCTAGCTTGCCTCCTGAGCGAAAGAGTACAACACCAGCTAGATCTGGATCGAAATGAAAACAGATGCGGTTCTGAGCAGCGCAATAAATGTCTAGCGCCATTATCACAAGCGATTTTTAATAAAAAATCATCTGTCATAATTGCAGATTATCACAGACGGTTTTTAATAAAAACCGTCTGTGATACTCAAGTATCACAGACGGTTCAACGGTAAGAACCGTCTATCATACTCGTTTTCTCCGACGCCATCAACACAGACGGTGTCCAAATTAAAACCGTCTGTGTTAGTGTCGGTCACAAACGGTTTTATCAAACAGTCTGTGATTTACCGTCTATTATTAGACTTTCTGTAGTAGTGACAGATGTCGAGTACTTGTTGGCAGCTGGCTCAGCAGGCGTCTTGGTAGTCATTTGGTCCACAGCATGCACGATGCTCTGAAGCTCCTCCCATGTAGCCTTGTAAACCATTCTCTGCCTTTTTACAGCAGATTTTTCCCGCGAATGCCTTCGAAACCACGTCTATGCTGCAGCCAAGAAAAGGGAGAAGTTCAACGTCAGAATGATAACTGAAGAAAATTAACAAGAGTGGCGACAGACAGGCAGCTAATGAAACAATTTAGAAACTGCATAAACACCACACAGATCCAATTATAATGTTACAGCTGCCGAATCTGGGACAAAACAAGGTTATCTGCCAACTTGCGAACAGACAAACTGTACTGGTAGTTCTCACCAAAACAAATGAATTTATAGAATTATTTGAAAATATGCCAGAATCATAACAGTTATGAAAGGGCAGGAGAACGCTTCAGTGCAAAAGCCCTGTCAAAAAGTAAGAAAAAGAAAGAGGAAATAGGAGATAGAAGGGAGGATGGAGAGAAAATGGTAGTCAAGATTCTTGTTCTTCACTTTTTTTTAAAAAAAAAGTCTGGTTCTTAAACAGACCAGTCGTGTCCGTATTCTACTAATGACGATGGTAGTCAACCACAAGCTTTGATGGACAATGTGAACTTAAAGATGGAATGCAAACATTTACATTATACATGATCTCACCAGATGTTGCTCTGCTGCTCTAGAAAATTTGGAATTTTCTGTAACTTGTGGACTTGTGGTACCCATAAGGTGGTCCAACTAGTTCTATGTCTTCTGTCAGTATACTAATTGTTTTTATTGCAAGTTACTACATCCTCTGAAATCTACTCATCCAGTCATTACATAACGCAGGAAATACTAGGCATCTTTAGCATCACAAACTTCTAATAATACCAATGCCCTGTGCAGTGGTTGAATAAATGGGACCGTGATAGGTGTTCGTATAGGTGAACATATTAAAAAGCATACTACAGTGGCTTTCTTCTATGGTATAAATAACTAGCTTATTAACAGAGGACTGCAAAAGTATTTGAAAAACAAGTTTACAAAACAGAGAGACGGATATGCAGTTAAAAGAGGATCTTACACATCCTTGAATTAGCTGGGAAAATGACAGAGCGCCTAAACAAATGAAATTCACAGTTATTTTGAGGAAAAGAGCAGCTTTTACGTATCAGTAGAAGATGGCACTAAGTTTAAGGTTAGAAATTCACGTTGCTGAATGCTGAGATCAGTGCGCTGGATAGCGCGCCATACGATCTCAGTACAGCGCTCGAGGCCTAGCTGCTCTGCACATTATGGCCATCAAAGCGCCCACTAACTGCGAATCACTAATTAGAAATTTGGCTAACAAGTGAAAATGTTGAAAAACTAATTTGCATTGGTTTCTTGGCATCTAAACATACAGGCATGGTTAGGGTAACTGGGTAAGAACTACAAATTGCCAGACATGGCGGCCCTCCCCGGAGGTGTCGATGACGGTGACCGTGTATGCCTCCAGCTGCTCCTTGATCTGCCAAGAAACAACAAAATGTAAGCCATCAGGGCAAATTCAACATACAAAAGCTCATAACTTCCACTTGCTGCGACACCACCAAGATTAGAAGCAAAAGGCACCAACGGTGGTGGCAAGAAGTACCTTGGCCTCCAGCAACTGCATAGCGGGGGATTCGGAGGCCCCGCCGGCCCCGGTGCCGACGCCCAGGCCGAGAATCCCATACCCCTGGGGCAGCAAGAAAGAAGGGGAGGGGACCAGGTCGTGAACCTGGTGGTGGTGGAGGAGGAGGACGGGGAGGAGAGGGCAAGGGCAACTTGACGGCGGATAGCACAGGAGGAGGAGCGGCGGAGGAGCATGGCGGCGAGGTAGCAGGGGGCGGCGGACCTCATTAGCAGCATCGTGAGTGTGGTACTGTGGCTGCGTAGGCTTCAGGACGCCTTTTCTTTTCGGCCCCATTGTCCATTGAGTTGCCAGTACCGGCCCAAAAGATAATTGTAGTGGGGGTCGTCCAGTCTTCCGTAACGTCACCAACCCGGTCTAAACTAAAGGGCTTTTCTTTTTTTGAAGGACTAGTCATATGCCCGTGCGTTATAACGAAAACTTATATTCTAATTTCTGTACAATACGCACTAACCATATATTAGACATACTATTCACTTGAATGTGCAATCATCGAATGTTCAAATCATTTCATCAAGATATGCATCAACGAAAATTGTACTGAATGATAAAGATGTGAACCACATCAACGAAAATTGTAGCCGCAATATTTTGACAAAAAAATGGATCTTATCCATAAAAGAAACTTACCAACCACTACAAGCTTCAGTCCACATCATAGGCTTGTAAGGCTTGTTAGGAGAAAATGCATCACAGTAAAAAACCATTGCATGCATTTATCTGTTCAAAGAACAAAAGTTAAATGTATTCAACAATTTGTTTTACAAAAGAAGCCACATGAAGGTAAGCACCTTTCAAACAAATGAAAGTAAGCAGCATATGAGAGCTTTCCAATTGAGATTCCAAAGAAATTACAATTGTATTCGCAATGGAAAGAAATCTTGCAACGAAAAGATAATTATAGCGACCTAATAGCCTATTGACGGGATAATGCTCTTGGATATATTTTCATTTCTCCATAAAATTGTTCCTAGCCGACTTGAGCATGTTTTAAACAAAATAAACTATATGACTTGCATCTGAACTCTGAGTCGAGGAGTCAATGGTGGCCGGTAGGGTATAATTGTATTATGATCAACTTAACTAACAGGTCTTCTAGATAAACACTAATTGAGCAACAATGACAAGAAAAGGATGCTCTCATTTATCTTCATCCACATCAAGGAACTAACATAATATCTAGGCTGCTGGCAATTTGTAAAAGGGCTAACTGATTCTGAAACATAAGAAAATACCTAGGTTGGAAACTTAGGAGATTCAAGGCCTTGAAGAGCTTAGAGATAAAATTACCTGAATGCCATGCACGACAAATTTTAGTGGTGCCCATCGTTGAATCCACCTAAACGGAGGATACCCAAGAACTTGCAATGCTTGAATAGAATTCCATAAAAAAGGACATCTTGCTTTAGAAAATCTTCAAGCGATATTACAATAACCAAACAATTGGAACCCTGCAAGCGCATCAATACCAAATTGTGAATGCATGCTAGAAAGAAAAGACCCAGGTCACGCAAGATCTGCTAAAGATTGGGTCCAATCTAACTAAATACATCTACTCTGATTCAAAATTGTTCCACGGATCAAAAGCAAGGAGTAGCATTAACAATAACCTAGAACTGAGAAACTGGAAAGGGAAAGGCAGAAGGAAGCACAGGGATAGAAGAGCCACTCACCAAATCGAATATAATGGGAAGGGAATGAAACCCTAGCGCTGTAGGAGGAGAGGTGCGCTCACCTGGTTCACGATATCAGGGTTGGCCTTGAGGGGGATCCACCGCTTCCCCATCTTCTCGGGCATGCGGTGTAGCGGAGGTGGATCCACTGCTTCCCCATCTTCTCGGGCGTGAGGCGTGGCCGAGGAAAAAAGGAAGTGCTTGGCGGCGGCGGAGATAGGGATGCGGAGGAAGGAGGGCATCGCGGGTGGGCGGCGAGATGGTGAGGAAGCCTCGGTGTGGCGGGAGGCGTGAGTCGGCGACAACATTATAGAACTCGGGGTGGGAGGAGGAGGCGGCGGAGGAGCGGGGAGGCGGCGGCGGTGAAGCGTGCGGAGGAGGAGGCGGGGAGACGCGGGGAATGGGGAGATGGGCCGCCGTCGCCTCGGTTCTGGTCGCTGCCGGTCTCGATGCGCCCAGATCTGGTCGCCGCCGACATCTTTCCGCCACCCGTGACACCGCTGCCTCGTCGGATCCGAGCAGCCTGCGCCGGATCCCGCCATCACCGCGCCGCCCTAGCCCAGATCCGACGTGGGGTGGGGGGGAGGAGGCGGCAGCGCGGGGTGGGGGAGGAGGAGGCGATGGCGGAGCGGAGGAGCGGGAGAGGAGGAGGCGAGGGCGGAGCAGAGGAGCGGGGGAGGAGGAGGTGGCGGCAGTTATGCGGAGGAGGCGAGGGCGAAGCGGGGCGGCAGTAATGTGGAGGAGGCGGTTTCGGCGGACGTGGGGTGGGCGGAGGAGCGGAGGCAGGGGCAGCGCGAGGTGTCGGCAGTTCTGGGCGGACGTGGGCGCGTGTGAAGCTGGCGGCTTATTTTTAATCGGACGGCTGAGAAGGACAGGAGGACGCACCGACGACCACCAACTCCAATTCTTAAGTAGTAGAGATAACCTCTAAGGTGGTTCAACTTTGTCAACGTCGCCAGCTAGCCCTTCTCGCTCTGGTGTGCGCTCTCTCCCACGCTCCTAAAGCTAAGCCATGACATCCGCACCCTAGTTCTCAGCTCACTCCTATTCTAAGAGGAAGAATTTTTCGTCTTCCCCAAGTTTGGCCATAAGCTCTACCACCCGATTCCTCATTATCCATCGAGTCTCCAACGATGCCATTATATACTTTGTGTTTGTCTTATCTCCCTCTACCTCATGCTAACCCCTACCCATTTGCCCTCAGGAAGCCAAAACTGATGTCCTCACCGCTCGTTCCCTTCACTTGGGTGAGGTTCAGACATGGCCATCATGCCCTTCTTGTTAATCTTGACTCCCCTATGCTAACGAGCCCCTTTAATTATCTTACCGTGTCCCAGAGCCACAAGGACACGGTCATCGTCCCTGATGCTGACCAAGCTCGTCTTCACTGCTGTTCTCGCACCTCGCCCAAGATCTCGGTAATCCTTTTTGCCCTCCTACAATTCATTTTGAAGCCAAACTTATAGGCTAGCCATCGGACCCTAGAACCGGCCACAATGCTCTGACCACATTCACCCTTTCTCGTCACCGCCAGCCACCGTGAACAGCACGGCACATTACGTGAAAAACCATGAGCATTGCTCTATTAGCTTCGCATTAGCTCAAAGATCATGGAACCACCTCCAATTTAAAGAAGCTAGGTAGAAAGTCAACTTCGCCATTGCCATCCATGTCACCACCGCCTTAGTTTATCCTTGTGTTCATAAATGCTTGATGTCGTGCCTATGTAATTATGAAAAGGAGGTTTTGGATTGCATATCTCAGACAATACATTCGTAAAGTTAACCTTTCAAGGAGCGTGATTATATATTGACGAAAAGCCTACGTACTCATCGTAATGATCATAGACTCTCGTTTTATTATTCCTTTTACCATGGTACTAATAGGCATGAGCTAGTAACTTGAGTGGTACAGATAGGGCGGAGCCAAGATTTAGCGATGCGGGGGCAAATAAGCTATATGTTTGATGAGGAGATTAAGTGGCTCTAACGATAGTAATATTCTTGAAAATATTCAATATTACAGTATAAATTTGTTAAAGCATGGCATAGGCGCCTATCCATGCGTGTGTTTAAGCCGATCAATTTCCCCGAAACCATCTTTTCTACGTTTACTTGAGTTACTTTTGGTTCCCTGAGTTGCTTGCACAGGACAAATATGTTTGAATTAAAAATAGAAAGATTAATTTAGTAATTAAACATCCAATTTGAACTCATAATATTTTACTCTTTCTATTCTATCTTTACTTAATATTTTTATTTTTCACGGTCTGTGAGATGCAGCTTTGGCGGTTACTTATATAACTTCAAATTAAGGCATAATAATAAAATTAGAGTTTTAAATCTATTGGTGATCAAAATTTATAAAGTCAGATGGCATGTATAAGATGTCAAGTAAAAAAGAACAGATGGAGTAGCTTTCTAGCTGGCTCAATAAAAATCAACATGTACATACATCATGACGGAGGCATGGTTGAGTTCTTTTCGGCTTATGGTTTATGCTACAGTAATTAGGTTTCAAACGGTACGTTTTTTCAATGCATGTCAATAGGAAAATTGTAGTAAAGAGTATACTGAGTTCAGTTGTACTGTTCGCAGTCGTATGCGACTATTTTCCTTTCTGTACTATCTCTCACGAACAGCCAGAATTCAAAAATTTAAATTATAAATCTAAATCACAGTCTAAAAGAACCCACCGAGGAAGCCCTGTAGGTAAAATCGAAGGGGGCTTGCTCAGAGTGCAAAACAACAGTTATGCAGCCACGTGTAATTATGGAGAGACGAACATTCATCACTGCAAAACCAACTATTGTTAAATTTTCCACTTGAAGATGGTTAATTACATTCATACCACTGAAAAAGAAATGAAGTTGTCTATGGGCCCATAATTACATTCATACTTGGCTTATCCAGCCCTTTTGCTACCCTTTATCCCCACCTGTTACCCTTTTCCTCGCCATCACTTATTTTTCACTTTCGTCTTCATGAATGGTTGAATAATCACTTCCATTAGGTCAAACCCTTTGAATATAGTCAAAATAACATAAAAATCTATATTTTTCACTTTCGCAATTGTAGATATAGTAGGAGTTTTCACTTCTTTGGAGTCACGAATGTGCAGTGGTAAATATGCAAAATACCTTACGATAAACTCTTTGAATCGGGTTTCAATCAGCCCGATGTGATGTTTTAATTTTTAAAAAGTTAAGGACACAATAGCTGAGTACAACATACATATTTCAGCTTGAAATATATTATCACTAGCTACTTTAAATATGGCTGAAATATGTATGCAAATCTATCGACCCACTAACCTAAAAGGTGTAATTTACTATTTTTTAAAAAAAAATCTCAAACGATCGTATTCCGTCTTGATGGCTTTCATTTATCTTCATTTTACTGTCTTTCGAAGGAGTATCACTCCAGGGCTTGTTTAGAACGCATAAATTTCATATGAAACCGTTCAGTCTTTACGAATTAGGGACAAATTCCGTGTTCTAAACATGGTTTCATTTCTTCCGCCATTTGTGGTTGCATTAGAATTTCTTTTGAGGTGACAGTCGCATTAGAAATGTTACTGTTCGATCTTTAACCAACGCGTTTGTACGGAATGCACACCATCTTTCAATTCTTTCCCTAGACCTGCCGAAAATTTAGCCATGGCTGAATAAATTGGAGTTTCCATGCGTATTTATAACATTTCAGAGATCGATCGAACACGTGTTTAATCCCATGCCGCCGAACTGAAGATTCAGATTGTACAAAACTGAGAACGTGAACGCAAGCACTTGAAGTCTGAAGAAACCAGCACAAATCGATTTCCGCAAGATCGAGATTCATCTATCATAATTATTATTACACGGAGATGTGATCGTAACGAGGCATCCGTAGTGATCATCTACTGTGATTTGCAGGAGTGAACGAGAATGGCGACGCTCCACGGCTCCAGTGCCCCTGGTCGGCTGTTCTCTTCCTCCAAAACTTCTCTTGCTCCAAAACTAACAGCTTTTAGTTTTTGTTATAGTATCTATTTTTTAAACAGAGTATTTTATCAAAACAGAGTCTACAAGTTAAACGATCTATATGTTAAAAACCCAATATCTGTACCAGTCAAAATCGTAGTGAGTATCTGTCTCTCCGTAATCTGTACTGTAAACAGTTAAAGTTCAAAAATTTCAACCAAAAATCATAAACTACAGCCGCACCCAAACAGACCGTATGCGCAGCTTCTCTCACAGCACCGCCACCGTTTCCCGTGTTGGAAATTGTACTCACACTAGAAGCAATAGAACAGAGTAAAGGTAATAGAAACAGAGAGGTAGTATAGCTCTAACACTTCATGCTACATTTCATTGATCTCATCTAAATACAGTTGAAGTTTGGGAAGCTACAAGCGTGTGTTACAAAGGATGTATACTAGTTATCTATTATAGACTGCAAACACCGACTTAACTCAAACCGACATGAAGATTACAACCCACGTTACACATGTGCAAGCTAGTGTATTGGTAATGTCTTACACAACTCCAGTATAAATCTATCTATTATTACTAGTAAAGTTTGACACTTCACTTTACCGTCATTGACCTAGAAGTTATCCAGTAGAAAGACACCTCAAGGTTTCTACTTGAAGCATTGTCATATGTTGGCAAATCCTTCGTATCTTTCCAGCATGCATGCAGGTCATCTCTTGTGAAACCCAATTTTACTTTGTTTACTTTTAATTTATTTTCTAGAGAAATCTATCTCTGTAGCAATAATTCTCTAAACAAAATCTTTGTGAAAATTTCTTCTAGCTCAAATATTATCTCCAACCATTTCTGTAGCACATCCTGTTCTATTCATCTTATCAAATGGGCATGTACTCACCACTCCGTAAATTCTCTTGTCTGCAATTCCTTTCCTTTTCTCCGACTTATTTATCAGCCTCCAAACTTTTCTTCCCAACCTTACGGATCTTGTCCTTGACGAATTTTACCAAATCCTTCCACTTCATACTTTCTTCAACTATCAACAAAGTATGTGACTTATAAATCTCCGCCATGCTCCTAACACATCTTGGAGCTGACTTTGGCATTGTCATTTGCTCGCTAGCACTCAGGGTAAAACTCATCCTAAACATGGAATTTGAATTTGATCTTGCACTCAATTTATACTGTTTGGGAGTATCACCTTGTTCATATTCCTTAACCACTGCAATATTTGATTGGGCCAATGATATAACCATATCTGGTATTCTACATTTATTAATAAATTTGTCTCGTAAAGCAAATTGAGTTGGATAAGTCATCTTCAACGAAAAATTTCTGTTCTTATCCATATCTACCTTTGTAATAAGGTGATCTCTATTTTTCAGTTGATTATTTTGCAAAAAAAAACTTTGAAATGAACTGCATACCCATATTCTAGTAGTTACCTAATACTTAGTAAATTCTGCTTCAAATCAGGTACAAATAGCATATGACAAATAAACTTCTAATGGCCTTCTATTTGGACAAGAATAACACCTTTTCCTTCAGTGTGGGCTAAATAACCATTACCCATGCATATCTTCGCCTAATGCGATTAGTCCACATCTTAAAATATTTATCGATTTGTTGCCATGTGGTTTGTGCAACCACTATCAATAATCCCAAGTATCTTCTTTTTCTTCTTACTCTTCTGTATTTTTCATCTCTTCTAAGAAATTTGTCTGATTGTCATCTCGGGATCTGCAAAATCTGGCAATATAACCTTGCGTCTTGTATTTATTGCAAGTCATCTTCTTCTAGCAACTATATGTAGTATGACTAGACTTCTTGCAAATATTACACCATAAAATTAAACTAGTTATACCTTTATCTCTTCTATCTCTAGCAGATCATCTCTTCTTTGTAACCCCCACTATTCTTAAATTGTGGGATTTGAAACTCAACTTTGACTAGAAGACATTTTTAATCGAGCTCCCTTCCCTTTGTAGTTTTCTCTCTTCATAAGACTAATGAATCCATCAATTGTTGCACTACGAGCATCACCAAATCCTTCGACTCTTCAATGGCCACGACAATATACTTAAACTTTTCCAGGGAACTAATCAAAATTTTCTCAACAATATTTTGATCAGTAATCTCTTCACCAGAGGTGCGCATCAGATTCACCACATCGATGACCCTCGAGAAGTAATTTTTTATCTTCTTGGACTCCTTCATCTGCATATTTTGAAACTAACTTCACTAATTTTGTAGTTTCACTACTAAAACTTTGTGGAACCTTGAAACTCTGCTTTTAGCTTGTCCCAAGGTTCTTTTGATTTCTTGGCGCTGATAGTCCACAGAAACAAACTTTCCACTACACATTGTTGAATCAAAAACAAGGCTTTGGCGTTTGTCATCTGATTCTCGGCAAAGATTTGTTTTGCCCTGGTGTAAGAACATCTTCAGCGGTATACTCTTTGTAATTGTTCTCCACAATATCCCACAACCCTTACGATAGTAATAGCGTCCGCATTTTGATGTTGCACATATCGTAATTCTCTCCTGAGAATGCAGGAATCATCGACTACACTATCCCGACATCCGAACTCAAAGTCATAACCTTGGCTTCGAAAACGACACGAGCACAACACGCTACTTCGCTATGCCTAACTCGAACTTAGCGCTCAGATATTAGTTGTTAGAAATTGTACTCACACTAGAAGCAATGGGGCAGAGTAGAGGTAATAGGAACAGAGGGGTAGGATAGCTCTAACACTTCATGCTACATTTCGTTGATCTCATCTAAATACAGCTGAAGCTTGGGAAGCTACAAGCATGTGTTGCAAAGGATGTATACTAGTCTATTTATAAACTGCAAACACCGGCTTTAACTCAAACCGACATGAAGATTACAACCCACGTTACACATGTGCATGCTAGTGTATTGCTAATGTCTTACACAACGCCAGTATAAATCTATCTATTGTTACTAGTAAAGTTTGATACTTCACTACCGTTATTGACCCAAGTTATCCAGTAGAAAGACACCTCAAGGTTGTTGGCAATTTGCCTAGGATCGCACACCAGCATGGAAGAATAACAATGAGACTAAGAGAGCTCAAGAACAAAGAACTTGGGGCAAATTTCTGGTTCTATTCTTTGAAGCAAAACTATTACTTGCCTTCTACAATGTTTCTAGCTAGTGCTATTTATAGAACACATGGACTCACGCATTCATACTGACCATTCAGCTACTTCTAAAATGCGCTCATACTGACCATTCAGCTACTACTGAAACACGTTCAAACTGCATTGAAGAGACTCCTCGTTGCTTGCATACTGCATTGAAATAAAAGACTCCTCGTAGTCGCCAGCCAGGAATAACATCTTCATTCTCCCCCTTAGTCCTGGCGTAGCCCAAGATCGCGGACACCGAGCAGGTGCCGCATAGTCTCTAGCTTCACCGCTGGTAATGCTTTTGTCAGTGCGTCGGCCCGTTGTTCATCGGTGCGAACAAACTCGACGTCAATTTGTCCACCTTCGACACATTCACGGATAAAATGATACCTTGTGTCGATGTGCTTACTCCGGCCATGAAAAACCGGATTCCTCATGAGGGCGATCGCGGACTTGTTGTTGACGAACAACTTCACCGCCCTCGGTTCTGTCCCGACTAGTTCGGCCATCAATGCCCTGAGCCAGAGTGCCTGGCATGCTGCCGTAGTCGCCGCTATGAATTCAGCCTCGCAGGATGAAAGAGCCACTGTCTTCTGCTTCTGTGAGTTCCACGTAACCAAGCAGTCATTGACGTAGAATGCCATGCCGCCTGTGCTCTTTCGGTCATCAATATCACCAGCCAGATCACTGTCTGTGAAGCCGGTGATCTCCTCTTCTCCGCCACCTCTCGCATACACCAGTCCGAACTCAATTGTACCTTTGAGATATCGGAGGATCTGCTTCACAGCCTTGTGATGCATCACCGTGGGCTTCTCCATGAATCTACTCGTCATGCCAACTGCATAGGAGAGATCCGGCCTGGTGTGAAGAAGATAGCGTAGACATCCGATGACGCGCCGGTACTCGGTGGCGTCAATCAGGTGCCCTTCTGGATCCTTGTGCAGCTGGGTTCTTGACTCCATAGGAATCTTGGTGGAATTACAATCGAACATGCCAAATTGAATCAATACCTTCTTAGCATATGCAGTCTGCTTGATAGAGATGCCACCATCTCCTTGTGCCACCTCAATGCCGAGGTAGTACGTGAGTAAGCCGAGGTTGCTCATCTCGAACTCACCCATCATCTGCTGCTTGAAGTCTTCAATTGCTTCTGGATCCTCCCCAGTCACGATCAGATCATCCATATAAATACCGACAATGATGCCGGCTTTGGCCTTGCCCCTTGTGTACACGGCTTGCTCTTGTGCACACCTTTTGAAGCCAAGCTGCTTCAGACTTTTATCGAGCCGCGTGTTCCATGCGCGTGGTGCCTGCCGAAGTCCATAGAGCGCTTTGCTCAATTTGAGCACTAAGTGCTCCTTGTCTTCATCGTGAACCCCTCCGGCTGGGTCACATAAACCTCTTTTTCGAGTTCACCATTCAAGAACGCCGACTTAACGTCGAGGTGATGTACTTGCCACCGCGGTTGGCATAATAGCAAGAATGACACGTATAGTGTCGAGGCGAGCAACTGGTGCAAAAACTTCTTCAAAATCAATGCCTTGCCGCTGCACATAACCTTTTGCAACCAACCTGGCCTTATGCTTGATGACCTCACCATCCGAGTTCTTCTTGAGTTTGTACACCCACTTAAGCCCGATCGCCTTATGTCCGACTGGCAACGTGGTGAGCGTCCACGTAGCGTTCTTCTCGATGGCCTCAATCTCTTTGGACATGGCTTCCTCCTATGCCGGCTGACCAGCAGCCTCACGATAAGAGGATGGCTCTTCCATCACCACAAGCATTGCTTCCTCATCAGCTTCTTCATACCCCAACTCCACACGCGGTGCATCGCGCATGATCTCCTCCATGTGCCTGTACCGAACAGGTCCATCATCACTGCCGACGTGTCTGCCCGACCACGGTGTGGGCGGGTTCTTGCCCTGGTCGGCACCCTTTGCCGTCACTGGTGCACTAGTCGCCACAACTTGTGGAATGGTCGGGACGAGTGCTGTCATGGGCACCGGCTCGCTTGCCGAGCTGCCCATGAGCGGGCCGTGTTGACTCACTGCGCTCGGGGTTGGCCTCCTCTTGAGCACGAAGTCGGAGACCGATCATCTCCTGCATCTTCCGACCACTTCCACTCCACATTCTCTTCAAATATAACATCACGACTTACATGGATCTTGCCGCGATGTGGGTCCAGCAGACGGTGAGCTTTGCAACCCTCCTCGGCGCCTAAGTACACGAGCGTCCGATCGCGGTCGTCGAGCTTCTTGAGGTGTGGCGTGGTCACCTTGGCGTGCGCCGTGCAGCCGAACACACGGACGTGTGCCAAGTGCGGCTTCCTTCCTGACCAAGCCTCGAATGGAGTGCGATCACCCATCGCTTTGGTTGGGAGCCGGTTGAGGAGGTAGACGGCATGACGCACCGCCTCCCCCCAAAATCTGCCGGGCACGCTCATGCTCTTGAGAAGTGAGCGCGCCATAGCCATCACCGTCCTGTTGCGCCTTTCCACCACACCATTCTGCTGCGGTGAATATGGTGCGGTGAAGTGACGTTCAATTCCTGCTTGCTCGCACACCTTTGCGAGCTCAGCCGACAGGAACTCACCACCTCGATCGGATCGAAGAACCTTCACGCGGTGACCACTCGCGTTCTCGGCCGAGATTTTGACTTCATGAATGCCGAGCACGCTTGATCCTTAGTCCCGATCACATGCGACCACATCCACCGGAGTAGTCATCAACAATTAGCATAAAGTAACGATTACCGGTGGTGTTGATGGCGTGATCGGTCCACATAAATCAATATGCAGGAGTTCGAGTGGCTCCTTTGCTCGGTAGTTGGCTGCCGCTGAGAATGACAGTCTTGTCTGCTTTGCCACCAGACACGTCCCAAGACGGTGGTCGATGTGTAATCGGCAAAGACACCGCCGTCATTCCCTTGTTGGTGAGCATCTTCAAAGCTTGGAAGTTGACATGGCCGAGGCAAGCATGCCACAACCATGCTGGGTCATCGAGGCTTATCAACAGACAAACTGGCCTCGCCAACTGCAGCTCGATGCGATAGAGATGATTCTGAGTTCGTCTCACCTTCATGATCAAGCGCAGAGGATCCTTGATGGACACCTCGAGTACGTCCTCATCCATGAGAACTCGGTGTCCAGTCTCAGTGAGCTGACCAAGACTCACCATGTTGCTGTGAAGTCTGGGGATGTAGTACACCTCCTGGAGTAGTCATTGATCACCATTTTTGCACGCGAAGAGAATTGAGCCCTTACCCTTGATCTGCACCGATGAGCACACCGAATCTCACCCTCCGGTGACTCCTTCATCTAGCTCGCGGAATTTCTCCTTGTCACCAGTCATGTGGTTGCTGGCGCCATTATCAAGGAACCAGACATCGGTCGGTGTTTTAACGTACTCAACAGTGTGTAGTTCTGGCCACACTTTCTCTTCAGTCAGCATGACGACATCTTGTTGGTCTTGCTTGACCAACGATATCTCTTCTGAGACCGCAAGTAGTAGCGCTGGTTCAACGTCGTCGGCACGCACGAGGTGTGCTACCTCCTTCTTCTTCGGAGCTCGACACTGTGTCGAGTAGTGCCCCATCTCGTCGCAATTATAGCAACGAATGTGACTCTTATCACGGCCACCACCGCCAGAACCACTTGCCCATCTTTGCGTGGTCCGCCCCGACCACCTTTGCTGCGACCTCTGCCGCGACCACGACTAGTCTGGCCGCAGTTCCCGCCATCTGCAGGAGCCTTGTTCTTCTTGCTTGACGACGAGTCTCCGTCGTCCTTTCTGTACCGCGTCTCCCACTCAGCCTGAGTGAGGAGCACTTGCCCGTCGGTATTCCCGCTAGCGTTAGCACCCTTCTTGCGCGTGCGCTCCTCAAATGTCTTGAGGCGTCCCACAGCCTCCTCGAATGCCAAAGTGTTGAGATCAAAGAACTGCTCGATGCCGGCTATCACACTGATAAACCGTTCTGGCATCGTGTCGAACAGCTTCTTCACGAGCATGGCATCGCCGTCGTCCGCCGAGACTTGAGTACCGATGACATGGTGGTGAGCCGACCGGCATACTGGTCGAGGGACTCACCGTCGTTCATGTGCATGATGTCGAACTCATTTTTCAACGTCTGCAGCCGCGCATCCTTCACTCGATCCGCGCCAACGAACCTCGTTTTGAGGCAGTCCCACACCTGCTTAGCCGTCGTGTTCTTCACCACTTGCATGAGGAGGTCTTCAGGAAGCGCTTGAAGGAGGTGCGTGTTGGTGATATGCCCTAGAGGCAACATGGAGATGTTAAATATATCACATACTATGTTTATGATACATTGCTTTGTTCCTTGAAATAGACATTATCATTATTGATCAATGAGTATGTGACTTATTCATGAGACTCTTAATGCCAAAATGTTGCTATTTCTAAATGATCCCTGATCAAATTTCATATGAGGAACACATATGATTCAAAGATCAGCATATGTATTGATTGATGATCATGTCTCATGGATCATGGTATGGAGATACCAAATCAATAATATGGACATGTGTTAGTGAACATATGTTGGATAGACCCGCCATGAGACACTGCAGAGATTCCATGTGTCATCAGTTGATCTCAAGTAGTGTTTATGTGGAATCCTTAGACTTGAGATCATCATGGTTCCCAGCATGCGTAGTAGCTTATTTTGGGACTACTAAACACTACTCCGTGAATCGGGTAGTCATAAAAGTAGTCTTTGGGTTTGCCATGAAACATGTAGTGGGATGTGAATGATCAAGATAGAATTTGCCCCTCCTTATGGGAGAGATATCTCAGGCCCCTCGATGTAATGGATTATGAAAGTGCATGGCCATGCCAAGGTGATTGAGGAGTCAATCACGAGTTTATAATCCATCACGGAATCGAGAGAGTGATTGAGCTATTAAGAGGATGACACAGGTCTCGCCTTGAGCTTAATCTATATCGTGAGGCAAAGGATTAGTACATAAGAACATTACGAGTTCAAAGATATGATCTTTACGTATACATTGGGGTTAATATGTCTTACTAGAGACCGCTATTAACGTGGTGACCGGAAGGTGTTTCGGTCGCGACCAAGTATACGTGAACCTCTGGGTCGCACACTTAACGGGTTGGAACACTAATTCAATGTGATTCGGATGTGGGCTCAATTCGGATAGAGATCCGGATAGACTCCTATTGGGCCTCGGTCCGCGAGGCCCAAGTGAGGAGGTCTATATATGGAGGCGAGGGAGGGTTGCATCCGATAATCCCGAGCTAAACCACGCCGCCACCTCCCGAGCCAAACCCTAGCGCTCATGAGTCTTTGGTACACTCGCGATCGGCGTTCCCCCGGACGTGTGGATACCGGTGAGGCGCTGCTCGTTGCGGCGTTGATCGGCATCAACAACCTCTGATTGGATCGCTCGTGGTGTGGTTGATCGCGTGGAGGAGACGATCGGTTCGGGACGATCGGCTACTTCCACTACTACCTCGACGCGTGTGGTTGGATCGGCTTCTCCAACTCTTCTTCATTGCTGCTGCGTCTAGTGGTAACGATCCATGATCCTCCTTAAGCATGATGTCCTTGTCTCGCGGTAGAAAAGTTTTGTTTTCTGCTTGCGTAGCCTACGCGCGATCCATTAGTGGTATCAGAGCCATCTTGCTTAGTTTGCGATCTGGATCGGCGCATATGTTGATATGCGGTTGTAATATATTGGATCTATTACGGATTAGATCAATCGGTCATAAGGGGTTGGAATATGTATGAGTTGATAGCATCATGTGGCCAAAAAGATTAGTTCGTGCTCCTTCTTTGATGTATGCGACTTGCCCCTACCGGCCGGTAACACCATCGGGGCTAATCACAAGACGATCGAGATTGAGCCAACAGATCGAGGTCTTGTGTTGCGGTCTCCTCAAGCATACCGATCGCGATGATCAATGTGATTGATCTAATGAAAATTGAGACATTTTGAATGGCTCGGTTTGGGTTGATTTGATCGGCCGATGAGATTTTCATAGCGATTTCATAGATGCGATCTATGTAATTACGTGAGGTTTCGGTGCCGCCACGAAACCCGCTGGGACCGTCGTTGCGTACACGCATAGATTGTTATAGAAACACATTCGTTGCGTCTACGCTTAACTTGTTTTTGCAGGGAATGATGTGAATGGTATGGCATAGATGCATATGTGATGCATGTGTGTTTTGGCGGCCTATGTGTCGTATTAATCACAGCCAAAGTTGAGGTCGTTCTTTAATTGTATAACGACTGCGTGTCGACTTGTGATGCTTGAGCTCCTCATGTAATTCATTTGCTACCTATTAGTTGTAATAGTTTAGTTCTTTGCTATGGAGGCTTCAAGCATGATGACAAAGAGGACAAGAAGTGTGGCGAAGAATATCACCGTGGAACCATGGCGATGGCGACCACTATGATACACAATGCCATACCATTCACAGTATAATGTGATTATATGCATGTGATGTTTATTTCTTGTCATATTATTCTTTCATGCCATACCTATAGAGGGTGTGTTTTTCATGATAGAATAGCTTCTCTCAAGAAAAATTAAGAATTTGTTTTGATGCCCTTCCAATTGTCGCGCCTATAAGAATCATGATCATTGTTTGGTAGGTCTCGCCAAAGCGAGTACCATCAACTATCTTGATCTAATAGGGTGGATGTCGGACATCCACATGCATAGTATTGGTTTACTTGACAAGGCTATCAAATTGGATTTGGGCCTTGGGGCATGGTGTTGGGAGCCGGGGCATTGGATGCCACCCAACAAACAAGAGTCACATAAGATGTGATTAGCAAGTGTTGCTTACCTACGTCACTAGGTTTCTAGCAGTGATGCCAAAGCTCACTAGAACTTAGATGAACATGGATCTTGACCACTATATGTCGTTAGAGGAAGACGATTACAAAACATATAGTGGGGTATCTTTGTTAAATTGTTTAATGGAAGATCAAACATGAACATAGTGCTAAACTTTGCATATTCTTTGTTGTAGATCATGTCAGCTAATGCCGCATCCAATTCTTTTAATTTGCGATCTATTCTTGAGAAAGAAAAACTCAATGGAACGAACTATTTGGATTGGTATCGCAACTTGAGAATTGTTCTCAAGCAAGAGCGCAAGGAGTATGTCCTTGAGTCTCCTTATCCTGATGACTTGCCTGATAATGCTACTGTGGCTGCACGGAGAGCTTATGAGAAACAAACGAATGATTGCCTTGATGTGAGTGTCTCATGCTTGCCACAATGTCCTCGAGCTTGAAGCAATATGAGAACACGATGCCTACAATATCATTGTGGGGTTGCGTGGTATGTTTGAGAACCAAGCAAGGGTGAGAGGTTCAACACTTCAAAGTCCTTGTTTGCGTGCGAGCTTGCGTAAGGGAATCCGTCGACCCTCATGTGATTAAGATGATTGGCTACATTGAGAGTCCGAAAAGCTTGGTTTTCCCCTTAGCCAAGAGTTGGCTACGATGTGATTCTTGATCGCTCCCCGAGCTTTGAGCCATTCATTCTGAACTATCACATGAACAACATGGACAAGACCTTGGTGAGTTGCATGGGATGCTAAAAGTTGCCGAGGAAAGCATTAAGAAAAGCAGAATCATGTGATGATGATGCGAAAGGCAAGGGCAAGCCCTATGTCAAGAAAGGCGCGGTCAAAAGAAAGTTAGCTCCCGATGAGATCGCGAGCAGTTCTAAGGCCAAGCATGACAAAAAGGGCGTTGCTCCTGATGCAGAATGTTTCTACTGTAAGCAATCAGGACATTGGAAAAGGAACTGCCCAAAGTACTTGGAGGATCTTAAGAAGAAGGGAAGTACGACTTCCGCTCCAGGTATAAATGTTATAGAAATCAATCTTGCTACTTCATCTACTGATTCTTGGGTATTTGATACCGGATCGGTGCTCACATCGCAAATCGTTGCGGGGCTAAGAAGAAGTAGAAGTTTGAGGAGGAGCGAAGTGGATCTTCGCGTTGGCAATGGAGCAAAAGTTGTCATGGTGGTGTTGGCACCATGCCATTGTCTTTACCTTCAGGATTAGTTTTGGAATTAAATAATTGTTATTGTGTTCCATCTCTTTCCAAGAACATTATTTCTGCTTCATGTTTGCAAGCAGAAGGTTATGACTTTAGATCTGTGAACAATGGTTGTTCTCTTTATTTCAAAGATATGTTTTATTGTCATACTCCATTGGTGAATGGGTTATATGTTCTTACTCTTGAAGAGTCACCGGTCTATAATATTAATGCAAAGAGGCAACGATCGAATGATTTGAATCCCACATTTATTTGGCACTGTCGCTTAGGTCACATAAATGAGAAACGCATGGAGAAGCTCCATAAAGATGGTATGATGAGGACATCACTTCTTCGGATATACACAACACTCCTCCACTTGATATTCAAGGACCAATCACTAGAGCTCGCGCCCGACAATTGAATTTACATGTGAGCTCGTTCCTAAGTACTTCTTTTGGTTCATTTGAGAATCGATTGCTACCTAATGATTTAATTATGATTAGGAACCATGGAGAGGATCAAGAAGTACTTGGAGAAGGGCTACGAGGCGCACAAGTCCAGCAAGGGCGGACGAATCATGTTGGATGTCCAACTCAAACCGACTTCGAATCCAATTCGGAGTCCAGGACCAGGCTGCACTAAAACGGACGCCCAGATCGCATCCGGACTCCGTTTTGGACGTTCCACATATGTATGGAAAGCTGAGAAGATAACCTTTCCAATGGATCTGTTCTCATATCAAAATTCCTTCTGAGTCAACAGGAATCGTCGAAACAAGTGGACGTCCAGAATCTGTCAGGTGCTGCGACACCGCCTTTTGGGCCGCTCGGCTTTGTATCGTGTTGGAGTCCATTAAGGACGCGTCCAGGGTTTTGCACGCCCTTACTCCTTTATATACAGCCGCCACCCCACCATTAGGGTTGGGTTTTGCTTAGATTAATTCTGTCTTTGAACAGTTTCGCCGTCATCGGTTTGTGAAACCCCAATTATCGAGTGCTTCATCAATATATCTGCAATTTGGTTGTGTTCTTCCTTGTTCTTGCTTGTGTTCTTCGATTCGCAGCGGGATTAGCCTTCTTGGCAAGGTCAACCGGCAGCGCACGGTTGATAACCTGAGGAGACGTGGTGCTGCGATTGCGGGGTTCGGAACGTGTCGTTCGGAAGTCGGATCGATTTGTGTCGCGCCTCCACCAAAATCGAACTTATCCGAACTGTTGGAAGATCGGGACCCGTTCCCATCAAGTGGTAATCGAGCTTGGTGTTCCTTCAGTTCGCGTTACCCTCCTTTGTTATTTTCGGTTTCATCCTAGAGTCCATGAAAAGCCCTACAAAAATTGTAGTCATAGGTTGTTTCTGTCCTAGACCTCGTTTAGCCTTTGCACAAGTTGATTCCAGTCCGTAGTGTTGAGTTTGTGTCCTTAGTCGAGTTGTGTTGCTGGTTTAGATCGTGTTTTGTTCGAGTTGTATTCCTTCCGCTACCACCCTTCAAACCCTAGCCGTCATCCATCGCGTTTTCCACCCTCTGTTTTTGTTTTCCCACCCATATCCCACCCTCTGTTAACCCTCTGTTTTCGTCATCCATCACGCCTCGTGATCACACCGAATCATCCCCACCTTTCCCGAGCTTCCGCCACCGATTCCACAAATTCCTCCACCCGATCTTCGTTTCACCCCACACCAACCATAACTTGAGGTCCATCTTCAAACGGCCATAACTTTCGTGATACAGACTCGAAATCGCTTGCTTTTTTTGAAATTGGGTGAAATTAAATTTTACATCCGAAACTCCCCACTTCGTCGGGTTCGCGAATTTATTTTCCGAAATTCGGCCTGAAAGTGTAGTACTCGCTCCGAAATTGAATCACCGAATTTACAAAGACATTCATTATTTTCAGAGGCCACCCTTACATCCGATTGAGTTGCAACTTTGTGTGGTTCCTATTTCGTGCTCGCTCTGTGAAAAAATATAAAAAATACAAAAAGAAAAATTTCGGCTATAGTAGAGAGGAGAGAGTACTATCTGTGGCGCAACAAAAAAAAAAGAGAGAGAAAAAAAGAGAAAACTTCGACAGAGCACGCTTTAGGTGCCAACAGTTTATTTGTTTTGTGCTTATGCTGAATTGAGCTTCTCAGTGCCTGGCCATCTTTGTTGCTGTCGTTGCTTTCATATTCTGTTCTTGACTCATTGTTCATCATCTCATATTTGATATAGGACACATTTAAACCAGCAACTAGGACCATACTTTGGACATTTATTCAGCATTACTATCTGTTATTGATTTGTGTTCCACTGACATATTTGGCCTTCCAAACTCCATATATCTACTTCTAGATAGCACAGTTTTGACCTTGCAATCGTACCCACGCTCGACAAGGTATCACGAACCAGCCACCGGTTGTACCACCCGCTGCTTTGGTAAGCACACTTGTAAGAGCTTGGTAAGCCACTTCCTTTGCGGGTTTCCACTTCCTTCCTTTGTAGTTGATAGGGATCATCCTTTTATTTTCCTGTATTTCCACTAACCATGGCAGAAACGAAGAGGACGGGACACCGGTCGATTTCAACGAGTGTGTTAGTCGCGCCGCCTACAAGCTGCGCCGACAAACAAAACGCTTCACTCACTGATCTCGGCGCGAGATTGGACACCATCGTCGCCGCCATTACCCAGTTGAACACCACGGAAGGCATTGAGCGGGTGGAGCGGCGGATGGTGACCTCACCGGTCGGATAGACACATTGAGGCACGCGCCACTGTCAATGACGGCCATCATCATGATGATGACACACTGCGTGATACAGATGGCAACATTGATCAGCGGGCGACACAAGATGCACGACTACGTCGGCGTCTTCAAAGAAAACCGACATGGTATGGGAGGTAATAACCGAACCGCCATGGTAACGATGATCCTTTGCTAAAGTCAAGTTTACCATTCCATCTTTTTCGGTCTTTATGATGCTGAAATATATCTAGATTGGGAGATGACGGTGAGCGAAGTTTAACTCTCACTTAGTTCCCGAGCAACATAGAGTTAGACAAGCTACTAGTGAGTTTAAGGACTTTGCTATTATCGTGGAATGAACTAAGTACCATGCGCTACAACCCGATACATGGGAGCGCTTAAAAGAAGCTATGCGTAATCGTTTTGTTCCTCCCTCATATAAACTTGAATTGAGAAAAAAATTGCAGCGCTTAGAACAAGGTGATAGTTCTGTTCAAGACTATTATGCTGAGCTTCAAAAGGGTATGGTGCGTTGTGGGGTTGTTGAGGACACAGAGGATAAGATTTGTCGTTTCTATGGGGGGTTACGGCGTGAAATTCAGGACATTGTTGATTATAAAGAATTTACTATCACAACCGCTTGTTCCACCTTGCTATGCTTGCGAAAAAGAATTGCAGGGACGCACAGAATCAACTAAGGCACGCACCGGACGACCCTTCTACACGCCGCGAACGACTACATCGACGGGACTGCCCCAGTCTTCTTCGAGTTTTCGTTCTCCTACACCACCTGTGACCAAGATGGCAGCAGCGCCACCGAAGCCACCTTCCACGACTCGCCTTGCAGATTCTACAAAAAATTCTTTGCAGGGTCCAGCCAAGAGTTCTTCTTCCGTGGCTTCAACGGGCCGCTCCTCCGGCATTCGATGCCACCGCCCATGGGCTTGGTCATGTGCAAAAGAATTGCCCTAGCCAACGGGCATACATCGCCACAGAAGATGGAGGTTACATCAACACTTCGGATGTCGAGGAGGAGGATGATGATGTTGCTGCTGCCTCGGACGACAATAGCGGTGGTGTTGACGACCTGCGTCCTTGGTGGGCGTCCACAGCGACGCTTCACGGAGCATCATTGTGCAGCAGCGTCCTCAAAGACACAGTACAACAACTCGATAAACTTCAACGCCATAATTTGTTTCAGACCTTCTTTGCAATCAAGAACCGGCGTGCACGTGTCATCATTGATGGAGGAAGTTGCAACAACTTGGTGAGTTCTGATTTGGTCAAGAAGCTTGGTTTGACCACGCGACCGCATCCACATCCATACCATATTCAATGGTTAAATGACTCTGGAAAAGCTAAGTTAACACAAACATGCCGAGTCCATTTTTCCATTGGTGCTTATGTTGATCATGTTGATTGTGATGTGGTTCCCATGCAAGCATGCTCTCTTTTATTGGGTCGACCTTGGGAATTTGATAATGATGCTTTACACCATGGTAGTAGTAACACATACACTTTTATGCATAAGGAAAGAAAGTTACTTTACCGCTTTTGACCCCACCGAGATTATAGAGGCCGATAGGGCGAGAGCTGCCGCTGCTAATGATCCAAAGGAACATGATAAAACTGAAAAACAGCAAGTACTCCATTTGAAAAATTCTATTATGCTTGCCACAAAATCAGACCTTGCTGCAATTGATGATGTTAATGATACATGCTATGTTTTTGTGTGCAAAGATACTTTATTTTCTCTTGATAATATGCCTTGCACTTTGCCTGCTCCTGTCACTAACCTTTACAGGAGTTTAGAGATGTTTTCCGATGAAATACCTCGGGACTTCCACCCATTCGAGGGATTGAGCACCGATTGATTTGATCCTGGAGCGAGCTTGCCAAACCGTGCGCGTACAGGACCAATCCCAAGAGACTAAGGAGATTCAGCGCCAAGTCCAAGACCTTTTGGACCGTGGGTACGTACGTGAGAGCCTTAGTCCTTGTGCTGTTCCTATTCTTTTGGTTCCCAAAAAAGATGGTTCTTGGCGTATGTGTGTAGATTGTAGAGCCATTAACAACATTACTATACGGTATCGTCATCCTATTCCTAGGCTAGACGACATGCTTGATGAGTTGTGTGGTGCTATAATTTTCACAAAGATTGACTTATGTAGTGGATACCACCAAATAAGAATGAAACTTGGTGATGAATGGAAACGCTTTTAAAACTAAGTTCGACTTGTATGAGTGGTTAGTCATGCCTTTTGGTTTAACTAATGCACCTAGCACTTTCATGAGATTAATGAACGAGGTTTTACGTCCTTTCATTGGCAAATTTGTGGTTGTTTACTTTGATGATATCTTGATTTATAGCAAGTCCATGGATGAACATTCGACTCACTTACGTGCTTTTTAATGCTTTGAGAGATGCACGTTTGTTTGGTAACCTTGAGAAGTGCACCTTTGCACGGATCGAGTCTCTTTCTTGGCTATGTTGTGACTCCACAGGGAATTGAGGTTGATAGAGCCAAGGTGGAGGCGATATGGAGTTGGCCCACGCCCACCACAGTCTCCCAAGTCGCGGAGTTTTCTTGGCCTTGCAGGATTTTATCGCCGCTTTGTCAAAGAATTCAGCACCATTGCGATACCGTTGATTGAGTTGACAAAGAAGGGTGTCGTGTTCCATTGGGGGCCATCACAAGAGGAGTCCTTTAATCATTTGAAGGACAAGCTTACGCACGCACCATTGCTCCAACTTCCGGATTTTGGTAAGACTTTTGAACTCGAATGTGATGCTAGCGGAATTGGTATTGGTGGTGTTTTGATGCAAGAAGGCAAACTCATTGCATACTTTAGCGAAAAATTAAATGGTCCTGTTCTTAATTATTCCACGTATGATAAAGAATTGTATGCTCTTGTTCGTTCTTTAGAGACGTGGCAACACTATTTATGGCCTAAAGAATTTGTCATTCATTCCGATCATGAATCACTTAAGCATATTCGTAGTCAAACCAATTTGAATCGTAGACATGCTAAGTGGGTTGAATTTATTGAATCTTTTCCTTATGTCATTAAACACAAGAAAGGGAAGGATAATGTGATTGCTGATGCTTTGTCTCGACGCTATACCATGTTGTCTCAACTTGATTGTCGCATTTTTGGTCTTGAAACTATTAAAGAACAATATGCTTTTGATGTTGATTTTAAGGATGTCTTGTTGCATTGTAAAGAGGGTCAAGCATGGAATAAATTCGTGATCAATGATGGTTTTTTGTTTAGAGCTAACCGCCTATGCAATTCAGCTTGGATCCGTTCGTCTTTTGTTGTTGCAGGAGGCGCATGGAGGCGGTTTGATGGGACATTTTGGTGCTAAGAAGACGGAGGACGTTCTGACCACACACTTCTTTTGGCCAAAGATGAGGCGAGATGTTGAGCGGTTTGTGGCTCGCTGCACTACATGTCAAAAAGCTAAGTCTCGCTTGAATCCACATGGTTTATATATGCCACTTCTGTTCCTTCTATTCCGTAAGGCGATATTTCTATGGACTTTGTTTTAGGGTTGCCCAGGACTAAGAGGGAAGGGATAGCATTTTGTTGTTGTGGATCGTTTTCTAAGATGGCTCACTTTATCCCATGTCATAAAACCGATGATGCCGTTCATATTGTCGACCTCTTTTCAAAGAGATAGTTCGTTTGCATGGTATGCCTTCTACTATTGTTTCAGATCGTGATGCCAAGTTCTTGAGTCACTTTTGGCGTACTCTATGGAACAAGTTGGGTACAAAGTTGTTGTTCTCTACCACATGTCACCCACAAACTGATGGCCAAACCGAGGTGGTGAACCGCACATTGTCTACCATGTTGAGAGCTATTTTGAAGAACAATTTGAAGCTATGGGAAGAGTGTTTGCCGCATGTTGAGTTCGCATATAATCGAGCGGAACACTCCACCACCAAGGTAAGTCCTTTTCGTAGTGTATGGATTCAATCCCGTGCCCCTATTGATATTTTACCTTTGCCTACTAGTGAGAGAGTTCATATGATGCTAAGGAGCGTGCTGATTTTATTCTCAAAATGCATGAGACTACTAAGGCAAACATTGAAAAGATGAATGAAAATATAGGATTACTTGGTAGTAAAGGTAGAAAGGAAGTTAAACTTGAACCGGTGATTTTGTTTGGTTGCACTTGCGAAAGGATAGATTTCCTGAGTTAAGAAAGTCCAAATTGATGCCTAGAGCTGCTGGTCCTTTTAAGATAGTTGAGAAGATAAATGATAATGCATATAAACTTGAGTTGCCTCCCGAGTTTGGGGTTAGTCCCACCTTTAACATTTCAGATTTGAAGCCATGCTTGGGAGAAGAAGATGAGACTGAGTTGAGGACAACTCCGCTTCAAGAGGGGGAGGATGATGAGGACATCACTTCTTCGGATATACACAACACTCCTCCACTTGATATTCAAGGACCAATCACTAGAGCTCACGCCCGACAATTGAATTTACATGTGAGCTCGTTCCTAAGTACTTCTTTTGGTTCATTTGAGAATCGATTGCTACCTAATGATTTAATTATGATTAGGAACCATGGAGAGGATCAAGAAGTACTTGGAGAAGGGCTACGAGGCGCACAAGTCCAGCAAGGGCGGACGAATCATGTTGGATGTCCAACTCAAACCGACTTGAATCCAATTCGGAGTCCAGACCAGTTGCACTAAACGGACGCCCAGATCGCATCCGGACTCCGTTTTGGACGTTCCACATATGTATGGAAAGCTGAGAAGATAACCTTTCCAATGGTCTGTTCTCATATCAAAATTCCTTCTGAGTCAACGGGAATCGTCGAAACAAGTGGACGTCCAGAATCTGTCGTGTGTCATGACACCGCCTTTTGGGCCGCTCGCTTTGTATCGTGTTGGAGTCCATTAAGGACGCGCCCAGGGTTTTGCACGCCCTTACTCCTTTATATACAGCCGCCACCCCACCATTAGGGTTGGGTTTTGCTTAGATTAATTCTGTCTTTGAACAGTTTCGCCGTCATCGGTTTGTGAAACCCCAATTATCGAGTGCTTCATCAATATATCTGCAATTTGGTTGTGTTCTTCCTTGTTCTTGCTTGTGTTCTTCGATTCGCAGCGGGATTAGCCTTCTTGGCAAGGTCAACCGGCAGCGCACGGTTGATAACCCGAGGAGACGTGGTGCTGCGATTGCGGGGTTCGAACGTGTCGCTCGGAAGTCGGATCGATTTGTGTCGCGCCTCCACCAAAATCGAACTTATCCAGAACCTGTTGGAAGATCGGGACCCCGTTCCCATCATGGTATTCTGCACTCATTTGATTTTGAATCATTTGAGACATGCGAATCTTGTTTACTTGGCAAGATGACAAAAGCACCTTTCACCGGACAAGGTGAACGGGCAAATGACTTGTTGGCACTCGTACATTCAGATGTATGTGGACCAATGAGCTCAACAGCCAGAGGTGGTTTTCAGTACTTCATAACTTTTACTGATGACTTTAGTAGATATGGGTATATCTACCTGATGAAGCATAAGTCTGAATCCTTTGAAAAGTTCAAAGAATTCCAAAATGAAGTGCAAAATCATTTAGGCAAGACAATCAAGTTTCTACGATCTGATCGTGGAGGCGAGTATTTGAGCCATGAGTTTGGCAATCATCTCAAGGATTGTGGAATTGTTCCACAATTGACTCACCTCGAACACCTCAATGGAATGGGGTATCTCGAACGAGAAATCGCACCTTATTAGATATGGTGCGCTCCATGATGAGCCACAGTGATCTTCCGTTGTCTTTTTGGGGGTACGCTCTTGAAACAGCCGCTTTCACACTAAACAGGGTTCCATCAAAATCAGTAGAAAAGACACCATATGAGATGTGGACAAGACAACGTCCTAGCTTGTCTTTTCTTAAGATTTGGGGATGTGAGACTTATGTAAAACGTTTACAATCGATAAGCTCACCCCAAATCGATAAATGCTTCTTTATCGGGTATCCTAAGGAAACAAAAGGATATTACTTCTATAATCAAGAAGAAGGCAAAGTGTTTGTCGCCCAAGATGGTGTCTTCTTAGAGAAAGAGTTTCTCTCAAGAAGGGATAGTGGGAGCATGGTGCAACTTGAAGAAATTCTAGAAACACCGAAAACGTTTCACCCCTACTGTAACCACAACAGATGAACAAACTGTTGAAGAACCTGTTGTGGACACACCGCACCACGTGGGTCGAGAGGTCACGTCGTGTACCTGAGAGGTACATGTTCTTGACTACTCAACAACGGGATATATTGTTGTTAGACAACGATGAACCTAAGACCTATGAAGAAGCGATGGTGGGACCAGACTCGAGAAATGGCTTGAAGCCATGAGATCCGAAATTGAATCCATGCACGAGAATCAAGTTTGGAACTTGGTTGATCCACCGATGGTGTTAAAACCATTGAGTGCAAATGGGTTTTCAAGAAAAAGATAGACATAGATGGAAATGTTCACATCTATAAAGCGCGATTAGTGGCCAAAGGTTTCAAACAAATTCAAGGTGTTGATTATGATGAAACTTTTTCGCCGTCGCAATGCTAAAGTCTATTCGGATCATTCTAGCAATTGCTGCTTATTTCGACTATGAAATATGGCAAATGGATGTCAAAACAGCTTTCCTTAATGGAAATCTGAGTGAGGATGTGTACATGACACAGCCCACGGGTTTTGTCGATTCGCAATCAGCTGGAAAGATATGCAAGCTGCAAAGATCCATTTATGGATTAAAGCAGGCATCTCGGGGTTGGAACATTCGTTTTGATGAAGTAATCAAAGGGTTTGGTTTCATCAAGAACGAAGAAGAGCCTTGTGTTTACAAAAAGGCTAGTGGGAGCGCACTCGTGTTTCGGTCTTATATGTGGATGACATATTCCGATCGGAAATGACATTCCTATGTCGAATCATAAGTCTTCATTGAAAAATAGTTTCTCTATGAAGGACTTAGGAGATGCAGCATATATTCTGGGCATCAAGATCTATAGAGATAGATCAAAAAGGCTGATTGGATTAAGCCAAGATACGTACATTGACAAGGTGTTTTCAACATGCAGGATTCCAAGAAAGGCTTTCTACCTATGTCACATGGTATAAACCTTAGCAAGAATCAGTGTCCTAGTACACCCGATGAGCGGGATAAAATGAATGCGATTCCATATGCTTCAGCTATTGGGTCCATTATGTATGCCATGCTTTGTACACGTCCGGATGTCTCGTATGCTTTAATCGCTACAAGTAGATACCACGATCCGGTGAAAGTCACCGGATTGCCGTAAAGAACATCTTGAAGTACTTGAGAAGAACTAAAGATGTGTTCCTCGTCTATGGGGGTGAGGAAGAGCTCGTTGTAAATGGTTACACCGATGCTAGCTTCCAAACTGACAAAGATGATTTTAGATCGCAATCTAGATTTGTGTTCTGCCTGAATGGCGGAGCGGTGAGCTGGAAGAGTTCCAAGCAGGAGACGGTTGCGATTCTACAATGTAGTTTAGTACATAGCGGCTTCAAGTCGCTAAAGAGGTTGTTTGGATCAAGAAATTTGTTTCTGAGCTTGGTGTGATGGCTAGTGCCTCCAGCCCAATGGACCTCTACTGTGACAACAGTGGAGCCATTGCGCAAGCCAAGGAGCCTAGATCGCACCAGAAATCCAAGCACATTCTGCGGCGATTTCATCTCATCCGCGAGATTGTGGAGAGAGGCGATGTGAAGATATGCAAAGTACAAACGGATTTGAACATTGCAGATCCGTTGACAAAGCCGCTTCCCCAGCCAAAGCATGAGGCTCACACTAGGGCAATGGGTATTAGATATCTACATGATTGACTCTAGTGCACGTGGGAGACTGTTGGTGATATGCCCTAGAGGCAACATGGAGATGTTAAATATATCACATACTATGTTTATGATACATTGCTTTGTTCCTTGAAATAGACATTATCATTATTGATCAATGAGTATGTGACTTATTCATGAGACTCTTAATACCAAAATGTTGCTATTTCTAAATGATCCCTGATCAAATTTCATATGAGGAACAAATATGATTCAAAGATCGAGATATGTATTGATTGATGATCATGTCTCATGGATCATGGTATGGAGATACCAAATCAATAATATGGACATGTGTTAGTGAACATATGTTGGATAGACCCGCCATGAGACACTGCAGAGATTCCATGTGTCATCAGTTGGTCTCAAGTAGTGTTTATGTGGAATCCTTAGACTTGAGATCATCATGGTTCCCAGCATGCGTAGTAGCTTATTTTGGGACTACTAAACACTACTCCGTAACTGGGTAGTCATAAAAGTAGTCTTTGGGTTTGCCATGAAACATATAGTGGGATGTGAATGATCAAGATAAAATTTGCCCCTCCTTATGGGAGAGATATCTCTGGACCCCTCGATGTAATGGATTATGAAAGTGCATGGCCATGCCAAGGTGATTGAGGAGTCAATCACGAGTTTATAATCCATCACGGAATCGAGAGAGTGATTGAGCTATTAAGAGGATGACACAGGTCTCGCCTTGAGCTTAATGTGATAATCCCGAGCTAAACCCTGGCCACCACCTCCTGAGCCAAACCCTAGCTGCTCGCGAGTGCTGGTACACTCGCGATCGGTGTTCCAGCCTCGGACGTGTGGATACCGGTGGAGGCGCTGCTCGTTGCGGCGTTGATCGGCATCAACAACCTACAGATTGGATTTGCTCGTGGTGTGGTTGATCGCGTGGAGGAGACGATCGGTTCGAGACGATCGGCTACTTCCACTACTACCTCGACGCGTGTGGTTGGATCGGCTTCTCCAACTCTTCTTCCGCTGCGCTGCGCGTCTAGTGGTAACGATCTATGATCCCTCCTTAAGCATGATGTCATTGTCTGCGCGGTAGAAAAGTGTTATTTTCTGCTTGCGTTGCCTACGCGCGATTCATTAGTGCGACCTCGCCTTCTTGTCAAGCCGGGCGTCGACTTCTGCATCGCCCGTCGGCTCGACAGCCTCCCAAACATCTTGATCCTCCATCATGGCCTGAACACGAATCACCCAACTGGTGTAATTGTGTGTCGCTTGATTAATAGTACTGGAATGTACCACCGACTTGTTGTGCTCGCGACGTCTCTCCCGTAGCAACGATCGACATTGGATTCAATCGTAGAATCTTGGGCATGAACCTGGGGAGCTCTGATACCAAATGTTGGCAATTTGCCTAGGATCGCACACCAGCATGGAAGAATAACAATGAGACTAAGAGAGCTCAAGAACAAAGAACTTGGGGTAAATTTCTGGTTCTATTCTTTGAAGCAAAACTATTACTCGCCTTCTACAATGTTTCTAGCTAGTGCTATTTATAGAACACATGGACTCACACATTCATACTGACCATTCAGCTACTTCTAAAATGCGTTCATACTGACCATTTAGGTACTACTGAAACACGTTCAAACTGCATTGAAGAGACTCCTCATTACTTGCATACTGTATTGAAATAAAAGACTCCTCGTAGTCGTCAGTCAGGAATAACATCTTCAAAGGTTACAGGACGCGACAAGGCCTTATTCTTCTTCTTTGAATGCCTTCTTTGCGATGCAAGTACTGGATCTGTCTGTATGCAGTGTGGCCTGCCTGTCTTTGCGAATGTGATCTGTATGTATGGCGCTAACACTTTTGCTTTCGGGCGCGCGTTGCATCGGATCGAAGCAGGGAAAGCAGCCGCAGGCAAGGCATGCAGGGGCGTCAGTAGATTTGATTCCCCCTATCCTACCTTTGCTTTAGTTTCTCTCTCAGTAGCTATTGAGCTTAACGAGCTATTATCGATCTTTTTTAAAATTGACTTAGTTCAATATACAATCATTTTATTTATCATTTGAGTAGTTATTTTAAATTCGAGCTAACGAGCCACTATCGAGTCGAGCCTCGTTAATATTTTTCACTTGAAATAAACTCATTTCAATTTTAAATCCCTTAACTACTGTGATCAAAACAATTTTGATTTGAGTCTTAACGAGCTTTTTTTTGCCAGCCCTACTCACTATCCTTCTTCGGCTTGGCTTTTCAATCGGAGGCTGTGAAGAAAATGAGATCAAGCTTTCCAATGTTAGTGATACGCTCTAAAGACGATTATAGAGATGATTATATATTATTATTTTGTGTTATGTTTATGATCTTTTGAATAATATATTATTTTGTCTCTTGAATAAATTAATATCATATTGATCAACAAGTATGTGACTTGTTTGTGGAACTCTTTATTCATGTTTTGATGTTATTCTAAATTATCCTTGTCTTATATTATTATGTGAGACAATTATAATTTATAGATCGACACATGTATTGATTGATGATCATTTTTCACAAATTATAGATATAGGTATATCAAATCAATAATGTGGACACATATTAGAGAACATAATATTGGATTGATCTACCATGAGACACTGCGGGAATTATTATGTTCTTAAGTGTTATCAGTTGATTTCATACATAATATATGAATGATCCTTAGATTTGAGATCATGATAGTATCATACATGTGTAAAAGTTTACTTAGCGGTTGTCAAACACCATTTTTTAACGGGGTGGTCATAAATATAGCTTTCGGATTTACTATGAAATATACGGAGGAATATGAGCAATTAAGATGGAAGTTGCCCCTCCTATATAACAGAAGAGATATCTCTAGGCCCCTCGATGTGGTTGGATTAAGGAAATGCATGTCCATGCCGAATGTGATTGAGGAGTCAATTACAACTGAGCAATCCACTATAAATTTTAGTGATAGATCAAACTATCATATGATAACATGCTTCTCATCTTGAGTTTGATCCTGTGTTGTGAGACAAAGGGACCAGTACATAAGTACTATATAGTTTCGTATGATATGATCTTTATGTATATTCGAAGTCGTTATGTTCTGCTAGGGACCACTACCGACTTATGAATCAAAAAGAAGTTTTTGACTCATGACTAATATACATGAATCTACAAGGTCACACACTTAACGTGTTGGAATGATAAGCGTCCAGTTGATAGACTCCGAGTTGGATATGATCTCTATTCCAATTGGAGGCTCTCTGAGTGGGATACGATCTTTATTCATATTGGATAAAGAAATAGTCAAAAACTTTCTGAATTGGATATAATATCTAATTGTATCGGATAAAGATTCGATTAGAGACTATATATTAAGAGAGGCTCAGGGCTGAGGAAGGCATCTCAAGACACATCTACCGGAACGTTAGCTGCCACCTCTCAAAACCTCTGCCGTGCGTGCTAGTACATCGATGCACAATGTTCTATCCATAGATGTGTGGACCTCAGTAGAGGTGCTACTGCGACTGTAGAGTTGATCAGAACGATCGTAAGAAGGAGATTGTTAGTGAAAGAACGATCGACTACTTGCACTACACAACACGTGCAATGTTGAATCGACCGCTTCAACTCTATTTTCGCTGTACTGCACATCTAATGATAACGATAATTGTATGGCTTCCTGACTTATACGATAGAAAATTTTAATATATACTAGTGTATCGTATCTTAACATCTAGCCCATCGGAATACATGGTGAACTTTTGTCTGTGCCTCACTGGCACAACACCGCTTACTTACGCTGCTAAGCCTTGGATTGGAAACAAATGACTGGCATCGAGCTACACCACCCGTTGATTTACCTCTTAGCTCTAGTCTCTAGAGTATTAATTAGCACTTGCAGGGCTTGTTTACCTAGAAGGGACAATAATCCCTGGGTAAATGAAGCCCGAGCATGAATTTTGTTGACACTATCCCCGTGGAATGTGGCATCCCCGTGATACTTACCACTGCCATCATTTGGGAACATCCAACTGAGCTGGGAGGGGAAAACTTCCACGTCTAAGAGTGATAAAAATTTTATTAATGGAACTCGTTGGTTCAATTTAAAATTATTTTAATTATATTTATTTATGAATTAAATATTGAATAAGTCTATTTTAAATAAAATTAAATTTTGCTTTGACTCGACTTGACTCGGCTTGTTAGCTCAATTCTAAAAAAATTCTAAATTATCAATGAAATAACATTAAATTAAATTATATTAATTTCAGAAAAAAAATCGATGAAACGAGAATCTGATCCGATGTCCACGCTAGCCACGTCAGTCTGGTGAATAGGCCAGGATCCCGGCGGGCTTCCAAACAAGGTCGTAATGATGGAAGTTAGAAGCGGAATACACACAAGAGCATGTGCACAACTATGTTTAAATTAACCATTGCTAGTACAATGTACTTAGTGTATACTGTTTCTAAGGACTACTTTTTTCTGAATCGAGACAGGCTTAGCGTCCAGGAAAGAAAACACAGATAAAAAGAGTGATGACAACTATGGTGAAGGCCGCACCAAGCAAAACTCATCGCACAGACTGCCTCGACCAAAGCAAAACCAGATCACTAAACGAAGAACGGCAGAAACTTCAGCATAATTAACATTAGGACTGTGCAGTTTCACACTAAACCGAAAAATAGAACCGAAAAAACTGAATCCAACCGGTTAACTCGGTTTGATGGGTATTTGGTATCTAAAAAAGTGACATTATTTCATTGATTCGATATTTTCGGTATAAAACGAGTGTAAACCGAATTTACAACTTGTTCACATGCTCTCAACGAACAGTCCTAATTAACATTCCTTTTCCATAGTGTAGATAGTGTTGTTGACTTCATCTTGACGATCTCAAGTTTTCAGATTGCAGAAGATGCTTGTACTTCTGAACTTCCCCCTTCCAGCAGCCACCCTGCATGCAACATCTCTTCGCTTGGACCTTCCGACTCGCCCATATGTAGGGGTGCAATCGAAACGGGTACAGATGGATATTGCTTATCCTATATCCTATTCTATATTTTTTCCTCGAGATCGGAGTCGGACATGGATAATATCGGATATCTATTTCTCTATTCCGTATCCGTTTCATATTCTTTCAGACGGTCGGTCGGACGAAAATTATCCGCTTCTTTGCATAGGATATTGGACAGTATGGTACAATTAGAGCGAACATGAAAGGACTAATTACTGAGATGTTGAAGGAAGAACACTCAATACTCCCGCTTGTTTAGATATGACAATATGTCTATATGTTTTTTGTTCCTAGGTGAAGTCACAATAGACTTTCTCATATCATTTGACATACAGATATATACGAACGGATATCACTTATCCCGTATCCATTCTATATTTTTTCCTCAGAATCAGAGTCGGACACGAATAGTACCGGATACCCATCTAACCCTTCCGTATCCGTTTCGTATATCTTCGGTCGGTCGGACGGACGGAAATTATCCGCTCCGTTTGCACCCCTACCCACATGAGAGTGCTGCCTGAGAGCTTCCTGCAGAGTCTTTGAGCCTTCCTTCAGCAACTCCTCCATATTATCTCAGCAGCAACTCAGAAAGGAACAAATAGAGCACACGATCTCAGCAGGAGTCTGAATCAACTTCCCCTCAAAAACTGCTTTACTTCCAAATGGCCCAGCAAACGGCAGACAGTCCCAGCATATGAATTCGTTTGAGATTGGGAAGATGTGTATGGATCCAATGAAAGAACTGGATAAAGTTACAGGGTCTGTTCACAGCCCCAAGCACTGACCCAATTATGCACCAAATATATTTGGCCACCACACATTCAAAAAAGAGGTGCAGAATTGTCTCAGATTCATTACAGAAACTGCAAATGGGGGTGCACCCACCCATTTTCTTTTCATAAGATTTTCTTTTGTCAGGATAGCATTAATTCCTATGAAGCACATAAAGATATTAATTTTCTGGGGAATTTCAGCCTTCCACAGAACTTTGTTGGCTAAATCAGGCATTGTATTAGTAAGCTTTATAGCTGGATTTCACAGAGAATATACCAGATTTTTCCAAAACCAATCTAGGGGAATCTGCCTCCTCCCCCAAAGCCAGAGTCATTAACAAATTTTTCATGGAATTCAAACTCGACTGCATTTCTTCATTAAGCCATCTTCTGAATTATAAGATCCAATTTCTCCTTGCAGCATCATATACAGATATTTCTTGCTCATTGCAGATTAAAAATAAATCATGGAATTGTTCCCTTAGAGAATTGTTTCCACACCAACAGTCATTCCAGAAATCAGTATTTCTACCATTCCCAATTACCATTTTCCTCCCATTCAGATATATGTCTTTAACAGTAAGGAGATCAGCCCAGCATGCTGAATCCCCATTTTTTTGTTTAACCTACTCAAACACATTTGGTCCCAAGATATTTTTTCCTAACGATTTCTTGCCACACCCCAGAAGTGGCTTCTAATTTCCACCACCATTTGCAAAGCCAGCTTTCATTAAGTTTGTATAAATTATATATCCCCAGATCCCCTTTTTTCTTGGGAGTACAAATTTTGCACCATTTTACAAGATGTTATTTCTTTTTCTTGTAACCACCCTGCCACAAAAGGCCCTTCTATACATAGACAGTTCTGGGCAATTTATACACAGACATATGGTACATTCGAGCACTAGTAAGGCATGCATTAATCAGTGTCCCCATCTATCCGGTGGTATTTTTCTCAATCTGTTCGCGTCATATCGTGCCAAACCATTTTAGGTAGCTACCTTTCAAGTGGTTTTAGATTCGCTTCTCCGAGCACCAAGGTATCGAGTTTTTTCTTTTTCTCTACCATCGTCGTTCAAACGTCGATTGTATCATCTCCAATGAATTTTCAGCCTAGCCAATAATTTTTCTAACTTCATCATACCATGTTCTACCCTATGCTCTCCCTACATCTCTATATTCCATATCTGGGTACTATCTCTTTCCAACCTGTCGTTGTCGCTACCACGCCGTCACTGTCGTTTTTCTCTCACCGCCAGTGATTACCGCTGTTCCTCGACACCGTACCCACGTCACCACCTTCGCCTTGTCGCCGGGGTTCCATTTTGTCCGTTCGCCAGCCACCTCGCTGCTCTGCTCATCACACACAAAAATTGTTTTGCTCTCCAACCGTAATTCCTGGATTTTTCATCATTTTATGTGATATCCAAACCTTTCAGATAATCGTTCTCTCTCATACGAACTTTGAATCCGTTGATTCTTTCTCCTAAATTCATCTAAAATGTTAACCTTTCTTCCAGTATATATTTTATATTTTTATGATTTTATTTGTATTTATTTATTTATTTGTATTTGTCGTTTCGCGCGTAGAATTCGATGTCGCCAAAGAATATTCTAAGCAGCAGCAAGAAGGTTCAGACAATATGCAAGAAGGCAAGTCTCCTTCGATCATCTTGAACCTATATTTACGAAAATCATTTTATTATTTTAAATTTAAATGCATTTGCTATGTTACATAAAATTATAATTTCTATTTTAAGGATAATAGTTAAACCGATAATTGGTATGCCCTCATTTGACATTAACAACTATGTACCTTTGTCACCCTAGGTTTCTCTTGTCTCAGTATTGAGATTATTATGTGATTGCTAATTTTAGAATGGTAGTAATTGTTTAGACAAGCTAGTCGGTCAGTATAACCCTTCGGGTGGAAAATTGATATAAATGATTTCATCTTTTTATTTAAATAATTTAGTGGCAATAAGTATTGCTATTGTTTTTTAAATTGAAATAAAATGGTGAAAATTGTTTTAGACTTGGACGGATGGTAAGTTTGGATTGGTGCAGATTTAGCACAAGAACTTGTATTGTGAATGTTCCGCCCTAGTCAATTAAGGACCGACGCTTGTGATTGTCCAAACTGAGCACTACCCGTACAACCACAAGTCTATATGGGTACGATCTAGCTGATTAACTTGTAAAGGTTTAGTTCAGATATCACCAGTGGTAAGTGGTTGCTAAGGTGTACTGGTTTACTCACAGTGAGGCACATGGATTTACTGCATTCATACGGCGCAAGAGGGGGCTTCTGACTATGGTGGATTTAACCCTTCAACGGTGAAACCTCAGCGGGTGGTGTCTAGCTAGATCGGAGTAAGGTAAAGGCTTTGTGATAAATTATCTGGATCTCATACATAAGAAAGCATGTTGGCTATTAAGATGACTTATCTCTTGTGGGTAAAGTTGTACAACCTCTGCAGAGTGTTAAACTATTCGAATAGCCATGCCCACGGTCAAGGGTGGGCAAAGAATGCGTTCACATGGTATATATTTGGTTTTGGTTTTAAAAGTAAAAGTTTTGGGAATCTGAGAGTGGATGGAACTCCCAGAGTTGTACTGGCGGATGGAGCCAGTGTGGGTGGTTGGAACCTGTAGTCTTGAACCTTAGCGATTAGAGTTGGTTAACTAGTGTTGGTGGATAGAACCTTCACTATAAAATTCTTGATAGTTTCTGTTAAAACAATTACTTTATTAAATTAATGCCTTCGAAAATATTTAATGGTATTTGAAATAAAATATTGATTGGTGCAAAAGAACCATATAATAGTTAAGCCTTGCATCTACGGCATTTTCCCAAGACTTGTGGAGTAATTATGTACTCACATGCTGCACTCCAAAACAATTCCCAAAGGAATATGAAGCTCAAAAAGGAGATTACGACTAATTCGCGTTTGGATACGACGAAGGCTTTCCGGAGTTCTAGGTTGTGCTTCCCCAGTCAATTGCCTGTGGCGTATTGATGGGTTTTCATCAGAGTTTCTTTTGCTTCTGCTGTGTTTGTGAGTTTGAGAGGTCTTGAAACCTCAGTTGTAATAAAGAGGCCATATGGTCTGTATTCTCTAATATTGTAATAAAGCGTGGTTGGTTATGTATTCATCACTGTTTGACTGTGTGCACTAGCTTTGATCTAGGACTAGTGCTGTAATACACAGAGGGTCCGGATTCGGAAATTCGGGGTCCCGACAGAAGTTGTAGAAAATTTTGTGTAAATTCTAGAACTGGTATCATTTGCTAGGATATGGCTTGGGAGTCGAAAGTTCCGTTGCTTTTAGTAAGGGACAACAGGTGTGACTGTCTGGTAAAGGTGGAGATTTGTGGTTTTCAAAAGCATGTAGGAGTGTTGTCGTTTAATTGATGTCTTCTACCATTGTGGCTTATATTGAGAACGGATATTCACTGTAGGAGGAGTAACATTGGGGTTGGTGTCGTCTCTAATCAATCCAGCCGTCGCAACTAGAAAAGGCAAATACATGGTAGAATGGTATTCGAGTAATTCTTGTTTTGTTAAATGAATACTTATCATGATAATTCGTATGACTATGCTTGTTTTATATTTCTCACATGGTTATGATAATGTGATGATGATTATGGCAGAATGTTGGTTATAGCAATTGTTCAGTGCTGAAAATGAACTAAAGAAAATATAATCATTACGTTGCATGTTGATCATTCATAATGCAATGATGTGACCCACGGGAGTGGGATGAGATCCCCGTATGAAAAAGGACGGGCCAGACACTCCCTGAGAGTGGAGATGAGATCCCCATATGAAAAAGGATGGGCTAGACACTTCACAGGAGTGGAGATGAAATCCCCATATGAAAGATGATGGGCTTGAGATTCCCGTATGAAAGGGCGAGCTTGTGTGGGCACCGATGGGTGTGGCACTTCGCTATATCGGTATAAGAAAAAAAAATGAGTTTAGACATGTGCATTGCATTCATGAAAAGGAGAGAAAAGATATTGAGACATGAGAATGGAAATTGATTAGAATGGATATGTGAAATTGAGTTATTGGTGAATGGACATAAAATGTTAATTATGTTGTTGCATCATTTATTATTCTATTGTGTACTTGTTGATTTAGGTAAACATTGAAGGTGACATGCATGGGTGAATGTAGAACATGGAATATTGCACTTTTGTAGCTCTTCACTCCACCTAGCGATCCATTCACTTATTGTCATAAACAATTTAGTTTTATCTATGCAATAAATAGATGATTAATGGTTTCACTTGGCTATTAATGATTCTTTATGTTGCTACTTGTTGCTTCCTTGGTTTAGCTTTATATTTGTTTCATCTTGGTAATCATTTGGTTCATCTTAAGTTCAATTTATTGATTTCCATGTTGCTAAATATTTTCATTCATCAATATGTTGAATGTTTATTCTTGAAGCCTAGTTGTTGGTATTGATTAAATGATGGTTAAATTGTTAGCGATTGTAATTGTGAGTGACATTCCAAGCTTTTGAGAAGCGGGGTGTTATAATTGGTATCAGAGTGGTCTTTATGTCTATGGTGAATAAACTATTAACTTGTTTAATCAACTAAATTTTGACATACATATAGTAATTTAATGAAAATAATAACCATAATATTAAAATGACTTAGGATTGCTTATTGCTGAAATTTAACTTAGGATAATTAATTTAAAATAGAAAATTGATACATTGGGGCACGGTAGGATAGGATTAGGTCATGCATTGCATTTATGCTTCCGTTAGCTCGTACAATTGTTATTGAGCATTGAGTTGTTGATTAAATGAGTGTGTATGATTGATATGGTTGTCTTGATCTGAGTTTTTAGTTGTTCTTCTAAGTGGTCAGTTATGGCGAGGGGTAGAGGTTGTGGACATGGTAGAGGCCATGGACGTGGTCATGGGCGCGGTCCAGCCATGCCACCACCTCTAGCAGAGGAGAACATTGGTGAGATGGGTGAGGAGGTTGCTTCAGCTGTTCTACCAACTGTTGGTGCTTAGGCGATTTTTGTTGCCCTATTGTAGGATTTTAAGAGGGAGGTCCAAAAGCTTCATCAACAGGTGTAGGAGTATCGCCATGTCTCGGCGGTGATGGGTCCTGAGAGACCATGTGGAGGTGACCCCATGTTTGTGATGAGTAATTGACACTTGTTTAAGAAAGATTGAGTTTGATTTGTGTCATTTCTGCAAAGTCATAAGCTCTTGAGTGGTCGGAATACCAGTTACAACCACGTCGTGACGTCTCAGCGAAGTCGCAAGTCGCCAGACAGATTTACGACCACGTTGTCAGCGGTCGGAAGTCACCAGGCGGATTTATGACCACGTTGTGGGTCGGCTGGAAGATTTACGATCACGTTGTCGGTAGCATGTGGTCGGGAGAAGGTGTTACGACCACATTGGTCGTGGTCAGAAGTTGTTATGACCACACTGGCCGTGGTCGAAAGATGTTATGACCACATTGGCCGCAGTCAGAAGCCAACCAAAGGGTTTATTGATAGGAACAGGGTCCCGATCTTCCAACAGGTTCTGGATACGTTTGATTTGGTGGAGGCGCGACACAAATTGATCCGGCTTCCGAACATCATGTCCCGAACCCCGCAATCGCAGCAACACGTCTCCTCAGGTTATCAACCATGCGCAGCCCGGTTGACCTCGCCAAGAAGGCTAATCCTCGCCTGCGAATCGAAGAACACAAGCAAGAACAAGGAAGATCACAACTGAATTGCAGATGTATTGATTTAGCACTCGAAAGTTGGGGTCTCACAAACCGATGAACGGCAAAACTGTTCAAAGACAGATTAATCTAAGCAAAACCCAACCCTAATGGTGGGGGTGGCGGCTGTATATAAAGGAGTAAGGGGCGTACAAAACCCCTGGATGCATCCTTAATGGACTCCAACACGATACAAAGCCGAACGGCCCAAAAGACGGTGTCGCAGCACCTTGACAGATTCTGAACACCCAATTGTTTCGACGATTTCCGTTGACTCAGAAGGAATTTTGACATGGGACCAGATCCATTGGAAAGTGCATCTTCTCAGCTTTCCATACATATGTAGAACGTCCAAAACGAAGTCCGGATGCGATCTGGGCGTCCATTTTAGTGCGGCCTAGTCCTGGACTCTGAATTGGATTTGAAGTCGGTTTGAGTTGTACATCCCACATGATTCGACCGCCCTTGCTGGACTTGTGCACCTCGTAGCCCGTCTCCAAGTACTTCCTGATCCTCTCCATGGTTCCTAATCATAATTAAATCATTAGGTAGCAATCGATTCTCAAATGAACAAAAAGAAGTACCTAGGAACGAGCTCACCTGTAAATTCAATTGTCGGGCGCGAGCTCTAGTGATTGATCCTTGAATATCAAGTGGAGGAGTGTTGTGTATATCCGAAGAAGTGATGTCCTCATCATTTACGACCATGTTGGCCGTGGTCGAAAGATGTACGACCACGTTGGTCGTGGTCGGAAAGGTTTACGACCACTTTGTTTGAAGTCGGAAGCCGACTGAAGCATTTACGACCACTCAGTCAATAGTCGAAAGTCGTTTGGGCCCTATACGACCACATTATCTATTGTCGGCTGTTTCGCCGCTCGTTATTGAAAGTCAGAGGCGCGGCTGGCCGTGGTCAGTAGTCGGAGGCGCCGACTGGCCGTGGTCGGAAGTCGGGTCTTCGACCACATTGTAGCGCACTGCGGTCAATAGTCGGCGGTCGGGCTGACGACCACATTGGGAATTCAGCGTGCCTCAACCACGTTATCGAGAGCTGCGGTCGGTAGTCAAAGTTTTGACCGCTGCGGTCGGTAGTCGGCGGTCGGGCTGGCGACCACGTTGGGTAGTCGGCAGACTCCGACCACGTTATGAAGCGGTCGAACATGCTTGGATCGCAGTCGAACATGGTTGGTACTGGTCGGACTTGCTCAGAACATATCGACTTGTAGAGCAGTCGTAGTTCTTTTGGTTTTCATGTCTTGTGATTTTGACCGGTCGTAGGGTGTTAACGACTTTCTGGGAATGTATTTTTAAGTACATTCTTTTGATGGAGATTGATGAATCTTGGTTTCATGCGGTGCTTTGTGATAGTTTGCTTTGTCTGTGTGGTTGCAGGACTTCGGAGCTAGGTCATGGTGAGGCGTGGGAAGACCGGGACTAGGCACAGGAGGTGTTGAGGTCTAGACGGTCGGAGATACCGAAGATAATCGAGCTGGTGAGGTGATTGCAAGCTGGGAGACGAGGAACTAGAGCTGGAGCTGTCGGAGGTGAGCACGATAGGCAACGACAAGGAGGACCAAGACTAGGCTCAGGCAGGAGCTGAGGTCCAGACGGTCAGGATGTCGGGTGCGGTCGTGTGCAATGAGATGGACCGGGACTAGGCTCAGGGAGGAGTCAACGTCTAGTCGGTCGGATGCCGGGTGCGGTCGTGTGGAATGAAGCGTACTGGGACTAGACTCAGGGAGGAGTCTAGGTCAAGTCGGTCGGGTGCAGGCGTGGTCGGCAAGACAGAAGGAAGCTTCCGGGAAGGTGCATGAGGGTCAATTCAGTGAAATTGACTTAGACCTGCAAAAAGAAGTGAATTCTGGTAGTACAGCACTGGAGTTTGTTGGTGCTAATGGGTAAAGCACGTGTAAAACCCGGTGTTAGTTGGAGTTAACAGGTTCTCCCCAGGTAACTAGAGGCTATAAATTGGAAGGTAGAGCTCGGGTGATCAGTGAGGTTGTTCCCGAGAAGCTCTGGGTTTTCGTTCTGTGTTCTTGTGTGAGTTGTCTCTAGGCAGGAGCGGTTGTGCTCTTCGACCTCCTAATGGAGTGGCTGTAGAAACCTCCATTAATGCAATCATTTATCTCTTTGCATCTATTTGAGTTATCTTGTTTGATTGATGATTGCTTCTATTTTTGGGCTTGTCTGATTAGCTTTGGCTTTTGTTCATTCTCCCTGTGCTATTCTCTTCACTTCTATTTGAGAAGTTGTTTCGCTTCAGATTGCTCTGGTCTCGACTTGCTCTGAACTGGGAAGAATTTTCAAGGCCCCTCTGCTAGTTTATTCCCGAGAGCAAGGTCTCTGATCTTTGGATCATCTGGTCGAAAATCTCTTTAAAGTCATAGCCAGGTAGTCGTGTGCTCTATTGATTCCTCAGTTTCAGTTTCAATTACTTCTTTCTTTTCGACCACGGCAGAGAGGCTTTGCCTGCTCTGGATTTTCTCGGCCAGAGACTGATGTCTTGCTATGGTTGAAGTCTAATGACAAATTGATCTGAGAATCAAAAGTGAGCATTCCACCTCTTACTTCATAGCTCTGTAGCTATTGGATAAGAAGGATTGGTTGAATACTTGAGGAGGTTTGAAGGCACCATTCACCCCCTCTGTTACATGCTCGGTCCTACAAGTGGTATTAGAGCCTGTTCTGTTGAGCCATGGCGACAGATAAGTATTCCACCAAGCCCCCTCTCCTCACTAGGATCGACTATCGTTTCTGGAAGAGTAGGATGGAGTCTTACATACAGGCTCAGGGCTATGCTATCTGGAGAAAGGTGAAGACTCGCTATGTTGTTCCTGCCGATGAGAACATCACAGTAGAAAATATGCCTGATGTTGAGGCAAATGCGAGGGTAAGGAACATAATTATCCAAGGTCTTAGCAGAAATGAATTTGATCGTATTTTTCATCTTTCGTCGGCCTACGATATTTGGGTGACTCTTGATGCATACCATGAGGGCACTACCCAAATCAAGACCGTACGAGAGGACCAATACAAGTGAGTGTAACACCCCAGGACCCACATTACCCTGGGATGCCACTAAAACCACTCCACAACTAGCCAAATTACAAGATAAAATAATCTGGCAACAATTCCTAAACACGATAGGATAAGCGGAAGCATAATCAATTAAGTGAAACATGATAGTGATAATCAATTTAATAATTTAAATCAACCTCCAACAATCTAACCAAAGAATAGTTCACATGTTTAACACTATTAAGTTAAAGTAAACATCGACGAGATAGCTAGGCCAATGGCTAGAATCTCTTCATCTTTATTACAACATAAATCAATTATCCAATTGCATTAAGGTGGTGCCGCTCTACCCTTCCCATGCATGCTCAATGATCACCTGTAAGGGGGAACAAGGGTGATATAAAAATATCAGTAAGCAAACTGTTTAACAAGCTAATTAAACTACAACAGTTTAATCATCAATATTTTATTTTCCACAATGACCATGTTTATATCCTCAACCTCAAATCACCACCAACAACGGTAAAACAATAGCAAATAAATCTTGTTTAACTACTTTAAAACCTCAACCGCTATCACCACCAAATGCAATAAAACATATGTATGTTTTACTTCACTACTTTATTATTTCTCACACTCACAACTGCTATCAACAATTACTACAAGAGAAAACAATCTCATGCCACAATCACAACCCATACCATACACAAAAGATGAACACCATTCCACGACCACATCCACATTCCTCATACCACAAGTAGCTCACATGAGCCAATTCCACATAACAACTATGAAGTTGTATATTCCACATTACAACTATGAAGTTGTATTTGCCTGCAAAATAACTTCACCACAATATATTGCATAGGTATGCAAATGATCTTTTCACAATGCAATGCATATGAATGTGTATGCTCCACAGCACCCTTATCCAACAAGGTAAGAGTGTGCATCGTATTACGGCAATATACGATGCTGTACCGGTACGGTCGCGGCTAGGTAGGAGTGTGCATCATAAGCCACATGAATTCCAACCACAAGGAGCATCAACATGCTCATAACATATCCACATCCACAAGTTCACCACATGTTTTATTTCATATTCCACATTCGCACATTAAGCAAAATTCCACATGACTACTAGCAATTTATCAACATGTCAATTGATCAATTCTTGCTAAAATCACCACATTTAGAATATCATGCAATCATGGAATAATGTATCAAATTATGATAATAATGTAAATTGCATGTAGAAGGAATAACGAGTTAAACGGTAGCAACAACCGCTACGTTTACTTGCCTCAACCCACGAAGCGAAGCAAAATCAAGAGCGCTCAGGGACAAAACCACCTGTCTAAAAAGCAACTCTCAGCACGTAGCTACAGCATACAAACATGACTAAAATATTAAAGACGTCGCTAGAACCCCGAACCCGCACAAGCTCCTCTCCGCTCAACAATTCAGCAAATTACCCTCTGCAGCAGCGCTGCTTAACATTTTCGTATCTTTAAAAATATTGATCCAATTACAGAAAATGATACCTCTCTAGATTCATCACTTAAAATCCTACATTTTTCATGTAGAACATATTTTGATTTTGATCACAGCTAGGTGTAATTTAATGCCCAAAACGGAGGAAGGTCTCTGTTCTGGCAGACTGGACAGCAGCAATCAATTGCGTCCCAACAATAGTACAGGGGTCTAACAATTCTGCATTTTCTACAGAAGCTAGATTACCAGATTCTCTACAACTTTCTCAATTACGGCCATGATCATAAAAATCATTTACTACTTAAAATTCACAGTTTAATGTCGGTCTGTACCAATCTGCTCGCCTGACGAAAAGCAGTATTCCCGACCCTGTAACGCCCAGATCCCAAAAATTCCGAACACAATATAGGAGATGCGTCTGGAAGTCCTCTACAACTTTCCTTTTGGGAGGGTCTGCAGGAAAAATCGTTTACTAGGTAGAAACTGCGCAAACAGACGCGCTATGCGAATCAATCTACAGGCAGACAGTAGGTAAACTCTAATCGGGCAATTAATCTATAATCTCCCTTCAAAATCCGAGCCAAGAACCCTAAATATTCAGAAAAATATAGGGTTTGGGATTACGAAAAATTACCTAGAGGATCCCTTGGTATCATCCCTCTTCTTCCCTCCTCTTCTCCTCTTCTTCCTTCTCTTCTTCTTCTTCTTCCTCTCCTTCTCCTTCCTCTCCTTGGCTTCAATGTGCATCGTATTACGACAATATACGATGTTGTACCAGTACGGTCGCGGCTAGGTGAGGCGACATCCACATATGCAAATGTTATGATATGATATGAATGATATGATAATCATAAACCATATGAATTCCAGCCACAAGGAGCATCAACATGCTCACAACCACATATCCACCACATATTTGTTTTCATACTCTACATTAGCATACTAAACAAATTTTCACATGATTACGAGCAATTTATCCAAACATATCAATTGATCAATAATTACTACCACCACAACCACAAGTATTCACTAAGAATACTACCACTTAGACCACAATATACTCGTAAAATTTTCTACCCCACAATTATATAGATTCATCAAGAACAATCCCTCATATCCACAATTAATCCATCAAGATCATAAGCAATTGAATTCTTAAAAATACTACCATCTGGACCACGTTAAGGAAGCATGTAACAAAGACATAGCACCTCAAATTAAGAGAATTAATTAATGTGAAGGTAGAATAATTAACGAGTTAAACAGTAGCACATCTGCTACGTTTACTTGAATCAACCGTTGAAGCGAAGCAATCACGTGCGATCAGGAGCAAAACCACCTGTCCAAAAGTTATCTCTCAGCACAATGCTACAGCATACAAAACGTGACTTAAAAATTAAAGGTGTCGCTAGAACCCCGAACCCACACATAATCCTCTACGCTCAACGATTCAACAATCTACCCAATGCCGCAGCGCTGCTTCATATTTTTGTATCTTTAACAATATTAAGCCAAATACAGTAAATGATATATTTCTGGATTCCTCATTTAAATGCCTTCATTTGTCATGTAGGTCACATATTTTTAGTTTGATCATAGCTAGGTGTAACTTAATGCACAAAATAGTGGAAGTTCTCTATTCTGGCAGTCTGGACAGCAAGGTTCTAATGCGTCCCAACCACAGTACAAGGATCCAAAAAATATAATTTTTATACAGAAGCTATATTACTGAATTACCTACATTTTTCTCAATTGCGACCATAATCATAAAAATCATTTACTACCCCTAAATCACCCTTGAACAGTAGTTTATCCCAATCTGCTCCCTTTACCCTGCTACACCCAGATCCCATAGCCAAAAATTCTGAAAACAATACAGAAGATGAGTCTTGAAGTCCTCTACAATTTTCCTTTGGGAACATCCGCAGAAAAAATTGTTTAATGGGTCTAAACCGCAAGAAGTAGACGTCTTGCGAATTGATCTGACGGACAGCAGTAATCTCTAATCGGACAATCAATCTATTAATTCCCTTCAAATTCCGTACCAAGAACCCTAATTACTCTATAAAACAGAGAGTTTGGGATGAGAAAAAATTACCTAGATGATCCCTTGGGATCACCCCTCTTCTTTCCTCCTCTTCTTCTTCTTCCTTCTCTTCCCTTTTCTTCTCTTCCCTTTCTTTTTCTCCTTGGCACCAATGGCAGCAGCTGTTAGGGGAGAGGGAGGCGCAATTCTGGATGGGGGTGCGCCAAGGGGTGGGGGTGGTGGTGATACGGGTCGCCCGATCTTCTCGACGTGGGATGGATACTCACGGAGTCTTGTGAATCGTAATGATCCTCCAATGCCAATGCAAGGGACGAACACTCTTTAATCCGCCAAAACACACTCGTGTTGATTTCACGACCACCAAGCGAAGATCTACCGTGCACCCAATTCCCAACGGAAAGGTGAACGATCTTGATTGAAGAAAATCACCCAAATTCCCATGGAACTTGGTAGCAATGCTAAACTCGAATAAACTTTAGTAGATTCATTATTCTCAAACGTGGTCTACCTTACAATGGGGTCTAACCCTTAATATATAGTACCACTGCCACCTCATGGCTGGCCAAGAGGTCCTAAACAAACTCCAACACATCCCTACATGTATTTGGAAACAAACTCACACAAAAGGAAAACCTAAATTTAAACCGTCACAATGTTTCGGTCATAACTTTTATCCGTGATGAATTTGAAGGTGGGGCCGGATCCATTGCGTAGCCCTTGAAATTATCTTTCCAACGAGTACAAGAACACCTGAATCGGACTCCGTTTGTGAAAGTTATGGCCTTTTAGTAACTGCCTGTCAGGCTGTCCTGAACCGAATCCGAATTGAATTCTGAGTTGAATCCGAGTTTGAATTGGATTGAGCACGTGGAGGTCCGAATTTGGCTTGAAAATCTTATCCAAAACTTGTAGTTTAAGTCCTTGGGCTCCTCCTTTTGCTCTCCCACTGCATTGGCTTCTTTCCTCCTTGTGCTTCTCCATAACTTTGGCCCCGGAATCATCATAATATTCAAACCTAATAATAAACAAGAATTTGGCATAAGGTAGTATATCGTTCCCACAAATAGAAGGAAATTCATTAAGAAATAAATTCACCTGACAATATTTAATGCGGCTCAATGCTTCTTTCCAGTGAAATAATGTATTTGACTTAAAAGTGCTAAGCATATGCGTATCCGCATCATCCTCCCCTTCTTCAAGAAAAGCCGTCCTCGGCTTTTGATAGCCTGAAATTGTACTAAACAAAGAATACAACGTGTATGCATGGTATATGTATCGGTCAGTTACACCCCTTTCGTCTTTCACATTACTATTACCTGGAGGTGTAGTAAGCAAAAAGAACAACACATATGCGTGGTATATGTACGAATCAATTATTGTGTCATTCTCATTCTCACTGTTTTGCACAAACCAATTGATACTACAATAGCTATCAAATGCATACATTGCAATGTTTTCATTCACACCATTCTCCCTCCCATAAGAAAAAGTCGTCCTCGACTTTGCGAAGTACGTGGACAAGTCATTAATGGGGAAAACCAGATCAAACGGTTCAAATATGGAAGATAAAATTTTAATTGCCTTCATTGCTTCAGTTGCGCTACTCTGATTATCTGTACATGATTGTTCATCGAAAGAGGAACAAGTAGGCACAAGAAATCTTTGTAAACAACAAGCACTATTGTTAAACCTCATCTCATTGTGATCATGACGTGGTATAAAAGATTGTTTGTCCAAAATATGCAATTTCAACTCGGCAAGCTTATAACATGTAATGCATATTCGATAAACATAAAAGTTGTCATCTACACCATAATCTCCGATCAAATTGAACTTACATGTATAGGCATAGGAACTAACTAGTGATTTTAAACATGCAATTTCAGCAACATTCTCAATGACACTAGATAGCTCTTTAGGGTCATCGAACATAATATAATATAAAGGATCATCAGGAGATATTCTAGAAAGAACTTCCTTATGAGTAATTAATTCCACATTATGTAATTTGACCAAAGAAATTTCAGAACATGGAATTTTCGAATGAACACATGATTTCTCACAAGTACTCACCGTTTCATAACTAATTTCAGCACCAATATTGTTACCTTTATTGTTCTCCTCAGTTGATGTAGGTGTTGTAGGTATTAAATCATCATGATGTAACAACGGATCAGTAAGTACTTCATCTTTAACTATGATTATCTCCTCATCATTTATCTCCAATGGTGCCGCTTGTTGAACATTTGACTTCTTCTTTAATATCAACTCGCACAATATGAGAAAGAACACTAGAAGTAGATATTAATGTGTTAGTTTCAAAATCAACCTCGTTTGTCCATCTTCTACTTCTCTCTTTCTTTTGGTGTATCACTCATACTCTCGCTTGGATGCTCTCAAACTCACATATGGTGGAATCACACACTCGCTCTTTTAACACTCTCACTCAATTTGGCTATGTGGTTCTCATTCTCACATAGGTTTTGATGCATCTCAATTGTTGTATGTATCATTGGGGCAGCATAAGATGTCTCCTTTATCAAGGAAAGTCCCATGCTCGGTCATCTTCTCATGTGTCACACTAGTGGAACCATAAGAGTGAAGTATGGACATGGATTGAACCGTGTTGTACGTTTCTCCATAAGTCTCTTCTCCTGTATAATAGCATAATTCACAAGATCATGCATGCTACTAAAATATTTATGTTGAAGTGCAGCGCGATCTCGTAATTCAAGCCACCTCTAAAGTATGCCTTCTCCTTGATGGACTAGTGACACCGCACGACGCATCGCATCTTGCGTTCAAAATAGTAATCTTGGACAATATTACTCCTTGTGTGATATTCTCCGATGGTGAAGCAATTCTGAGCATAATAGGATGGCACAAACTCGCTTCTCATAAACGCCTTCAAATCTAACCAAGATTTAATGAGTTGTTTTCCAATTAGTTGTTGCCACCAACTATAAGCATAGTCTTCAAACTCCTTGTGGCACGATCACCTCTTTATCTTTGGAAAGTTTCTGAAATCTAAACACTTTCTCCATTTGCCATTCCCACTCAAGATACTCCTCTGGATCATCACTACCATAGAAAGGAACAAAGCTATCTTCTTCTTGTTGTGGATGAAGTGCTCGCACAATATCATTCACGATGTTTTTATGTATCACTTTCATTTGTTGATTGAGCTCAATGCAAAAATCCTTCATACCTACTTTAATCTCATCACCATAGTTATCTTCTACACCTGCCATGGTTAGATTGTACAAAGAAGACACCAAAACCACAAATATATGGGCAATATGTGGAGTTCACTCAATCTCACTTTTCCTCTCCTATGTAAAGTTCTTACCTTTCCGACGTGAATTGAGGCCAAAAGAATCTTACACTTGGTGGTGGCTATAATAACAAGTGATGATCAAGCAGATTTAAAAGTGACTCACAATTGCACGGCAAAGGATATTTTGTGGAGTTTGGTTAGGAAGTATTTATCCTACACGATCTGATTTCTCGATGTTGTAAAATTAAGTAATAATCCAAGTTAGAATACTTTGCCTATGTGCTGATCCAAAAGATTTAAGTGAAGTATATGAACGCACACGCAAAGATCAATGTGACTCGATGCAAACAAAAGGAATGAGCTAACTAGAGGCAATATGAAATTAAAGATTAGATAGCTCGTTTTGCACCAAGTACTAGGAGAGACGCTAGCCAATTGCAATGATATGAATGTAAGGGCACAAGATTGCTCAAAGGAATTAAATACACAAGCTGAATTTATGGACTAAGAGCTCATCCTAGATTCGGCCAATGTTTTTTTTTCTCTCTTTTTTTTCTTAGCAATTTTTTTTCTTGTTCTTCTTCTTCTTCTTTTTCAAGGGCCGAACTAGGTTTAATTGTCTCTTTGATTTTGCATAGGTCACAAATATTCAGCAAGATGTAGAATACTCAAGAGCAGCCCTAGATGCAATATTCAACAACTAGTCTCAATTGATGAAATAAAAATAGCGAAATTTTTTTCCGCACAGCATCAGTAGCATCATCGTTCACTGTGATCATGCAGATCTGCTCACGCATGTAGATATTGGATATTTTGTTTGAATTTTGGATTGGACACAAAGATTAAGCTACGCAAATAAACACGAACGATCAAGACGTAAACAAAATTTCTAATGGATCAAGACATAATAAAACTCACGAAAAATAGCGAGATGCGAAACTAGGGTTTGGATTTTTTTTTGTGTTTTCGGTTTATGGACTATAGGACAGCAAGTAATAAACTGAATTTAAAGGGTTAAGATCCCACCGAGTAAACCGCGCTCTGATACCAAGATGATACGGGTCGCCCGATCTTCTCGACGAGGATGGATACTCACGGAGTCTTGTTGAATCGTAATGATCCTCCAATGCCAATGCAAGGACGAACACTCTTTAATCCGCCAAAACACACTCGTGTTGATTTCACGACCACCAGCGAAGATCTACCGTGCACCCAATTCCCAACGGAAGGGTCGAACGATCTTGATTGAAGAAAATCACCCAAATTCCCATGGAACTTGGTAGCAATGCTAAACTCGAATAAACTTTAGTAGATTCATTATTCTCAAACGTGGTCTACCTTACAATGGGGTCTAACCCTTAATATATAGTACCGCCACCTCATGGCTGGCCAAGAGGTCCTAAACAAACTCCAACACATCCCTACATGTATTTGGAAACAAACTCACACAAAAGGAAAACCTAAATTTAAACCGTCACAATGTTTCGGTCATAACTTTTTATCCGTGATGAATTTGAAGGTGGGGCCGGATCCATTGCGTAGCCCTTGAAATTATCTTTCCAACGAGTACAAGAACACCTGAATCGGACTCCGTTTGTGAAAGTTATGGCCTTTTAGTAACTGCCTGTCAGGCTGTCCTGAACCGAATCCGAATTGAATTCTGAGTTGAATCCGAGTTTGAATTGGATTGAGCACGTGGAGGTCCGAATTTGGCTTGAAAATCTTATCCAAAACTTGTAGTTTAAGTCCTTGGGCTCCTCCTTTTGCTCTCCCACTGCATTGGCTTCTTTCCTCCTTGTGCTTCTCCATAACTTTGGCCCCGGAATCATCATAATATTCAAACCTAATAATAAACAAGAATTTGGCATAAGGTAGTATATCGTTCCCACAAATAGAAGGAAATTCATTAAGAAATAAATTCACCTGACAATATTTAATGCGGCTCAATGCTTCTTTCCAAAGAAATAATGTATTTGACTTAAAAGTGCTAAGCATATGCGTATCCGCATCGTGTGCCAAGGGTGGGAGAGGGGGGAAGGGGGCTAGGTTAAGTGGGTGCGGCCACCCCTTGGACCTTCGGCCCAAGGTGATCGGCCCACTCTCCAGGCAACCCACTCTGAGGTTTTTATTTAATTATTAATTTATTTTATTTATTTTACACTGCTCCATAATTTGTATTTTTCCCTTCCCGCGATTTAACGAAAAACCGGCGAGTCCGCGATTATTTTAAAAACTTACGCCGAATCGACGATCAGGATATTACAGCGAGAGTACAACAAGTTTGAGATGCTCAGTGGTGAGTCCTTAGATGAGTGCTTTGTAAGATTTCACAAGATTTTGAGCAACCTCCAAGCAGTTGGTCTCACATACCTAGACTCGAATAATGCTCGCCAAATGCTTTCTGCTTTAGATCTGCGAGTTTGGGTGATGAAAGTGACCACCATCAAGAACACGATTGACCTCTCGACTTTGACTCTTCATGTGTTGTACTCATGCCTCGAGACTCACGAGATTGACACTGTCTCTCGCAAGTCAAAATCACAGTCGATGGCTTTGGTTACCGATCCCAGTCCTATTTCTATAGCATCTTCTGATGGTGCTGGCTTTTCCCTAGCTTCTCTCTGTGAGATAAGTGATGATCAGATAGAGCAGCTCTGAAAGAACGAACTAGCCCTCTTAGCCAGAAAATTTTCACATGCCTATAAGAGGGTTAGGGGGAGAAAGAGAGGCAGATCAGTAATCTGCTTTGAGTGTGGTAGCCCCAACCACATTCGGACAAACTGTCCCAAACTGGAGAAGGGCAAGAACAACTACGGCGGCGTGAGCACGAACGACTACATCAACAAAAACTGCAACAAGAAGCCCCAAGCTCATGGCAAAGAGAAAATGTACCGCAACCTTGGGAAAGCCAAGAAGCTCTTCCACCGCATCCTCACCACCTTCGACAATTTCGACTTTGGCGACATGGATGGCTGGAGCGACGACGATGGCAAGGATGATCAAGACAAGGACTCCAAGGGGTGGTGATGACTTCATCAGCATGTGCTTCATGGTTGACAAGAACGGCATCAGCGATGACGATCTCTGCAGCGACTCCGATGAGGTGGCCCCTCCTACGACCAGCTCAATGATGCTTTTCTCAAGTCAAGAAAATTTTATGCTAGATCTAGAGCTAGGTGTAGTGAGTTAGAGAAGGAAGTAGAAAGCTTGTCATGGGAGCTCACTTCACTTAAATCTGCTCCCTCCCATGATAATTGTAATGTTTGTACTTCTTTGCTAGATGACATGGAGAAGGTAAGGACCTCTCATGATAGTGTGCTTACTGAACTTGACTTGCTTAAGGTGGAAAATATTAGTCTGCTTGCTGAGATATAGATGACTAGAGTAGCATCTATTACATCTAGTTCTGTTGAGACTACATTTTGCACCTCATGTGAGGATAAGGACAATGCTTTTAGAGGTCTTTACACCATGCTCCTTGATCTGCCTGAAACTTGTGAAAGTTGTAATAACTTGAAGATTAACTTAAAGAAGGCAGATCATAAAATTGTTGAATTACAAGCTTCCTTGCTTGAGCCTATTGTTTCTTGTACCAACTGTCCTAAATTAACTACTGAACTTGAATCTGTTTCAAAACAATTTCAAGAAATGGTTGACCACATCAAGAAAATGGCTAAATATTCTTCTAAGGGCCCTGTTAGCTCACCATGCAATAACTATAAAAAACTAAAATCTGAATTGGTTGCATTGGATGACAAGTGTGTGAAGCTAACTAAGAACCAACTAAAGAAGCCACAATTTGATTGTGTTGTGTGTGCTATGGTGGGGAAGAAGTCTAAGGACATGGTATAGACTCTTAGGAAGAGTTATGAGGACCAAATTGCTAGAATTAGGACTTTCCCTTACGTGTCCTGCGAAGCCCTCAAAGTTGAGGCGGCTGTGCACAAGGAGAAACATGCACATGCCATTCGTTCTACAGCTGTTGGTTCCTCTTCCTCTCCTTCTACTGTCTCTTCTTCATCTTCTCCCTGCTCTTCATGCGCCTCTCTCTTTCAGGGGTGTCAGTATCTTATGAACACTCTTGAGAGATTTGTTGGAGGCAAAAAAAAGCTGAATCTTATTCTAGACAAGTCCAAGATTTGCATGTTCAATCAAGGTATAGGATATGATTTCTTAGAGGATGTGAGGAAGCATCCACCTGCTATTCTCAGACTTATAGCAGCAGGTGTGATCGAGGTCAAGCCCAGAACCAAGAAAGTTGAGATCAAATCTGTGGGCTTTGTCCAAGGGATCTCTGACAGTAAGGTGATGCCACCTGTTGCGTCCACTTCTCAGAAGGTGAAGCCTCATCATGCTACTTCTACCTCTCAGAAGGTGAAGAACCATTGTACCTTCTATCAGAAGGATGGCCACTTTGTTGAGAGATGTTTTAAGCGCGCCAATATCACACGAAGAGATCGTGCACTTAGGCATATTCCGAGTCAGCCCCAGACTCAGAGTGCACCTAAGACCAACACGAGATCTAGAGTTGCAGAAAACTCTTTTGAGGTGTTAAGGCAGCATCGAGGACTTGGATTTTCTATTTCTTTTGATTTTCATCCTCAAGTTGCTTCTGGCTAGGATATGCGACGTCCTGAGGGTAAATCTCATTTTCCCCATCGAGATAGCTATCCGCAGCATGATCAGCCTATTGCTGTTGGTCAGACTCGCTCTTCTATAGCAGTCGGACCCGACAACAGCTTCAGGTTTGCTCGTAGACCTTCTGGCTTTTTGAGCGATGGAGAGCATAGGGTAGTTAGAGGTTAGTCGGCTGTGACTACTTCTTTTGCTCGTCGTATGACTCAGTACTGGGTTCCAAAGTCTATTCTAATTTACCCTTGTGCTGAGCCACAGATGCTTCTCTCCTATTGACTCAGGTTCGCCGGGCTAGGAAAGGAGAGGTTTGGCTAGTCGACTCCGGTTGTTCTCGTCACATGACCGGAGACTCCCATTAGTTCTTTTCCCTAGTCTGAGTTCCAGGTGATGAGTTGATCACCTGCTGAGACGCTTTGATATGAGTGACGGAAATCCGGTGTCAACACCGATGGTAGCATCAGCTTCACTCGATCTAGATGAGGATGGCGAGCTAGTCGATCAAAAGGAGTACTGAATCATGATTGGCTCCCTCTTGTACCTCAAGGCCTCGAGGCTAGACATACACTTCTCGGTGTATTTGTGTGCTCGATTCCAGGTTTCTCCTTGCGTATCTCACCGCTAGGCGATGAAGTGCATCTTCCGGTACCTTCGAGCCACCGTAGTCTAGGTATCGAGTACTCTTCATCTTCATGTCTTTCCCTCAGAGCCTACTCCAACGCAGACTTTGCTAGCTGTTGGATAGATAGGAAGAGCACTTCTGGCACTTGCCAATTCATTAGCACTTCTCTTATCTCTTGGTCTTCTAGAAAGCAGTCCAGTGTTGCACAGTCCACCGCAAAGGCCGAGTATGTTGCTGCTGCTAGTTGCTGCAATCAGGTGCTTTGGATGGTTTCGACCTTGCGGGACTTTTGACCTTGCAAGACTTTGGGTTAGTCATAGATAGTGTTCCACTCTTTTGTGATAACACTTCTGCACTTCTCATTGCAATGAACCCAGTGCAGCACTCTAGGACCAAGAACATTGATGTTACATATCATTTTCTTAGAGACCATGTGAAGAAGGGTGACATAGTGCTCCAGTTTGTGGAGAGTGACCACCAGTTGGCTGATATCTTTTCCAAGCCTTTAGATAGCTTGAGGTTTTCGACCTTGCGGGGAGAGCTTAGGGTGGTCTGTTCTTATGGATTGTTGTGACGGGGAGCTTTGTGCTTTATGTTTTACTTTGCTTATATGTTCCTGTCTTCATTCTGCTGCATTTCATAAGGGTGCATTTGGGTTAGTCTTTCTAGCATAGACTAGACTGGTTCTCCTTCTCAGTTGCTTAGATTGCTTCCTCTCATCTTGTGTTTCTAGGTTGCTGCTTCTAGTTGCTTCTCTTCTCACTAGGTTGAGTTCACTCACTTCTTATAGGTCTAGCAAGGGTCGGGCCACTCTTGGGTAGATAGGAACGTGTTTACTCCCTAGTGTGTTAGTAGACCAGCTATTAGTCCTAGAATCATATGGGGTAGATGAGAGTCAGTCTAAGTCATAGTATTCTCTGTATCTTATCAATGCTTTAAAGACTGCCTTTTCTGATTTCTTTGCTGGCTTCTTCCCTCTTGTTTTTTGGTTTGGCTCAGGGAGAGTTCATTTGAGATTTTCTAGATCTTAATGATGACATAACTCAACTTGAACTAAAAATGCTTCACATGCTGAGGGGAGCTGGATTTTCTTGCATTTCATGTCATTTCAGCTTTCTGCATTGTAATATAACTACATGGAGCCTTCATTATTATCCTGTTATGAATGATAAAAAACTGCATTACATCTTGCCATGATTTGTGCTAGGGTGCTTGATTTATCATGATTTTATATGTGTAGTCTAGTCTTTGCCATGATAGGTTGATTAATTGTGCACAACTTGAATTAAATCATATCTGTTAGATCTTGTGACTAGTCTGCCTTTAGTTATCCTCTTATGATTCATGCCATGTCAGATAGGCTAAGTTGAGTCTTCAATATATGCTGAGCTTTAGATTGAGCTATGCTAGTTCTTTGATGAAGCATGAGTTAGAGTTAACTCTATGTTCTTGAACTAAATTCAACAAAAGCAAAATGATCTCTTTTATGCGAAAAAACTGATCTCACCAATTCTTTCTCATGAGATTGCTTACCATTGCACTAGGCATGAAATCAGAGGGAGTTTTGGATGACCAAGATCATTTCTTAAGCTTATTGTTTGAAATGGTCGCATAAGGCTTGAGATCTAGCACATGGCAAAGCAACAAAAAATTGGTTGAAAACAACCATGAATTTCTAAACGGAAAAGCATGTCAAATGTGCTAAATTTGCTAAATTATAAAAATGCCAAGTACTTGATCAAATGTCTCATTCTTGAACTTATAACACTCTAAATTGACTCAATGCTAGCCTCTTGGTTCCACTTAGAATATTGATATGGCTTGCATCATCCTTGGATACCTTTAGCTAGACTATGATTTCGAATGACTTGACATGATAAGAAATTCATCTAAATTTCGTATTCTAGCATTTCTAGCTTTAGCTTATCTATACATAAATGGCCATGATCTAGATAGCACTCTCCTTTGTTATGGATTGGTGTAATACTTAGAGAGTCATTCTAGATATTTTTCATGGCTCTAATGCTTAAACTGAATAACATACAGTCATTTCATTCAAGTCATCTTCCATTTTCCTCCATGCATCTTGATGATTTTATTGCCAAAAGGGGGAGAATTAGAGACCATGTGAGGTTCTTCCATGTTTGTAATAAGTAATTGACACGTGTTCTGAAAGTTTGAGTTTGAATTGAGTGTTTCGTGCGTGCGTTATCGACTAATGCAATGTTCATTACATTATCTCGAGCGGTGTTGTGTGATGTGTTCTCTTGTCTGTGATAGCTGTAGGACCTTGAGGCGGAGTCGTGGCGAGGCACGGGATGACCGAACTAGGCACAGGTGGTGCTGAGGTCGGAGTGATCGGGATGTGCCGAAGACGGCGAGACTCGAGGTGGTTGTGAGGCTTGGACGACAAGAAACGAGGAAGCTTCCCAGAAGCTGCAGCAAGGGTATTGTGGTAAATGCGCAAGACTGCAAAAGCGGAAGCGGATTCGGTTCGAGTTAATGGGTAAAACAATAGAGTTGTTGGAGCTAATGGGTGAAGTGTGCTTGTAAACCCATTAGTGGAGACTATAAAAGAAGAGGGGTAGGCATGAGAGCAAAGTGAGAGTTAGGGTTTTCTTTTCTCTCTGTGTGTCTAAGGGTTTTCTTTCTCTGTCATGTTGTGAAGAGAGCCTGGTAGTTGGTTCTTGAGTGGTTCTTTTCGTCTTTCTTTGCGTATGAGAGAATTGAGGTGAATTGGCTGTGGACAATCCCTTTGTAATCACTCATCTCCTATGTAATCATTCATGGTACTAAATCTATGTGAGATGTTTTGATTTCTCCTCTCTGTATTTGACTTCAGTGCTTGCTCTCTGTTCTTTTGAGCCTCCTTTGATTTTGAGTTGATTTTTTACCAAGAAATTACAGAATCTTGTGCTCTGAATTGAGAATATCCTTAAGATCATGTGGGCAATCCATTCCCAAGAACAAAAGGCAGAATCAAAATGATCTCTCTTTTCTCTGTCTTGCGCTTCAATTTCCTCTGTTTTTAGGGTTCACTGTTCATCGTAGGCAGAGGATTTGTGTTCTCGTGGTTCTTGTTGTTCAGAGGTTGAAAACTAGTTGTGCCTATTGTTCCATGTTCAAAAGGTGCAAGAATCTCAAGTCATGCTGAAAGTAGTCTTGCTGGTTGTGAGCTCTGTAATTGTTTTGTTGATTTCGTTCTTTTCTTTCTCTGTTCCAAGAGAGTAGCAGTGAAGCTAGTGAATCTTCTTGCTAGAGAGAAAAGTGACTTTGCTTTTTAATTGGACAGCTTTGGAATGCTTTTGTTCAAAAATCTGTTTACTGTTTTGCTTTCGGTTCTTTTTCTGTACAGAAGTCTAGCCTCTCAGCTGCTTTGTTTTTCAGTTTCAGAGACTCAGTCCAATGATCTTCTTTTCATTATTTGTCTCTTTTGCAGCCGAGACTGTCCTTGGTCTGAATTTGCTTTGGTTTCTAAGGTCTTCTTGCTATTTAGTTTGAAGTCTAGTCCATGTGATCAAAGAAGAACAGCCAGCTTGCAGCTTTCACTAAACAAATTCAGCTCCTTGTCGAAAATTACTGTGCCGACAATGTATTCAGAGTTTCGGCTGCAACTTCAGTACTCACTGTTCCCTCGATTTTTAGTTAGCCTCCTGTTCTGTTTTCAAGTCTCCAGTCTGCACCTTTTTCTGCTGGTTAAGCGCAATTCAGTTTCCCTAGCTTTCAGTTTGCTGCTGTCGGTTTTCTCTGTTTTAATCAGCTTTTAGATCGGCTGTTCAAACAGCAGACTACTCGGCTGTTAAACAGCAGGCAGACCGGTCTGAATTTTCTGTTTTTGAGTTTCTCCTTGCTGATCTGCAGATTTCACCCGAGAGCTCCTTCAGTCTTTGTGCCATTTTCAGCCAAGTCTGCTTTCGACAACAAGAGTATTCTCTGTTTTGACTCTTATCTGCTGGTTTGCCGATTGGTCTGCTCCATCCTTTTTGATCATTCTCGGTTTGGTACTTGAGAACTTTATTACAATCAATGTTTCCTTTCAATTTGTGCAGTCAGGTTTCAGTTTTCATCTTTCTGTGCTCCTTTGGTTCTGGGCAGCAAAATCCATACTGTGCCTCTATTTTCAGCTTTTGGTTCTATCCTTGCAGTCTGTTTCAGCAGAAATTTGGCTGCAGTTCGGCTCCTTATCTCTTGTCTGATTTTGTGTCTCTCTGTCCCTGCTGTTGCTTGTTTCGGCTGAGAGGTAGTACTTAAGTCCTTTGTCATTTAAGTATTTCGGTCAATTCAGAGAAGATTTTTGGGCAGTCTGTTGGTATTTCTCCAGTGAGCCCTCTTGATCAAGACTGGTACTCACAGTCTCTCGGCAAAACTAAATTGGAGTATATGGTTTTCTCAGTTGGCAGCAAAGTTTTTCGGCTTCCAGTGAGTGAATTTCTTCCGTTTTCATAGCTTCTATAGCTATCGGAGAAGAAGTGTGTGTGGATACTGAGGGAAAGTTTTGAAGGCATCATTCACCCCCTCTGTTGCCATTTCCGATCCTACAATTGGTATCAGAGCCGGTTAGCTTTCTTCTATAGATCTTAACCGGTCTGTGAGCCATGGCAACGGACAAGTATTCCACCAAGCCCCGATCTTCGATGGGATCGACTATCCCTTCTGGAAGAGTCAGATTGAGACCTACATTCAGGCTTAGGGCTATGCTATCTGGAGAAAAGTGAAAACACGATATGTTGTTTCTGCCGATGAGAACATCAATGCCAGAAACATGGCCAATGTAGAGGCGAACGCTAAGGCGAGGAACATCATAATCCAAGGTTTGAGCCGGAGCGAATTCGATCGTATCTCTCATCTCACGTCTCCCTTCGATATTTGGGTGACCATCGATGCTTACCATGAGGGCACCACCCAAATTAAGACGGTACGTGTAACATCCTGAAAATTTGGAAATTAGAATTATAAAATTTTTTGCATTAATTTGCTTTGTATTTGTTTTGAAATTAACTTTTAAAGCATTTCTTAAATTATGGTTAAGGTTCCACAAAATCAAAGAAATAAAATATTAGAAAACAAGAATTTAAAATAAGAATCTGAAAAGATGATACAGTGTAAGATGAATATAGTTGGTCCCAAAAATGTGGAAATCATATTGTTGAAGTTTTAATAAAGAAATGAGGAGAGAAAATAAAATAGAGATATATATAAATATATATATATATATATAAATATATGGAAAATGGAAATAACATAAAGGGTTTTAATAAAGAAATAGATGCAAACAAACTCCTCATAAAATTAGGATTAAAATATATATATACATATATATGTAAATACATATAAAAGGAAGAAATTAAATAAAACAAGAAAAGGAAAATAAAATTTTAAGAAAATGGGCACTGACGGCCCAAATTAACCCGACCCACCCCAAGCTGCTCCCCGTGCCCGCCCCTCGCCACCGTATTTCTTCTTCCCTTTTCTTCCCCTCGCCGCTCCCCTCTCCCACCAGCCCGCCTCGGATCTCCGCTGGACCATCGGACGCCCACGCCGGACCGGTGGACCGCCGCGCCACTGCCCACCTTATCCCCGCCGCCTCTTTTCTTGCCCTCTGCTGCGCTGCCAGTCCCTGTCTCCCCGCCTGCGCTAGTGTGCCCCGAGCCACATAGGAGCTCGAGCACCCTCAAGGGAGCCACGCCAACCCGCCCGCCCCTACCTCCCGCCACCGGCCGAGGAGACCGATCAAGGGAGGCTCTCGAGGCCAGCCTCAACCGCGCCACTATAAGGACCTCCCGGGGTCCTCGGTGACTCCCCACATATCCAAGGCATTCCACCAAGCAATCGCAAGATCACGGCTGATTCGCCGACCTCCATTTCTTCCCCAACGCCGGCGACGCCCTCCCGCCGACTCCGGCCACCCGAGCCCAATTCTCTGATCATACACCACCTCCAGAGCCCCCCGAACCCAAGCCCGGCCTCCCCGCACCTCCCATCGGCCGTACTCAAGACCGAGGAACCTCCCACACCGCCGTGCTTCCGCCGACCCACCTCTGGCGTCCCTCGGCCTCCACCGCCACCTTCATCGGCTCCCGTGCCCCCGCGACGCATTTTCGCTTCGACCAACCTCTCCGGCCACCCATCGCCCGACGCCACCGCCTCCCCAAGACGGCTTCCTTTGCTCGGCCCCCCCCCATTTACCTTAAAGGGATAAATCCCCCTTAAGGGGTAAGAAACACCTTGCGGGCGAGTTGGTTAACGTGGCTATCTCTCTCCCTGGCTCCCGTGCTGCTCGAGCCCCGGCTCCGCTGTTGGTTGAGCCATTTCTTTTGATTTTTTCGCGCTGACATGTGGGCCCCACCGTCACCGCAATGACCGAGAGGCCATCGACGCACGGGACCCACCGCCGCTGACCACCCGGGCAAGACCCTCGTCCGGCGGGTCCCACCTGTCAGCGGGCGCAGCAGGGCCCGAGCCACTGACCAGTGGACCCCACCCGGCCACACGAGAGAGGAGAAAACAAGAAAAGAAAAAAAATAAAATAAAACGTGTGGACCCCACCTGTCAGAAATTAATAAATTTTGGAATTTATTTAAACTGAGATATTTAAAATGCCATAACTCCTTCATTTTAACTCCAAATTGGGTGAGACAAATTTCTAAATTCATCTAAATTTAAGATCTATCCAATGGAACTGAAATCATAATTTTTAGAGTCATTTGAATTTCTGGTGTTATTTGGATTGATTTGTTGCTTTTCTTTTTGTGCAAATTTCCGCGCACGGTTAAAATAGCGCCCGGCTACGTTAGTGACTGTGGGAAACATCCCGTGCAACGTATGGGACCCACCGCAAGTGGGATAAGCCCATAGGGTGAGATGACGAAAGAGGCTAGATATTTTGAACAGTCACTATGATGGTCTGCTCAACCACATGACTAAGGAATCTTGTGGGGCAACGAGTTGATTGTCTCTTGTGGTGAAAGTGTACAAACTCTGCAGAGTCAAAACTATTCGAATAGCCGTGCCCACGGTCATGGGCAGACATGGGGACTTAACTAGATATAGTTCTGTTTCAAAAATGATTTGTGGGTGAAACGGGAAAATGTAGGGCAGTGAAAGACCCTAGTTTGGAATTGTCCCGGTGTCGTCCCGTGGTAAGATAGGCAACTATAATGTTTGAAAGATGATATAAGGTGCAGAGGCCATGTAATGGTGGATGGGCTCATACCACTATTAAGACGATTACATTCCACTAAACTTGTGTCTTTCAAAACCGCTAGGTCATAGGGATTTCTGAGTATTGTACTGTAAAGGCAATTTCCGGCAAAATAAAATAAACCTAAGCCTTCCTTTGACTAGCCCAAAGATGTTATTATCGCATTCGTGTGATGGCTCACGAGCACGGTGGTTAGTGTGCTCACACTCGCATTACCAAAAAGCAGAGCAGGGACGCAGGATCATTATGATTATGAAGACGCCCGCCACGTATGAAGGAAGGACGATGGGAATTAGGTCGCCGTCAGATTTTCCGAACCTAGACAAGTTAGACCTAAGGCATTGTGTGCACATATATTATCTAAATCTAGATAATATATACTGCACACATTACCCCTACCGCTTGCACGAGGTTATGGTCCTACTTTTGCTTTCTCTTCACGCTTGTATGTAATGATGACATTCGGCCTAAGTGCCCCTTTTGTAAACTATCGCCCGACGTGATGTAAGTTGAACAATGGTCTATAATATTACCGTTTAAGCGATGTATGAAATGATACAGTAATGTACCTGTGCGCATTATCTACTGATCCAGGGAATAATGCAGTAATCACGAGAGATTCTCGGATTGAAAAATCCGGTCAGACAGGTCGGTATCGAGCATACGACTGTAGGGTAAAGACCTTAGTATGGACGTTAGGAAGGATATAGGATCACAAATTTGAAAAATATATAAAAAAGAATTTCTAAAAATATAGTGTATTACTTCTTTTCTATCCTTCTTAGATCTGTTCTGTTCTATCTTTCATTAATATTTTGAAAAGTTACTAAGACTAGGAGTTTAAAATTACAGATGGCCGGAGCTGGGGAGGAGGGTGACTGGGACTACTTGGCCCACGGAGTCTACGAGGGGGAGTTTGCCAGTATCCTGCGCAAGCTCCTTCACTACCTGGGCTACCCGGACCAGCCCGTATACCGTGGACTCAAGACCACGGCAGGAGGAGAGGAGTCCTAGTTGATCGAGGTGTTCATCTACCCGAAGACTGCGCACGACCCGCCTCACGTTTTCGGACGAGCACCACGGACCATCGTGACCGTGGCACTCCAGACGCCGCGCCTTCTTCGCCGCACTACTGTGCGACATTTACAAGGCCCGCCTTCAGCGCACCCCCTTCTGCTACTACCCGTCGCGCCAGGAGAATGCGCGATATAATGAGACCTACCTGCCTACGAGCGAGAACAACCCGATGCTTACGCATCAGGTTGACCTGACCAGGGCCATGGGATCGCCCACACCGCCGCTCGGAGGTGATCACCGTCCCGGGTTCACCTCGTCGCTACACACACCGAGGTGGCGACCCTCGTGAGCGGCTCGCCCGGTCGAGCGAGCCTTGGTAGCGACCAAGGCGGCGATCGCCGACGGGCGCAGCCTCAAGCAGTCCCAGCTCCTGCCGCTCCACCAAGACTGCGCCGCACCGCCCCCACAGACCAGTGGACTCGCACCCGCCGACCGCCCGCAGAGCGTGCGACCTCCAGACCACCGTCGGCGCCGCCCGTGGAGGGTCGCGCCAGCCGCAGTTGCTCACACTCGACTCTCACCGACCCCCCCTCCGAGTTCGGCGGTGAGGTCCCGCCTCGGTGCCCGGACTACACCCCTCCAAATGGAGTTGGCTATATGGAGGAGTAGGTGGGTGGTGACGTACTTGCCCGGTGTAGCGTGAGTACTAGTTGATGTATCCAGTGTGTTGTGCCAGACCTTCTGTATCGTAGTTGCTATTCGATAAGACTTTAATTAATGTGTTGTAATAGTAAGTCCAGCCTAGAAGCTGGCTATGTGATGTTTTAGTTTATGCTTAAGGAAACGGCCTTGTGTTGAAATTATTTTGTCGTTTATCTTGTTGGCTTTTATTGCATGAGGTGGCAACCTTCTTTTATTCTTTTAATTGCCTAGTAATAGTATTAAGTCATAAAACCATGACTGCAGATGGCCAGTCAAAGGGTGATCGGGCCTGTGCTAATGCCACCTCAACCAAGGAGTGGTGGACTCCACACCCGGTGTCATGCCAGCGGGGCGTGAGCAAGCCACGATCAGGAAGCCAACCTTCCGCCCCCTCCAACCAACCCCACCATGACGCAAGTCATGGCGCAGCAGACTCAATTGCTACAGGCTATTATTACCGGGCAACAAGGTAGCTCCAGCAGGTCTAGAGCTGACCTGGCTGACTTTCAGAGGACCCGGCCCCTCACTTTTTCCTCGGCCGACGAGCCACTCGAAGCCGAAGATTGGCTTCGGGATACGGAAAGGAAGCTACGTCTGGCCAAGTGCGCAGAGGAAGACAAAGTGATATTTGCACTCATCGGCTGTGGAGCAACAAAGAAATTGGTGGGAGAACTATCTTGCCGCCAGAGGCCAGGAAGAGACCTCCACGGACAGCGACATGGATGTCATACCATGGTCAGAATTCAGGACGGCTTTTAAGGCCAACTTCGTCCCAGCGGGAGTCATGAGAATGAAGAAGAACGAATTTCGCACTCTCAAGCAAAGAGGCATGACCATTAATGAATATCTCACAAAGTTTACTCAGCTTGCTCGCTACGCTCCAACGGACGTAGCTGATGATGAAGAAAAGATTGATAGATTCCTCGAAGGCATGAACGAGGAGTTAAGGGTGCAGTTGATTGTGCAGGACTTCACCGCCCACCACCGGTGAACAAGGCTCTAATTCTAGAAAATGAAAAGAAGAATCTGGAGGCCAGCCGTAAACGCAAGCTAACAACTCGGTGACGCAAGGGAGATTCATTCGAAGTTCTTCAACATCCCTCATTCTCCAGACCCAATCAACCCAAGGCTCCAACTCCAGCACCCCGATCAAGTGGAAGTTCTTTTCAAACTCCTCGCACAGGAGTCAAGACACGTACTAACCCCGAAAGAAATCTTAATCGCTATAGTCATGCGAGAAGGGACATTTTGCCAACCGGTGCTCATACAAACAAAACGCCCCTGTCCGTAGCCAAGCTTCAGTGCCCAGCAAGGGGCCTCAGACATCGCAAGCTAGCAGGAGTACCCCAACGCCCAACCGCGGTAGAGTCAACCATATCACGGTAGAGGAAGCTGAGGAAGCTGCAGGAGTCCTTATGGGTACGTTCTCTGTCAAGTCAATACCAGCACAAACTTTATTTGACTCAGGAGCTTCACATTCATTTATATCCAAGGGGTATGCTGATAAACTGGGGTTACCTATTTATCCTCTAAAGAGGCCAGTAGTACTTAAGTCACCAGTTGGTATGATTACCGCTACCTTAGTATGTCCAGGGGTAACGGTTACCATGGAGAGGTGCGACTTCCTAGCAGACTTGATAGTACTAAGCTCACGCACCTTGGATATTATATTAGGAATGGACCGGTTAGCGGATATCGAGGAGTTATAGATCGTGCCACCGTGATGTTGAAGCTGACTAAGTGTCCTGGGATGACCATAGATGTAAAAGTGGACCGACCATACCGATGGGGCTGTGCAATATATTATTGTGAAGATGTACCCTTAGAAGGAATGATGGAGGTACATGACTATCCTAAGTGTTCCTCAAGACCTACAGCATGCCCCGGATAGAGACACAGGTTTGTCATTAACTTGAAACCGGGTGCTGCTCCCATCTCCAAGAGACCATATAGGATGACCGTAGATGAGCTGGAAGAGTTGAAGACCCAACTTCAGGAGCTGCAAGAGAAAGGATTCATCCGCCAGTTCCTCACCTTGGGATCTCCTATTATTTGTAAAGAAGAAGGATGGCACATCTAGGATGTGTGTGGATTACCCAAGCGTTAAATAAAGTAACCATCAAGAATAAATACCCCTTCCGGGATCGATGATCTATTTGACCAACTTGGTGGAGCCACCGTCTTTTCCAAAATAGATCTGAGATCGGGTTACCACCAGCTGAAAATTAGGGCTGAGGATATACCCAAGACGGCTTTTACCACTAGATATGGACTGTACGAATTTACGGTCATGTCTTTTGGTCTAACAAATGCCCCGGCCTACTTTATGAACCTCATGAACAAAGTATTCATGGAATATTTGGACAAGTTCGTGGTGGTGTTCATTGACGACATCCTTATCAACTCCAAGAGTGCAGAAGAGCATGCAGAGCATCTACGCCTAGTGCTAGAGAAGCTAAGAGAACATCAGTTATATGCCAAGTATAGCAAGTGTGAATTCTGGCTAAGTGACATCAGCTTCTTGGGGCATATAGTGTCTGCAGAAGGAGTATCCGTTGATCCCGCCAAGATTTCAGCAGTGACAGAATGGAAGCAACCCACCTCCGTCACTGAAGTGCGAAGTTTTCTTGGATTGGCAGGATATTATAGAAGATTCATAGAGGGATTCTCTAGGATCACCAGGCCATTGACCCAGCTACTCAAAAAGGAATAGAAGTTTGAATGGACAAAAACCTGTGGAGAAAGTTTTCAAGAACTTAAGAAAAGATTGACTACCACCCCTGTGCTAGTCCTACCTGATGTACGCAAGGATTTTGAAGTGTACTGTGATGCATCACACCAAGGGCTAGGATGCGTACTGATGCAAGGGGGCAAGGTTGTGGCATATGCATCTAGACAACTTCGCCCCCATGAAGCTAACTATCCCACCCATGACCTGGAATTAGCTTCAGTGGTGCATGCCTTGAAAATTTGGAGGCACTATCTGATTGGCAACCACTGTGATATATACACGGATCACAAGAGCCTCAAGTATTTCTTCACCCAGTCACACCTTAATCTGAGGCAAAGGAGATGGCTAGAAATTGATCAAGGATTGTGACCTGAGTGTCCACTACCACCCAGGCAAGACCAATGTAGTGGCAGATGCCCTAAGCCGTAAGGCCTATTGTAATACCCTTATGGTACAAGAGCAACAACCAGAGCTATACAGGGAGTTGATGTCCTTGAACTTGGAGATAGTGGAAGAAGGCACCCTAGCAGCAATGGAAATACAGCCAAGCATAGAAGAGAGAATCATCGTTGCACAAAAAGAAGACCCAACTGCTTTGAGGATGAGAAGATTAATGGAAGCAGGAAAGACACCTAAAATATCTGCAGATCAGCAAGGGGTTTTGAGGTACGGGACACGTATCTTTGTACCCCACCAGGAAGGCCTTAAGGATCTCATACTCAAGGAAGCCCATAGCTCAAAGATACCCTCCACCCCTAAGTACAAAGATGTATCGGGATATGAAGCGGTGGTACCGTGGCCCGTATGAAGAGGGACATCGCCGAACACGTAGCCTGCTGTGATGTATGTCAGAGAGTGAAAGCGAACATCGAGACCAAATAGGTCGCTACATACCATTGCAGGTACCCCAATGGAAGTGGGAAGAAGTAGGAATGGACTTTATCACGTGACTTCCCGAACCAGTCGTGTACGACTCCATCTGGGTCGTAATAGATAGGCTGACCAAGGTCGCACATTTCATCCCTGTCAAGACAACTTACAAGGGAGATAAGTCGCGTAACTATATATGTCACGATCGTGTGTTTGCACGTGTGCCAAAACGGATAGTCTCGGATCGAGGATCCCGTTCACCTCGCATTTACTAGCTAGCCTACATGAAGCTCTCGGCACCCATCTGGATTTCAGTACCGCCTATCACCCCCAGACAGATGGTCAAACAGAGAGAGTGAACCAAATACTAGAGGACATGCTTCGGGCTTGTGCCCTGGAATTCTCTAAAGACTGGGACAGGTGTCTGCCGTATGCCGAGTTCTCCTAGAACAATAGCTACCAAACTAGCCTTCAAATGTCCCCTTTTGAAGCACTGTACGGGAGAAAGTGCCGCACCCCTTTACACTGGTCAGAAGTAGGGGAAGGCTACATATTTGGGCCTGATACTCTAAAACAGGCGGAAGAGAAAGTTCGCCTGATCAGAGATCGATTATTAGCCGCCCAGTCCAGACAGAAGAGCTATGCGGATAAGAGAAGAAGTCCATTAAGTTTCGAGGTCGGAGACCATGTCTACTTGAAGGTGTCACCCCTACGAGGAGTTAGACGATTTAAAGTCAAAGGCAAACTGGCCCCTCGCTATGTTGGGCCATTCCCGATCATAGCTAAGAAGGGAGAAGTGGCATATCAGCTTGAATTACCTGCAAGTCTAGCAGATGTACACAACGTCTTCCATGTGTCCCAGCTCAAGAGATGTCTTGGTGCCGTAAGATCAAACCCGATGGAGGCAGTTGAGCTCGAGAGCGACCTGACCTACAAGGAACGTCCAATTAGGATCTTGGATACTGTGGAAAAGAAGACCAGGAATCAAACCATCCGCACCTGCAGAGTGCAATGGAGTAACCACTCAAAGAAAGAGGCCACCTGGGAATGCGAAGACCAGCTAAGGAGAGATTACCCCGAACTATTCACCAGTTAGGCTGAATCTCGGGGTCGAGATTCTTTTTAAGGGGGGTAGGTTTGTAACATCCTGAAAATTTGGAAATTAGAATTATAAAAAATTTTGCATTAATTTGCTTTGTATTTGTTTTGAAATTAACTTTTAAAGCATTTCTTAAATTATGGTTAAGGTTCCACAAAATCAAAGAAATAAAATATTAGAAAACAAGAATTTAAAATAAGAATCTGAAAAGATGATCCAATGTAAGATGAATATAGTTGGTCCCAAAAATGTGGAAATCATATTGTTGAAGTTTTAATAAAGAAATGAGTAGAGAAAATAAAATAGAGATATATATATATATATATATATATATATATATATATATATATATATATATATATATATATATATATATATATATATATATATATATATATATATATATATATATATATATATATATATATATATATATATATATATATATATATAAATATATGGAAAATAGAAATAACATAAAGGGTTTTAATAAAGAAATAGATGCAAACAAACTCCTCATAAAATTAGGATTAAAATATATATACATATATATGTAAATACATATAAAAGGAAGAAATTAAATAAAACAAGAAAAAGGAAAATAAAATTTTAAGAAAATGGGGCACCGGTTACCACCAACCAGCCCACCCCGCTGCTCCCATGAACGCCCCTCGACCATTGTATTTCTTCTTCCCTTTTCTTCCCCTCGCTCACTCCCTCTCCCGGCGCGCCTCTCCCCTCGATCGCGCCCGCCCAGCCCCGCCCGCCTCAGATCTCCGCCGGACCATCGGACGCCAGCGCTCGGACCGGTGGACGCCGTCGCTTGCGCGCGTGCCACCTTATCCCTGCCGCCGCCCTCTTTTTCTTGCCCCTCTGCTGCGCCTCTGTCCTGCCTCCCCGCCCGCGCCAGTGTGCCTCGAGCCACACAGGAGCTCGAGCACCCTCGAGGGAGCCCTACCAACCCGCCCGCCTACCTCCTGCCCGCCGCCGAGGAGACCGATCAAGGAGGCTCGAGGCCACCTCAATCGCGCCACTATAAGGACCTCACCGGGTCCTCTGAGACTCCCACATCTCCAAGGCACTCCAGCCGCAAGCAATCGCACAGTAGCAGCCTGATTCGCCGTCGACCTCACGTTTCTTCCCCAACGCCGGCGACGCCCTCCCCGCCGACTCCGGCCACCCGAGCTCAATTCCCTGATCATACACCACCTCCAGAGCCCCCCGAACCCAAGCCCGGCCTCCCCCGCACCTCCCATCGGTCGTACATCGCCGGCACCGAGGAACCTCCCCACACCGCCGCCGTGCTTCGCCGCCGACCCACCTCCGGCGTCCCTCGGCCTCCACCGCCACCTTCATCGGCTTCCCGTGCCCCGCGACGGATTTCGGCCGACCAAACCTCTCCGCCACCCATCGCCGACGCCACCGCCCGCCTCAAAGACGGCTTCCTCGCTCGCCCCTCCCCGCTTACCTTAAAGGGATAAACCCCTTAAGGGTAAGAAACACCTTGCGCGAGTTGGTTAACACGGCTATCTCTCTCCCCTGGCTCCCGTGCTGCTCGAGCCCCGGCTCCGCTACCGGGTTGAGCCATTTTTGATTTTTCGCGACATGTGGGCCCCACCGTCACCGCAATGACCGAGAGGCCATCGACGTGCGGGACCCACCCGCCGCTGACCACCGGGGCGCACCAACGTCCGGCGGGTCCCACTGTCGGCAAGCAGCGGGGCCAGCCACCGACGATGGACCCCACCGGTCAGCGGCACAGGAGGAGAAAACAGTAAAAGAAAAAGAAAAATAAAATAAAACGTGTGGACCCCACCTGTCAGAAATTAATAAATTTTGGAATTTATTTAAACTGAGATATTTAAAATGCCATAACTCCTTCATTTTAACTCCAAATTGGGTGAGACAAATTTCTAAATTCATCTAAATTCAAGATCTATCCAATGGAACTGAAATCATAATTTTTAGAGTCATTTGAATTTCTGGTGTTATTTGGATTGATTTGTTGCTTTTCTTTTTGTGCAAATTTCCGCGCACGGTTAAAATAGCGTACGAGGCACAAGAAGAGGAAGCAGCAGATCCCAGCTAGTTATCACTTTGACCATATTGAACCCAGAATTATGCAAATTAATTTCTTTTAATTATCCACGTGCATGCTATTATTTTATGTGATAGATTATGTTTAGTTTTACAGAGTGTAGATATACACCCATTATTATGCTTGCTAGTATTACTTGTTGAAATATCTTGGGATATGTGAACCTTCTCGCCATAGTAAAACTAGTATAAAGTAATTTTCCCCGAATAGAGTATAATATAACGTACTGCTTAGCAATGCTAGTTAAACAGGGACACTTAGTTGTCCCAAAAACTCTCACATGCAATATGATAAATGATTTGGGCAGTCATGGTGGGAATGACTGGTGAAATGGTTGGAACTATTATTTTATATCCCAAAAATCCTCAAACTTATGTAGTATCCGGGTGGTCGATTTGAAATTTGGTATGTGGTGCGGTGGGAGCACAAAAATTATAGAATGTGGTAGAACCACCCAGATAGCTCTAAGGACTGAATCTTGTCATGTTAGCCCGTAAACAAGACAACCACAAGTTTGTAAAATACAACCCGCTAAGTAAATTTATCGAAACCCCTGACTCATCTCACCCAGTGGTGGATAGGAGTGGATCTGCAAGGGCAAGGGAAGGCCTAAAGGGACACCAAGGGAGGGTGAAGTTTTTCACCGTGCTAGCGTTATGGGAAGTGGAGCCCGCCACGTTAGTGACTGGGGAAACATCCGTGTAACGTATGGGACCCACCGCAAGTGGGATAAGCCCATAGGGTGAGATGACGAAAGAGGCTAGATATTTTGAATAATACTATGATGGTCTCTCAACCACATGACTAAGGAATCTTGTGGGCAACGAGTTGATTGTCTCTTGTGGTGAAAGTGTACAAACTCGCAGAGTCAAAACTATTCGAATAGCCGTGCTTACGGTCATGGGCGAACATGGGGACTTAACTACATATAGTTCTGCTTTAAAAATGATTTGTGGGTGAACGGAAAATGTAGGGCGTTGAAAGGCCCTAGTTTGGAATTGTCCCGGTGTTGTCCCAAAGGTAAGATAGGCAACTATAATGTTTGAAGATGATATAAGGTGCAGAGGCCATGTAATGGTGGATGGGCTCTGCATCACTATTAAGACGATTACATTCCACTAAACTTGTGTCTTTCAAAACCGCTAGGTCATAGGATTTCGAGTCTTTGTCTCAAAAGGCAATTTCCGGCAAAATAAAATAAACCTAAGCCTTCCTTTGACTAGCCCAAGATGTTATTATCGCATTACGTGTGATGGCTCGCTGAGCACGGTGGTTAGTGTGCTCACACTCGCATTACCAAAAACAGAGACATGGACGCAGGATCATTATGATTATGAAGACGCCCCGGCCACAGAAGGAAGGAAGGACGATGGGAATTAGGTCGCCGTTCGTATTTTCCGAACCTAGACAAGTTAGACCTAAGGCATTGTGTGCACATATATTATCTAAATCTAGATAATATATATTGCACACATTACCCCAACCGCTTGCACGAGGTTATGGTCCTACTTTTGCTTTCTCTTCCGCTGCTTGTATGTAACGATGACATTCGGCCTAAGTGCCCCTTTTGTAAACTATCGCCCGACGTGGTGTAATTTGAACAATGGTCTGTAATATTACCGTTTAAGCGATGTATGAAATGATACAGTAATGTACCTGTGCGCATTATCTACTGATCCAGGGAATAATGCAGTAATCACAGGAGATTCTGGATTGAAAAATCTGGGTCTGACAGTACAAGTTCAAGAAAGATTACAACAAGTTTGAAATGCTTGCTGGAGAGTCCCTTGAGGCAGCGAGATTGCAACAAGGTTGAGGCAGCCGTGCATAAGGAGAGATACGCATGTGCTATTCGCTCTTCTGCTGTTGGTTCTTCTTCCTCTCCTCCTGCTATCTCTTCTTCCCCTTGCTCCTCTTGCACCTCTCTCTTTCAGAAGTGTCAGTATCTTATGAACACTCTTGAAAGATTTGTTGGAGGCAAGAAAAAACTGAATCTTATTTTAGACAAATCCAAGATTTGCAAGTTTAATCAAGGTCTAGAATATGATTTCTTAGAGAATGTTAGGAAGCATCCACCTGCTGTTCTCAGACCCATAGCAGCAGGTGTGATCGAGGTCAAGCCCCAAATCAAAAAAATTGAGTTCAAATCCGCAGGCTTTGTCCAAGGGATCCCTGACAGTAAGGTGGCTACACCTGTTGCTTCAACCTCTTAGAAGGCGAAACCCCATCATGCTACTTCCACCCCTCAGAAGGTGAAGTATCATTGTACCTTCTGTCAGAGGGATGGACATTTGATCGAGAGATGCTTTAGGCGCGCCAAGATCGCGCGGAGAGACCGTGTTTAGGCTCTTAGGTGTATTCAGGGTCAGCCCTAGACCTTGAGTGCACCTAAGACCAACGCGAGGTCTAGAGTTGCTCATGTTGATGGGTTTGGGCAACATCGAGGACTTGGTTTTTCTGAGTTGTCTGATTTTTGTCCTCGATATGCCTCTAGTTATGACTTCCGCCATCCTGAGGGTAGATCTCATTTCCCCCATCGATATAGCTACCCGCGGTGAGATCAGCATGTTGCTGGTGCACCGACTCGCTATTCCATAGCAGTCGGACCCAGCAACAACTTCAGGTCTGCTCATAGACCTTCTGGCTTTCTAAGCGACGGAGAGCGTAGGGTAGTTAGAGGTCAGTCGTGTGTGGCTACTTCTTCTACTCATCGTGTGACTCAGTATTGGGTTCCAAAATCTCTTTTGATTTATCCCAGTACTGTGCCTTTTCTCTCTTGTTGAATCAGGGTCATCGGGCAGGGAAGGGAGAGGTTTGGCTTGTAGACTCCAGGTGTTCTCGACACATGATCGGAGATTCTCGTTGGTTCTCTTCTCTAGCCCGTGCTCCAGGTGATGAGACGATCACCTTCGGAGATGCCTCATCTGGGCGCGTCATTGCTAAAGGTACTGTGCGCATTAATGACTCTTTTATTCTCAAAGATGTTGCCTTAGTGAGTAAGCTGCAGTATAATTTGCTTTACGTTTCTCAGCTTACCAATGACGATTTCGAGGTGAGCTTTAAGAAAAACGCAAAATTCTTGATATGGGAGGATTTTTCGTACTGATTTTGTTGAGTCTTCTGGTGATCCTCTTAGGTGTTTAGTTGCTTCTGAGTCCCGTGACCTTTCTTTCTGGCATAGGAGACTTGGTCATATTGGATTTGACCATTTGACCCGAGTCAGCGGCCACGATCTCATTCGTGGTCTACCTAAACTCAAGATGGTCAAAGACCTAGTTTGTGCTCCTTGCCAGCACATGCCGCCTCTCAACCTCCGGTCACAATGACTATGACCGATGCACCAGGACAGCTGCTCCTTATGGACAGTTGGACCAGCTAGAGTGCAGTCAGCAGGAGGGAAGTGGTATGTCCTTGTCGTGGTCGATGACTACTCGAGGTTTTCTTGGGTGTTTTTCTTAGCCTCGAAGGATAAGACGTTTAGTCATTTTCGGGGTCTTTTTAGTAGGCTATCTGTTGAGCTCCAGGTGCCTTATGAGCGATCCGCAGTGACAACGGCACGGAGTTTAAGAATTCCTAGTTTAAGAAGTTCTGCGATGAGACAGGTGTAGAGCACCAGTTCTCTTCTCCGCACGTCCCACAACAAAATGGCGTACCTTGGTTGAGATGGCCAGGACGATGCTTGATGAGTATTCTAGACCGAGGAAGTTTTGGGCTGAGGCTATTGCCACCGCGTGCCATATTTCGAATAGAGTTTTTCTGAGGGCACACTTGCATCGCACTCTTGTGAGTTGAGATATGGGCGAAAGCCCAGCGTCTCCCATTTTCGTGTGTTTGGGTGCAAGTGCTTTATTCTGAAGTCTAGGAACCTAGATAAGTTCGTGTCATGATCGTGTGATGGGATTTTTCTGGGTTACTCAACTTCTTCGCGGGCGTATAGGGTCTGGAACTGCGAGTCTAGTAAAATAGTAGAAACCTACGAGGTGACCTTCGATAAGGCCAGTCTAGGGACTAGGCCCGATATCTCAGGTTCAGTAAAGCAGTTCGAGACCATCTTCGTGGATGATGAGGAGGATGGAGATGACAGTTGCTTACCTGATCCAGTTCCTCTTCCCCTTGAGGTGCCTGCTTCTACCACCGCACTTCGAGGAGATCAGCCCATTCCTTCCACATCTTCTGGAGTTAGTGGCTCTGTTCTTACCTCGTTAGCTCATGAGATAGAGGCAACTTCTTCTTCTCATCCAGGACCTCCCTGACATATCCAAAAAGACCATCCTTCAGAGCAGATTATAGGAGATCTTTTTGAGCGTGTCACACGCTCAAAATCTGACTTGTCACTCTTCTGTCTCCACTCTGCCTTCGTTGCCTCCTTCGAGCCCAAGGATGTTGACCATGCACTTTCTGATGAGTCTTGGGTAAATGCCATGCATGAGGAGTTAGAAAATTTTGAGAGAAACAAGGTCTAGTCGCTTGTTGAGCCCCCTAGAGGTCATAATGTCATAGGTACCAAGTGAGTATTCAAAAATAAGCAGAGTGAAGATGGGGTTATCATTCGAAACAAGGCTAGATTGGTAGCTCAGGGCTTCTTCCAGATTGAGGGTCTAAATTTTGAGGAGACCTTTGCCCCTGTAGCTAGGCTAGAGGCCATTAGGATCTTGCTTGCATTCGCGGCATCTAAGAGCTTCAAGTTTTACCAGATGAATGTCAAGAGTGCCTTCCTCAATGGGTATATTGAGGAAGAGGTCTATGTTAGGCAGCTTCCAGGTTCCGAGAACTCCAAATACCCAAACCATGTCTTCAAGCTTTCCAAGCCTTGTATGAACTTAAGCAAGCCCCTAGAGCTTGGTATGAGAGGCTTAAATCCTATCTGTTGAGTCATAGGTTTGAGATGGTTAAGGTAGATAAGACCATGTTCATTCGTAGGCATGGCAATGACCTTCTACTCGTCCAGATTTATGTGGATAACATCATCTTTGGCGGCTCGTCTCATGCTCTTGTCTCCCAGTTTTCTGATGTCATGAGCACTGAGTTCGAGATGAGCATGATGGGTGAGTTGAGCTTCTTCCTTGGATTCCAGATCAAGTAGACTCGGGAGGGTACCTTCTTGCATCAGGGCAAGTACACTCGTGACCTCCTGAGACGCTTTGACATGAGTGATGGCAAACCGGTGTCAACTCCTATGCCTCCTCAGCTTCACTGGATCCAGATGAGGATGACGAGCAAGTCGATCAGAAGGAATATCGCAGCATGATTGGCTCCCTCTTGTACCTCACTGCCTCGAGACCGGACATACACTTCTCCGTGTGTCTGTGTGTTCGTTTTCAGGCTTCTCCTCTGTTGGTGATATGCCCTAGAGGCAACATGGAGATGTTGAATATATCACATACTATGTTTATGATGCATTGCTTTGTTCCTTGAAATAGACATTATCATTATTGATCAATGAGTATGTGACTTATTCATGAGACACTTAATGCCAAAATGTTGCTATTTCTAAATGATCCCTGATGATATTTCATATGAGGAACAAATATGATTCAAAGATCAGCATATGTATTGATTGATGATCATGTCTCATGGATCATGGTATGGAGATACCAAATCAATAATATGGACATGTGTTAGTGAACATATGTTGGATAGACCCGCCATGAGACACTGCAGAGATTCCAAGTGTCATCAGTTGGTCTCAAGTAGTGTTTATGTGGAATCCTTAGACTTGAGATCATCATGGTTCCCAAATGCGTAGTAGCTACTTTGGGACTACTAAACACTACTCCGTGGCGGGTAGTCATAAAAGTAGTCTTTGGGTTTGCCATGAAACATGTAGTGGGATGTGAATGATCAAGATAGAATTTGCCCTCCTTATGGGAGAGATATCTGGGCCCCTCGATGTAATGGATTATGAAAGTGCATGGCCATGCCAAGGTGATTGAGGAGTCAATCACGAGTTTATAATCCATCACGGAATCGAGAGAGTGATTAAGCTATTAAGAGGATGACACAGGTCTTGCCTTGAGCTTAATCTATATCGTGAGGCAAAGGGATTAGTACATGAGAACATTACGAGTTCAAATTGATATGATCTTTACGTATACTTTGGGGTTAATATGTCTTACTAGAGGCCGCTATTAACACGGTGACCGGAAAGGTGTTTCGGGTCGCGACCAAGTATCGTGAACCTGCTGGTCGCACACTTAACGGGTTGGAACACTAATTCGAATGTGATTCGGATATGGGCTCAATTCGGATAGAGATCCGGATAGACTCCTATTGGGCCTCGGTCCACGAGGCCCAAGTGAGGAGGTCTATATATGGAGGCGAGGGCTGAGGGAACACATCTGATATCCCGAGCTAAACCCTGGCCGCCACCTCCAGAGCCAAACCCTAGCCGCTCGCGAGTCTTTGGTACACTCGCGATCGGCGTTCCACCCGGACGTGTGGATACCGGTGGAGACGCTGCTTGTTGCGGCGTTGATCGGCATCAACAACCTACAGATTGGATCTGCTCGTGGTGCGGTTGATCGCGTGGAGGAGACGATCGGTTCGGGACGATCGACTACTTCCACTACTACCTCGACGCGCGTGGTTGGATCGGCTCCAACTCTTCTTCCGCTGCGCTGCGCGTCTAGTGGTAACGATCCATGATCCCTCCTTAAGCATGATGTTCTTGTGTGCGCGGTAGAAAAGTTTTGTTTTCTGCTATCGTAGCCTTCGCGCAATCCATTAGTGGTATCAGAGCCATCTTGCTTAGTTTGCGATCTGGATCAGCGCATATGTTGATATGCGGTTGTAATAGATTGGATCTATTACGGACTAGATCAATCGGTCATAAGGGGTTGGAATATGTATGAGTTGATAGCATCATGTGGCCAAAAGATTAGTTCGTGCTCCTTCTTTGATGTACGCGACTTGCCCCACCTACCGGTAACACCATCGGGCTAGCTGCAGACGACCGATGAGATTGAGCCAACAGATCGAGGTCTTGTGTTGCGGTCTCCTCAAGCATACCGATCGCGATGATTGATGTGATTGATCTAATGAAAATTGAGACATTTTGAATGGCTCGGATTTGGGTTGATTTGATCGGCCCGATGAGATTTTCATAGCGATTTCATAGATGCGATCTATGTAATTCCGTGAGGTACACGCATAGATTGTTATAGAAACACATTCATGTCGTATGTGAGAATATGTTCTACGCTAACTTGTTTTTGCGGGAATGATGTGAATGGTATGGCATAGATGCATATGTGATGCATGTGTGTTTTGGCGGCTCAGTGTCGTATTAATCACAGTAGGGTTGAGGTCGTTTTTAATTGTATAACGACTGCGTGTCGACTTGTGATGCTTGAGCTCCTCATGTAATTCATTTGCTACCTATTAGTTGTAATAGTTTAGTTCTTTGCTATGGAGGCTTCAAGCATGATGACAAAGAGGACAAGAAGTGTGGCGAAGAATATCACCGTGGAACCATGGCGATGGTGACCACTACGATACAAAATGCCATACCATTCACAGTATAATGTGATTATATGCATGTGATGTTTATTTCTTATCATACTATTCTTTCATGCCATACCAACTAAGGGTTAGTTTTCATGATAGAATAGCTTCTCTCAAGAAAAATTAAGAATTTGTTTTGATGCCCTTCCAATTGTTTGCGCTATAAGAATCATGATCATTGTTTGGTAGGTCCGCCAAAGCGGTACCATCAACTATCTTGATCTAATAGGGTGGATGTCGGACATCCACATGCATAGTATTGGTTTACTTGACAAGGCTATCAAATTAGATTTGGGCCTTGGGGCATGGTGTTGGGAGCCGGGGCATTGGATGCCACCCAACAAACAAGAGTCACATAAGATGTGATTAGCAAGTGTTGCTTACCTCGTCACTAGGTTTCTAGCAAGTGATGCCAAAGCTCACTAGAACTTAGATGAACATGGATCTTGACCACTATATGTCGTTAGAGGGAAGACGATTACAAAACATATAGTGGGAATATCTTTGTTAAATTGTTTAATGGAAGATCAAACATGAACATAGTGCTAAACTTTGCATATTCTTTGTTGTAGATCATGTCAACTAATGCCGCATCCAGTTCTTTTAATTTGCGATCTATTCTTGAGAAAGAAAAACTCAATGGAACGAACTTTTGGATTGGTATCGCAACCGAGAATTGTTCTCAAGCAAGAGCGCAAGGAGCATGTCCTTGAGTCTCCTTATCCCGATGACTTGCCCGATAATGCTACCGTGGTGCACGGAAAGCTTATGAGAAGCAAACGAATGATTACCTTGATGTGAGTCGTCTCATGCTTGCCACAATGTCCTCTCGAGCTTGAAGCAATATGAGAACACAGATGCCTACAATATCATTGTGGGGTTGCGTGGTATGTTTGAGAACCAAGCAAGGGCCGAGAGGTTCAACACTTCAAAGTCCTGCTTTGCGTGCGAGGCTTGCGAAGGGAATCCGTCGACCCTCATGTGATTAAGATGATTGGCTACATTGAGAGTCGGAAAGCTTGGTTTTCCCTTAGCCAAGAGTTGGCTCTTGATGTGATTCTTCATCGCTCCCTCGAGCTTGAGCCATTCATTCGAACTATCACATGAACAACATGGACAAGACCTTGGTGAGTTGCATGGGATGCTAAAATCACCGAGGAAAGCATTAAGAAAAGCACCATCATGTGATGATGATGCGAGAAAGGCAAGGGCAAGCCCTATGTAAAGAAAGGCGCGGTCAAAGAAAGTTAGCTCCCGATGAGATCGCGAGCGGTTCTAAGGCCAAGCAAGTCAAGAAGGGCCTGCTCACGATGCGATTGCTACTCGTAAGCAATCGGGACATTGGAAAAGGAACCGCCCAAAGTACTTGGAGGATCTTGAGAAAAGAAGGAAGTACGACTTCGCTCCGGTATAAATGTTATAGAAATCAATCTTGCTACTTCATCTACTGATTCTTGGGTATTTGATACGGATCGGTTGCTCACATTTGCAAATCGTTGCGGGGCTAAGAAGAAGTAGAAGTTTGAGGAGGAGCGAAGTGGATCTTCGCGTTGGCAATGGAGCAAAGTTGTCTGCGGTGGTGTTGGCACCATGCCATTGTCTTTACCTTCGAGGATTAGTTTTGGAATTGAATAATTGTTATTGTGTTCCATCTCTTTCCAAGAACATTATTTCGCTTCATGTTTACAAGCGAAGGTTATGACTTTAGATCCGTGAACAATGGTTGTTCTCTTTATTTCAAAGATATGTTCTATTGTCATACTCCATTGGTGAATGGGTTATATGTTCTTACTCTTGAAGAGTCATCGGTCTATAACATTAATACAAAGAGGCAACGATCGAATGATTTGAATCCCACGCTTATTTGGCACTGCCGCTTGGGTCACATAAATGAGAAACGCATGGAGAAGCTCCATAGAGATGGTATTCGCACTCATTTGATTTTGAATCATTTGAGACATGCGAATCTTGTTTACTTGGCAAGATGACAAAAGCACCTTTCACCGGTCAAGGTGAGCGGGCAAGTGACTTATTGGCACTCGTACATTCGATGTATGTGGACCAATGAGCTCAACGACAGAGGTGGTTTTCGATTTCATAACTTTATCGATGACTTTAGTAGATATGGATATATCTACCGATGAAGATAAGTCCGAATCCTTTGAAAAGTTCAAAGAATTCCAAAATGAAGTGCAAAATCATTTAGGCAAGACAATCAAGTTTCTACGATCCGATCGTGGAGGCGAGTATTTGAGCCATGAGTTTGGTAATCATCTCAAGGATTGTGGAATTGTTCCACAATTGACTCCTTGGAACACCTCAATGGAATGGGGTATCTCGAACGAGAAATCGCACCTTATTAGATATGGTGCGCCCATGATGAGCCACGATGATCTTCCGTTGTCTTTTGGGGTACGCTCTTGAAACACCGCTTTCACACTAAATGCGAGTTCCATCAAAATCGTGAGAAAAGACACCATATGAGATGTGGACGGACAACGTCCTAGCTTGTCTTTTCTTAAGATTTGGGGATGTGAGACTTATGTAAAACGTTTACAATCGATAAGCTCACCCTAAATCGATAAATGCTTCTTTATCGGATATCCTAAGGAAACAAAAGGATATTACTTCTATAATCAAGAAGAAGGCAAAGTGTTTGTCGCTCAAGATGGTGTCTTCTTAGAGAAAGAGTTTCTCTCAAGAAGGGATAGTGGAGCATGGTGCAACTTGAAGAAATTCGAAACACCAAAACGTTTCAGCTCCTACAGAACCACAACAGGATGAACAAACTGTTGAAGAACCTGTTGTGGACACACCGGCACCACGTAGGTCAGAGAGGTCACGTCGTGTACCGAGAGGTACATGTTCTTGACTACTCAACAACGGGATATATTGTTGTTAGACAACGATGAACCTAAGACCTATGAAGAAGCGATGGTGGGACCAGACTGAGAAATGGCTTGAAGCCATGAGATCCAAATTGAATCCATGCACGATAATCAAGTTTGGAACTTGGTTGATCCACCGATGGTGTTAAAACCATTGAGTGCAAATGGGTTTTCAAGAAAAGATAGACATAGATGGAAATGTTCACATCTATAAAGCGCGATTGGTGGCCAAAGGTTTCAAACAAATTCAAGGTGTTGATTATGATGAAACTTTTTCGCCCGTCGCAATGCTAAAGTCTATTCGGATCATTCTAGCGATTGCCGCTTATTTCGACTATGAAATATGGCAAATGGATGTCAAAACAGCTTTCCTTAATGGAAATCGAGTGAGGATGTGTACATGACACACCCACGTGTTTTGTCGATCCGCAATTAGCTAGAAAGATATGCAAGCTGCAAAGATCCATTTATGGATTAAAGCAGGCATCTCGGAGTTGGAACATTCGTTTTGATGAAGTAATCAAAGGGTTTGGTTTCATCAAGAACGAAGAAGAGCCTTGTGTTTACAAAAAGGCTAGTGGGAGCGCACTCGTGTTTCTGGTCTTATATGTGGATGACATATTATTGATCGAAATGACATTCCTATGTCGAATCATAAGTCTTCATTGAAAAGTAGTTTCTCTATGAAAGACTTAGGAGAGGCGATATATTCTGGGCATCAAGATCTATAGAGATAGATCAAAAGGTCGATTGGATTAAGCCAAGATACGTACATTGACAAGGTGTTGAAAAGGTTCAACATGCGAGATTCCAAGAAAGGCTTCCTACCTATGTCACATGGTATAAATCTTAGCAAGAATCGGTGTCCTAGTACACCGATGAGCGGGATAAAATGAATGCGATTCCATATGCTTCACTATTGGATCCATTATGTATGCCATGCTTTGTACATCGCCCGGATGTCTCGTATGCTTTAAGTGCTACGAGTAGATACCACCGATCCGGTGAAAGTCATTTGGATTATCAGAAGAACATCTTGAAGTACTTGAGAAGAACTAAAGATGTGTTCCTCGTCTATGGGGGTGAGGAAGAGCTCGTTGTAAATGGTTACACCGATGCTAGCTTCCAAACTGACAAAGATGATTTTAGATCGCAATCGGGATTTGTGTTCTGCCTGAATGGCGGTGCGGTAAGCTGGAAGAGTTCCAAGCAGGAGACAGTTGCTGATTCTACAACAGAAGCCGAGTACATAGCGGCTTCAAGCTGCTAAAGAGGCTGTTTGGATCAAGAAATTTGTTTCGAGCTTGGTGTGATGGCTAGTGCCTCCACCCAATGGACCTCTCTGTGACAACAAGTGGAGCCATTGCGCAAGCCAAGGAGCCTAGATCGCACTGTAAGTCCAAGCACATTCTACGGCGATTTCATCTCATCCGCGAGATTGTGGAGAGAGCGATGTTAAGATATGCAAAGTACACACGGATTTGAACATTGCGGATCCGTTGACAAAGCCGCTTCCCGACCAAAGCATGAGGCTCACACTAGGGCAATGGGTATTAGATACCTACATGGTTGACTCTAGTGCAAGTGGGAGACTGTGGTGATATGCCCTAGAGGCAACATGGAGATGTTGAATATATCACATACTATGTTTATGATGCATTGCTTTGTTCCTTGAAATAGACATTATCATTATTGATCAATGAGTATGTGACTTATTCATGAGACTCTTAATGCCAAAATGTTGCTATTTCTAAATGATCCCGATTATATTTCATATGAGGAACAAATATGATTCAAAGATCGAGATATGTATTGATTGATGATCATGTCTCATGGATCATGGTATGGAGATACCAAATCAATAATATGGACATGTGTTAGTGAACATATGTTGGATAGACCCGCCATGAGACACCGCAGAGATTCCAAGTGTCATCGGTTGGTCTCAAGTAGTGTTTATGTGGAATCCTTAGACTTGAGATCATCATGGTTCCCAAGATGCGTAGTAGCTACTTTGGGACTACTAAACACTACTCCGTGGCGGGTAGTCATAAAAGTAGTCTTTGGGTTTGCCATGAAACATGTAGTGGGATGTGAATGATCAAGATAGAATTTGCCCTCCTTATGGGAGAGATATCTCGGCCCCTCGATGTAATGGATTATGAAAGTGCATGGCCATGCCAAGGTGATTGAGGAGTCAATCACGAGTTTATAATCCATCACGGAATCGAGAGAGTGATTAAGCTATTAAGAGGATGACACAGGTCTTGCCTTGAGCTTAATCTATATCGTGAGGCAAAGGGATTAGTACATGAGAACATTACGTGTTCACCGATATGATCTTTACGTATACTTTGGGGTTAATATGTCTTACTAGAGGCCGCTATTAACACGGTGACCGGAAAGGTGTTTCGGGTCGCGACCAAGTATACGTGAACCTCTGTGGTCGCACACTTAACGGGTTGGAACACTAATTCGAATGTGATTCGGATATGGGCTCAATTCGGATAGAGATCCGGATAGACTCCTATTGGGCCTCGGTCCACGAGGCCCAAGTGAGGAGGTCTATATATATGGAGGCGAGGGGCTGAGGGAACGCATCTGATATCCCGAGCTAAACCCTGGCCGCCACCTCCAGAGCCAAACCCTAGCCGCTCGCGAGTGCTGGTACACTCGCGATCGGCGTTCCAGCCCCGGACGTGTGGATACCGGTGGAGACGCTGCTTGTTGCGGCGTTGATCGGCATCAACAACCTACAGATTGGATCTGCTCGTGGTGCGGTTGATCGCGTGGAGGAGACGATCGGTTCGGGACGATCGACTACTTCCACTACTACCTCGACGCGCGTGGTTAGATCGGCTCCAACTCTTCTTCATTGCTGCTGCGCGTCTAGTGGTAACGATCCATGATCCTCCTTAAGCATGATGTTCTTGTGTGCGCGGTAGGAAAGTTTTGTTTTCTGCTATCGTAGCCTTCGCGCAATCCATTATCCTCGCGCTTCTGGTACTTACCAATTCATTGGCACTTCTCTTGTTTCTTGGTCTTCTAGGAAGCAGTCTGGCCACCGCAGAGGCCGAATACGTTGCTGCCGCCAGTTGCTGCAGCTAGGTACTTTAGATGGCTTCGACCCTGCGAGACTTTGGGTTAGTCATAGACAGTGTTGCACTCTTTTGTGATAACACTTCTGCCATTAACATTGCTAAGAACCCAGTGCATCATTCTTGGACCAAGCACATTGATATCAGATTCCATTTCCTTAGAGACCATGTAGAGAAGGGTGACATAGTGCTCCAGTTTGTGGAGAGTGACCACCAGTTGGCTGATATCTTTACTAAGCCTTTGGATAGCTCTAGGTTTTCAGCCCTGCGGGGAGAGCTTGGGGTGGTTTGTCCGTATGGATTGCTGCGAGGGGGAGCTTCATACTCTATGCTTTATCTTTTATACTCCTATTTCCTTCTGATGCATTGCATAAGGGTGCATTTAGGTTAGTCTGTAATAGCCCAGCTGTTTATTTCAAATTTTAGGAGAAAAAAAACTTAAATTAAATAAATTTGCTTTAAAAATAAAAACTTAAGTATTTTTGTGCCCAAGTTTAAATTTGGATTTGCCCTGAATTTCTGTTTTTAAAAAGTTGGAGTTGAAAAGTATTTTTTTAAAAGACAACCTAAAAATATTATTAAATAAATTGATATTTCGATTTTCTGTAAAAATCCTATGTCAAATTAAGTATTTGGATTTATTTGGTTTTTCTCAGTTTCCTGGAGTTTAAAATCTATTTTGAAATTAAAAAATATTTTTATTATGAAATTATAATACCAAATTAATTTAGAAATATTTTATCTAAGTTCAAAATATCTCTAGGAAGTTCTTTGAAATTTTCTAGAATTTTTGGAATTTTATCTGAGCTTTATTGAATTTCTTCGGGTTTTCTGAAAATTAAAATCAAAAATAAATTCCTCTTCCCCCTCCGGCCGCCACGTGGATGGCCGGGATCAGCCCACATCGCTGCCGGATCCTGCCTCCATTACCTCTCGGGCCGACACTTGGCCGGCCCGGATTCACCCGCCCCGCACCACAGCCCATCTCGGCCGTTCCCCCACTTAACCCTCTCGGCCACCCGATTCCCGCTTCCCCGCCACGCGACACCGTCCGATCGCCCCACTCCCTTCTCTCTCTACCACCCCAGGCCCGCATGTCAGCCACCTCCGCCTCCTCCTCCCCACCTTCTTCTTTCACCCGCGCGCCGCCCACCCCGCAACTGCCGTCCACACCTCTCGGCCATTCCCCTCTCTCCCGCGCACGCCCACCTACTCCCCATCTCTGCGCCAACTTCCCCACTCCTCGCGCCCGCTTCCCCCTTTTCCGCACGCAACCGCCGCCCCACTCCGGCGACCAATTCGCGCCGGTTCGCTCACCTCCCGCCGAGCACCCCCCGTTCCCCACTCCACCTCCCGCCGCCCTCGATTCCCCCTCTCCGCCGCCCTAGTGCCCCGGCATCGCGTGCTTTTGCCGCCGCCGCCGCCATCAAGTCCGGCGAGCAATCGTCGTCGCCTCGGGCCACGCAGCCTCGCCGCCCCATCGCTGCCCTCACGCGCTGCAAGCACTCGGGAACCCCTCGGGCGAGCCTCTCCGCCGCCGGAAAGCTGTCCCCGTCGCCGCCGACTTGCGTCGTCGCCTCGCCGCCGCCACCACTCACTGCCACCTCCCGAAGGCCGCGCCACCCCGAGTTCTCCTCCTCCCCTCTCCCTGTTCCCGCCCTCGTCACCGGCAGCTGCGCGTCGTTCGTAAGACGAGCCCACCATCCCCGCGCTCTCGCCGGCCTCCCACGTCGGCTTCCCCGCGCCTGCGTGGCGGCTGACGTGGCGCCACGCCAGCGCCACCTCCGCGCCATCCTCTAGGTCAGCGCCGACCCGGCCTCCCCTGCCACCTCCTGCTATGAACCCGGTCTATGGACCAGGGCCCACTATCAATCGGCCTACCCCAGGGCTGACGTCAGCATGACGCCATAAATCCGATTTTTCAGTACAAAAATAATTCAGCCGAAATTAAATCCACTGCTGACGTCATAATTCTAATTTTCCTTTAGAAAAATAATTCCAAAAATCTAATTTATTCATTTTCTCTGATTTTGAACTTCCAAGAGCCCGTTCTCCTTCATCCTAACTCCAATTGAGCCCATTCTAATATCTAAATTCATCAAAAATTCTAAACTATCCATTTCTGCCATCCTTTTAAATTTTTGAAATTTATTTGGTATTTTTAAAATTTAAATTTCAAATTTCAATACCAGTTCATTTTCAAAACCTCAGTTCCATCCCAAATTTTTTGTGCACTTCCAAAATTCAAATTAAAACTTTGTAAAATCCCCATAAAATCTATTCTATTTTTCTGAGCTCAAACATTTTATTTCCAATAAATTGTTTTCCAATTAATCTTCCAGATATCCATTCTCCCTCGTATGAACTCGGAATCCGTTGAAACTTTTTCCTAAATTCATATAAAATTATAAAATTCCTTCTAGTAAAAGTATTATATTTTTGTAATTTTATTTGTATTTATTTATTCGTTGTGTTATCATTTTGCACGTAGAACCCGACGTTGTCGAAGAATTCTCAGACCCGCAGCAAGAAGGTCAAGACATCGCACACGAAGGCAAGTCTCCTTTGAACATCTTGTACCTATGTTTACCAAAATCGTTTTATTATTTTAAATTTAATGCATTTGCTATGTTACATAAAATGATAATTTATGTTGTAAGGATAATAGTTAAACTGATAATTGTTATGCCCTCATTTGATATTGACAACCATGTACCTTTGTCACCATATGTTTCTCTTGTCTCAGTATTGAGATTATTATGTAATTGTTAATTTTAGAACGGTAGTAATTGCTTAGACAAGCTAGTCGGTCAATATAACCCTTCGGGTGAAAAATTGATATGAATGATTTCATCTTTTTATTTAGTGGCAATAAATATTGCTGTTGTTTTTAAACTAAAATAAAACGGTGAAAGATGTTTTAGACTTGGGCGGATGGTAAGTTTGGATTGGTGCGGTTTTAGCACGAGAACTTGTAAAGTGTATGTTCCGCCCTAGTCAATTAAGGACCGACGCTTGTGTTTGTCCAAACTGAGTACTACTGTACAACCACATGTCTATATGGGTACGACCTAGCTGATTAACTTATAATAGTCTAGTTTAGGTACCACCAGTGGAAAGTGGTGCCAGGGATTTACTGGTTATTCACAGTGAGGGACAGGGATTTACTGTACTCATATGGCGCAAGAGTGGGCTTCTATCTGAGTGGATTTAACCCTTCAGCGGTGAAACCTCAGTGGGTGGTGACTAGCTAGACTAGAGTGAGGTAAAAACTTTGTGATATTTTGTCTGGGCCTCATGCCTAAGGAAGCATGTTGGCTATTAAGATAACTTATCTCTTGTGGGTAAAGTTGTATAACCTCTGCAGAGTGTAAAACTATTCGAATAGCCGTGTCCACGGTCAAGGGCGGGTAAGGAATGCATTCGCATGGTAGAATTTTGGTTTTGGTTTTAAAGTAAAGGTTTTGGTAATCCGAGAGTGGATATAACTCTCGGGGTTGTCCTGGCGGATGAAGCCAGTGTGGGTGGATGGAACCCGTAGACTTGAACCATGGCGGATGGAGCCAGTTATCTAGTGATGGTGGATAAAACCTTCACTATAAAAATGTAAGGTACTTTGTTAAATTATTGCCTTCGAAAATATTTATTGGTATTAGAAATAAAATATTGCTTTGTGCAAAGGAACCATATAACCATTCTTTGTTAAGCCCTACATCTACTGCATTTTTCCCAAACTTGTGGAGTACTTTATGTACTCACATGCTACACTTAAAACAAAATCTCAAAGGAATACGAAGCTCAGGAAGGAGACTACGACTACTTCGCGTGTGGATTCGACAAAGGCTTTCCGAAGTACTAGGTTGCGCTTCCCTAGTCAATTGCCTGTGGCGTATTGATGGGTCTTTATCAGAATTTAATTTTGCTTCCGCTGTGTTTTGTGTGTTGCGAGGTCTTAAAACCTCGGTTGTAATGAAGAGACCTTTCGATCTGTACTCTTTATTATTGTAATACTTGTTGTTGGTTATGTAATCATCACTGTTTGACTGTGTGCACTAGCTTTGATCTGGAACTAGTGCTGTAATACACAGAGGGTCCGGATTCAGAAATCCGGGTCTCGACATAGTCCTTCTAGCATAGGTTAAAGTGATTCTCGTGCTTAGTTGCTTAAATTGCTTCCTATCATCTTGTGTTTCTAGGTTGCTGCTTCTAGTTGCTTCTCTTCTCACTAGGTTGAGTTCACTCACTTCTTGAGATCTAGCGAGGGTCGGGCCACCCTTGGGTAGACAGGTAACATGTTTACTCCCTAGTGTGTTAGTAGACCAGCTGTTAGACCTAGATACATATGGGGTAGATGAGAGTCAGTCTGGGCCACAGTTTTCTCTATATCTTATCTATGCCTTAAGAACTGCGTTCTGATTTCTTTGCTAGCTTATCGTATTTGGTGCTTTGGTTCAAGTGGAGTACATTGGGATTTTTTGGATCTTAATGTTGACATAACTCTATTTGAACTAAAAGTGTTTCACATGTTGAGGGGGAGCTGGATCTTCTTGCATTTCATTTTGCATTGTAATATAACTACATGGAGCCTTGATTATTATCCTATTATGACATGTTTACAATGCATTACATCTTGCCGTGATATGTGCTTACTTGCTAGATTTATCATGACTTTATATGTGTAGACTAGTCTTTGCCATGATAAGTTGATTAAAAATGCACAACTTGAATTAATTCATGTCATGATAGCTCTTGTGACTAGTCTGTCTTTAGTTATCCTTTTATGATTCATGCCATGTCAAATAGGCTGAGTTGAGTCTTGAATCTCTATTGAGCTTTAGAATGAGCTATGCTAGTTCTTTTATGAAGCATGAGTTAGTTTTTAACTTCCTGTTCTTGAATAAAGTTCAGCATAAGCAAAAAAGATCTCTTTTGTGCTTAAAAAACTGATCTCACCAATTCTTTCTCATGAGATTGCTTGCCATTGCACTCGGCATGAACTCAAGGGGAGTTTTGTATTACCAAAATCATTTTCTTAAGCTTCTAGCTTGGAATGGTCACATAAGACTTGAGATCTAGCACACGACTAAACAAAAATCTGGTTGGAAATAGCCATGAGTTTCTCAAAAGGAAAACAAGTCAATTGTGCTAAAATTGCTTAATTATAAAAATGATCAAGTGCTTGAACAAATGATTCATCTTAGAACTTGAAGTACTCTAAGTTGGCTCAATTCTAGCTTCTCGGTTTCACTTGGAATAATTGACATGGCTTGCATCATCCTTGGATACCTTTAGCTAGACTATGATCTTAGATAACTTGACATGCTAAGAAATTCGATTAAATTTTAGATTGTGACTTATTTGGCTTAACTTGTCTATACGTACATTGTCATGATCTAGATAACATTCTATTGTGTTATGGCTTGGTGTAATACTTCAAAAGTCATTTTGGATAATCTTCATGGCTCTAATGCTTAATTTGAATAAAATACAGCCATTTCATCCAAATCATGATTTATTTTCCTCCTTGCATCTTGATGATATTATTGCCAAAAGGGGGAGAATAATGGAGAAAAGGCTATTTCATGGGGATTTTCTAGAGCTCTTGGTAAAACTTGCTCTTTTCTGTTTTTGCTCTAGTCTTCTCTTCTGTCAACATGGTCATAAGTTTCGTTGCTTTTCTTTTGAACCATGTGTGACTTTTAAACTCAACTTTATATGCTTTTTCGGTGTTTGTCAGTATACTCACCAAGGGGGAGATTGAGAGACCATGTGAGAGGTTCTCCCATGTTTGTGATGAGTAATTGACACGTGTTCTGAAAGTTTGAGTTTGAATTGAGCGTTTCGTGCGTGCGTTATCGACTAATGCAAATGTTCATTACATTATCTCGAGCGGTGCTATGTGATGTGTTCTCTTGTCTGTGATGGCTGCAGGACCTTGAGGCGGAGTCGTGGCGAGGCACGGGATGACCGGACTAGGCACAGGCAGTGCTGAGGTCGGAGCGGTCGGGATGTGCCGAAGACGGCAAGACTCGAGGTGGTTGTGAGGCTTTGACGGCAAGAAACGAGGAAGCTTCCCGGAAGCTGCAGCAGGGGCATTGTGGTAAATGCGCAAGACTGCAAAAGCGGAAGCGGACTCGGTTCGAGTTAATGGGTAAAGCAATAGAGTTGTTTGAGCTAATGGGTAAAGTGTGCTTGTAAACCCATTAGTGGAGACTATAAAAGGAGTGGGGTAGGCATGAGAGCAAAGTGAGAGTTAGGATTTTCTTTTCTCTCCATGTGTGTGTAACGGTTTTCTTTCTCTGTCATGTTGTGAAGAGAGCCTGGTTGTTGGTTCTTGAGTGGTTCTTTTCGTCTTTCTTTGCGTATGAGAGAATTGAGGTGAATTGGCTGTGGACAATCCCTTTGTAATCACTCATCTCCTATGTAATCATTCATGGTACTAAATTTATGTGTGATGTTTTGATTTCTCTTCTCTCTGTATTTGACTTCAGTGCTTTCAGTTTGCTGCTGTCGGTTTTCTCTGTTTTAATCAGCTTTTAGATCACCGTTCAAACAATGAGACTACTCATTTGTTAAAAGCAGTGCACCGGTCTGAATTTTCTGTTTTTGAGTTTCTCCTTGCTGATCTGCAGATTTCACCCGAGAGCTCCTTCAGTCTTTGTGCTCATGGCAGATTTGGTGAAGCAATGGAGTCGAGGTTGCTGCGCCGAAGTAGGGAAAGATTTCAGCTATAGATCTAACTAGCAGCATGAGCGCGGCGTCACGCCGCGCTCGCTACCGTGTGTACCGAAATAAAAGAGACGGCAATTCACGGGAAAGTTTTTCTAAAAAATCGAGGACACGTGTGTAATTTTGAGAAAACCGAAGGTCTTTTTCACAAAAAAAACCGAGGACATGTAAGGGCTATACGTAACTAAACAAGGACTCGTACATAATTTTGGAAAACACAGGGTGCTATCCTGTAAAGGATACGTAATTTCGGTGAAACGGAGGGGGTTTTCAAAAAAAACCTAGTAGGGACCTTTTTGCGACAACAGAGGACCTTCACGTGATTTCAGAAAATCCAGGGACTTGTTTGGAAAAAAGGTGACGTGGCGCGGGGGCAGGCCGAAGTTCCCCCCGGCTGTAATATAGGTATGATATGGGTTTTTGAGCTTTCCCCTCCTCCACGTTCTCCTTTAACACGGCACAATATCAAATCCAAAATTAACTCTCCTTTACGACTCGTCCAAGGAACTTCTCTAAAAATCTCACACATTTCCTTTCCACGTATTTTTTCAACTATTTACTCACAGATCCTCAAGAGATATTCCCAGAATATTATAGCAAATGGCTAGAATTGATTAAGGATTACGATCTCACTATCCAGTATCATTTAAGCAAGACAAATGTAGTGGAGGATGCTCTTAGTCGCAAGGTGACACCCTCTACTCTGATTTGCCTTATTGCTCATTTTGAACGCATGAAAATCTCCTATTGCTTTGCGAACACTGTACATTTTAAGACTCGCTTGCTTTTTGAGTCTACTATTCCAGAGCAGATGCGGGAAGCATGACAATATGATCGGATGCTCCAACAAGTGAGAAAGCGTCTCGATGAGGGCAAGGAAAGGGATTTTAGTATAGATGAGTTTGATGTATTGTGGTTTAAAGGCCGTCTTTGTGTGCCGTAGAGGGCTTAAGTCAAGACTAATATTCTAAAGGAAGTCCATCATATCCCGTACACTATACATCCTTACAAGACAAAGATGTATTAGGACTTGATGAATAGTTTTAGTGGAAAAGTACGAGGGTGAATATTGCTTAGTATGTGGCTTCCTGTGGTATTTGCCAGCAAGTTCAGGTAGAGTATAAGTGTCCAGCAGGATTATTGCAACCTTTAGAGGTTCTAGTATGACCATGGGATCGGATGACATGTCCATAGATTTTGTGGTTGCTTCCCTCGCACGTAGCGAGGGAATGATGCTATTTAGGTGGTGGTGGATCGGTTCAACAAGTCCACACACTCTTGTTCCATCCACACAACAAATTCATTGAGCGATTTGGCTCCCATTTATGTGTGGGAGATAGTGTGGTTATACAGTGTGCGTAAGACTATTGTTGTAGATCATGATTTCAAGTTTGTCTTCAAGTTCTAGGAGAGTTTGTAGTTTGCTTTAGGCACGCAACTTTGTCTTAGCACCGTGTTTCACCCTCAGACAAATAGGCAGTCTGAGCACACTATCCAGACGTTAGAGGATATGTTTAGGTCTTGTGTCTTGGCATGGAAGGGGAGTTGATAGGATCACTTAGCACTGGTAGAGTTTGCCTACAACAACAATTATTATTTCAGTATTCGAGCTGCACCATTTGAGATCCTTTATGGACGAAGGTGTAGATCACCGATGTGTTGGGATGCTATTGGTGAGAGGGCAATTCTAGGTCCCGATTGGGTTCAGCGGACTGTTGACTGAGTGGTAGATATCAGTCAAAATTTGCTTGCTACTCAAAGCCAATAAAAGAATCATGCTGATGTGAGGAGGCAGGAGTTGGAGTTTGAGGTAGGGGATCAGGTGCTCTTGGGAATGTCTCCCATATGGTTCGGTACCAAAGTGAAGCTTAGCATGAGGTACGTTGGACCATTCCTAATCGTGGTACGAACTGGGAACTTAGTTTATCACTTGGACCTTTCTGAGTCCACGTGTGGTGTACATAATGTATTCTATGTCTCCATGTTGAGAATATTTGAGAGATCCATAACTTGAGATACCGCTAGAGCTATTGACCATTAAGGAAGATCTTACCTTCGAGTCCTAGCCAGTGCAAATTTTGGGGAGTCAGAGCGAGTTCTGAGGCACAAGGCATTGAAATATGTCAAAGTTCTTTGGACACATCAGACCGAACGGTAGGAGTCTTGGGAACTAAGAGTCTAACATATGTGAGATGTATCTAGAGTTATTCGTTCTAGGTATGGGTGTGGCTTAAATTTTAAGTGTAGTCCACACACACATCCAATGGCCTAAGAGGGACATCACCCTCGACCCGTTTGTGCCGCGATCTCCATATCCAGTGGCCCAAGAGGGACATCACCCTAGACCCATCACATCGGCTCCCATGGCTCCACCTCAAGCTCCGCTTCAGAAGCCCATCGCATCGGCTCCCGTGGAGATGACGTCAAAAATGTATCACAAGCGAGGCGCTAAGGACCAATCGAAGAAGATTAAGACATCTCTCATGCAATGGAAGTTCATTCTTGGAGTGTCGTTGGTCCCTAACTCACAACTACCCAGCTTGGACTGGTTTGCAGGACTTTGCATACCTGGTACATGCAGAGGTCCAACATGAAGCCAAACTGACAAAGTGGATTCACCGTGAGATACACGAAGGCACATTTCCTCCATGACTCAGGATACTTCGTCGTGACCTTCAAAGGCTTATTCTTACTATTCAACCTCGACGAACTCGACGCCTCACTTCTACGATGCTAGACATTGTAAGTGTACTGCATAATCATGTTCTACATTCACATAATACCGATAAATGTCATTACTCATTGCTTATGTATAGATTCATGATCCAACAAGTCTCGCGACGGTGAGAACCGGTGGGTTTCCTCGACCTACACTTGGTCTCTCAGCAATTCATCAACGATAATGCATCCTTCATCCAATATTACATATCGAGGGCATTGTTTGCTCACAGTGATAAGGAGAACATCATGGTATCCTTCAACCAAGGGTAAGTGCTTCACTAGTTGCCATATAAATTTCATTTGAAGTACTTTATATGCAACATGAACTTAAGATTAATCACTATGGTGATACAACATGACTAGGGGTCATTGGATTCTGATCATGATTGTACCAAAGTGGAGCAAGGTAATATACCTTGATTCCTTGCTTAATGGCAACCACGACTTCACCCGTGTGCAATAAGCAATTGATACGTAAACTCATTTCCTCCATACATAACTCTATTGTAATCTTCTCTTCGTTTGCAATGGTCGAGGCTAACCTTTTGGAATCACGTAAATCATTCAGCGCTTACGTTGCCTAGGGAGGGAGACACAAGGAATCTAGCGCCACACTACGACACAAGACACGATTTTCGGTACCCTCTACAACACAACAATGCTATATCACATTTCATTATAATGCCTCTAGGACTGATACTAGCTATGTATGTAATTCTGTTTTTGCAGTGCCACCAGTAGCTACAGGGCATCGTATGTGGATTCTACGTTTGCCACCATATGCAGGAAATCTTGGATGTTAAGATGAATGATCTAGATATTTGTCAACCTACCAATAATTATTTTATGATTTATCAAGATATATATATATATATATATATATATATATATGCTAATGACTTAATGCTACTCCTAGCGACAGTGCGTGGAATTCAACAAAAGTGCTATCGATCTTGATAAATTCGCCGAAATTCGAGGAATGCTCTCCCAATTCTTGATAGCGGAGGTCATAAACAACACTGGAAAGTTCCACCCCTGCAATGGTGATTAGATGTACATTGGATACAATTGTAATCACTCAATTGTGCTTAGTCAAACAATTCATTCAATTGTACTTTATTTAGTTGTTTAATTCATTTGTGGAATCTATGTAACGATTGTCATTTGTTATATATGTGATCTGCTTGCATTGTTTAATTCATTTGTGAGATCTATGTAATGTTTGTCCTGTGTTATATATGTGATCTTCTTGCTTGTTTTGAGAGGGTATGGCTAGCATTTTCTGATGCTAACCAAAAATAGAAAATAATGTAGCTTTCGAAATAGCTATCACAGACGGTTTGGTGTTCCAAACCGTTTGTGATATCTAAAACAATCCGTCTGTGATATGTACGATATCATAGACAATTAATATCAAAAACCGGTAGTGATATTCTACTGTCACAGATGGTTGTTAAAAACAACTGTCTGTGATATATATGATATCACAGACGGTTAATATCAAACACTGTCTGTGATAGCGGAATATCACAGACAGTTTTTCAAAAAAGTGTCTGTGTTTAAACTATCACAGACAGTTTGGGAGCTGTCTATGATAACCTCCTATTATCACTGACACATAAATGCATACTGTTCAGAAATTGTCTGTGATGATAGTTTTGAACCGTCTGTGATAACACTGTCTGTAGTAGTGGGTGACTATCCGGTAAAGGAGAGATTTATGGATTTGGGAAGCGTATAGTAGCATTGTCATTTAATTGATATCTTGTACCCTTGTGGCTTGTATTGAGATTGGGTATTCACTGTAGTTGGAGTAGCATCGGTGTTGGTGTCGTGTTCTAATCAACCCGAACATCGCAACTAAAAAAGGCAAGTGCATGATAGAATGGTATTCGAGTGTTTCAAATTGTTGTTTCCTTAATTGAATATTTTCCATGATAATTCATATGACAATGCCTATTTTATATTGCTCACATGCTTACGATAAAGTGATGATGATTGTGGTAGAATGGTGATTATAGCAACTGTTCAATGCTGAAAATGAAGTAAAGAAAAATATAATCATTGTATTGCATGTTGAGCATTCGTGATTCAACGGTGTGACCTACAGGAGTGGGATGAGATCCCCGTATGGAAAAGGACAGGCTAGACACTCTACAGGAGTGGAGATGAGATCCCCATGTGAAAGAGGACAAGCTTGGTCGTGGACTCACACTTGCTTTAGTATTGTTTTTAGGTGCACATGAAGGCAACATGCATGGGTGGAAGTAGAACATGGAATATTGTACTTTGTAGCTCTTCACTCCACCTTGCAATCCATTCGCTTATTGTCATAAACAATTTGGTTTTATCCATGCAATAAATAGATGATTAATGGTTTCAGTTAGCTCTTAATGGTTCTTTATGTTGCTACTTGATGCTTCCTTGGCTTAGCTTTATATTTGTTTCATATTGATTTCCATGTTGCTGAAAATTTCCATTCATTAATATGTTGAATGCTTATTCTTGAAGCCTAGTTGTTGGCATTGATTAAATGATGGTTTAAGTTGGTAGCGATTGTAGTTATGGGTGACATTCTGTGCTTTTGAGAATTCGGGGTGTTACATATTGATTATTATTATTATTATTTTGCTTGGTCCGACCGTGAGACAAATCAAAAGCCCTTATTCCAATTCATATCATTATCTCGTAAGATCACTTTATCATCCAATATTCCTTAATGCCCATCTCAAGATTCTCCAAACTATATCCACAGGGAAAGAAACACGGTCTCATCATATTACAAATTTTGACTTCAATAGTTTGCAACTGAAATTGACACCCCATATCATCCACATTTTGATCATGACATTTTCTACATCTAAATACCCCAAGTCAAACTCTACATCATTCATGTAATCCACTGCACTTGCTTCATGATTTCCCATCTTAGGTTTCTCTACTGAGCCCCCCACATTGCAAGTATGATCATTTGTATTATATCACATTTCATCCACTGAATACCATAATTTCAACAATCAACTATAACTTCACTTAAATATTTGTATAGCAATTCACTCTTAAAGGAGAGGCGTATCTACCAATAATAAAATTTTATCTCCCAGCAATGATTCATAATTTCCCATGTTTTGACCCTTTCATCAGTACGGTCAATCCACACATATGAAACATTTCTACAAACATCATCTTGCCAATTAATCCTCTTAAGATTTAACATCTCAACACACTTAATGACCTCATAGAACCACATAATTAAGATTGTGAATTGTGATTAATAATCTAACGTCTTTGTTCACCGCTAATCCCTGGGTTGGGTTGATCCACCAATATCAACTCGGCATTCTTCATTACTAACTTCTATTTTATCAATATGTAAACACATAGGTGGTATCAAATCTTCGCATAGGTGGTATCAAATCTTATCTAATGAATTCGATCATATTCTTTTCGAGATGATCACTCCCGCATAAATCATCACCTTATTTAATTCCCAATAAGCTATTTAATGCACCAATGTTCTACACATTTAATTTGATTTACTCAAATCATCGATAGGTATCCATCAATACAGTTTCATCGACTCTTAACCACACACAACTCTTAGAGCATCAATCAAATTTAATTTGTGCAACATCCAACAATCCAATTTTATAATTCATCGACAAGGTCTTACTATCAACGATTAGTTCCATGGACAATTAAGTACAATTCACAGCCCAATTTCCTATTTTAATACTCTGATAATATACATCTTCCAAAAATTATAGCATGCTCAGGAAGACACAGTATACGTATATATCTAAATCCAACCTTTTGTTCTTTACATCCACAAATTATCTCAAGATTCAATTGAAATTGTAGTCATGAACCCTTGATGCCTAAAGCCTTAAGTGGTACTACAGCACTATTTATCCAATCCACTGATATCCCTCACACCAATCGTGACTCCAATGCCATCAGTATGGGATTTTTGAATCTCTTCACATGTATCTCCAATACTTTAAATAGAACTATCCCTTACTCTTAGTATTTGATCATGACTCCGACCAAATCCATTTAGTTCAATTTTTCTCAATTTAACATATCAATAGTCGAAATAACCACTAGTAATCCCAGAGAATTGTAATTCGATCACCACCTTCTAAGTCTCAAAGTTCAATACACAGTGGCTCCCTACTCATCATTCATTCTATATTATACACATGTATAAATCAAATTCTAGTTCGTTACTTCCATTCTCATGTGGTACTCTTATAATCTTATCTTGCACCCAGATTGTACTCCCATAATTCAAATTACTAGTATTGTAAATAAATTTGTCTCCCTATACTTTCACTAATAATTTTGGTAATTGAAATCAGTTTGTAATGCCACTACACTCTCTTTTTCTTTGAACTCACATTTTGATTCTCAAATTCAGCGAAGCTGCAACTTGTGTTCTTTTTGAAACCTCAAAAGGGAAGCACATCAACATCCATATTTTAACATGAACACAACGATTTGATTCTTATGTCTTGATTATCAAAATTACACCTCACAACATTCATCTGCGGCATTCATAAGCATTTATTTAATCCACTAAATTCATACCTTATGATTTGAACTAATTCACATATGCCGATAAAATTTATTCTTGATCACCAAAATTCCTTACAATGTTGTCTCATTTTAATATTTCCTACTTTACTTCATATCACCTTCAGATTAATGATAGCTCCTCGGGTTCAAGGACAAAATTCCAATAAAGATTGGTGTTCCAAAGTCTTTAGTACTATCTCTTGGATCGCTTGGGGGATGAGCCACGACTTTTGATAAGGAAAACAAGGATAAGCACGAAGTAGCGGGGGGTGTGCGGTGTGCGGAGGGTGGGAGCAAGGTAGGCTAGCCAAATTGAATTATTCTAGATTGAAGAAGGCCAACTTAAGATTCCTGAGTAAAAAGAAACTAAGCTTTAGTCGAGATCGTAAAATGCAAGGCTCGAGAGTAAAGAACCATTCGCAGGGTTCAAATAAACACAACAATAAATTACATCATCTGCGTGCACGATATGCGCATCTACTCAAGGGTTACCTAACATGAGCCTTTACCTAACCCTTACTTCTAGCTCAGTGTTCATCCAAATAACATGTTTGATACTAGGGTTCAGAAGTGAGATGATGAAAGAACCTTAAATCTAATAACCTAGCTAAGTAAGTAATTAGTAGGTAATTATTATTGTGCATTGCATTTCATTAGATTTTATTACAATTAAGATTACAAAACCGAATTACAACTGCTGCATTGCATCAACAATATAAAATTACATTATTTTACAAATTATTTTACAAAAGGAGAACCAAAAGCTATAACTTCGAGGCCTTCGGTGTAGTAGTTGAAGCGCGTCTTTTATTTTTTCGCCTGCACTAAGGTTGTCGTTAGTATCAAATCAAATCTATTTTCTTTTAAGTAATTGGAAAATTAGATAATTAACAATCCATGGGAGAATAATAAAAATAAAGAAAATTGCCGTCAGTGCCCTTATGCTGCTAGGCCATTGCGAGAACGTCTTAGAGACTCCCCAGACCGTCCCGGGCCGGTCGGCACCTCTCGTCTCTGTGGGTGTCATCATTCGGCAACTTTAGGAAATAAAAGGATGATTGACTACCTTAGTCAATTTAATGATCTTTCCCGTTATGCTACTACTGTCGTGGATACAGAGGAGAAAAAGATAGATAGATTTAAGGAGGACATGCACCCTTATTTTAAGATGCTCCTGTCCATCCATAAAATCACTGAATTCCAGGATTTGGTGAACAGAGCCATTATTTTAGAGAGTGAGCATTCCAACCTCACTGAGGAAAGGAGGAAGAAAGCAAGGACTGATCAACGGGCCCCAGCAGGCAGTAAATTTCGCCCTTCCTCACATTCCTCCAATCCACCAAAGTATGGACCTCCAAAACCCAAACCGCACCACATCACTTACCAGAGACCAGCAGCTTCACCCAGACCAGTGGAAATCACCATTAGATGTGCTAAGTGTGGACTAGGTCATCTCACCAAGGGCTGCTTGAAAGGAACTGATGCTTGTTTTAATTGTGGGAAACCAGGCCACCATAAAATTGATTGCCCTTATCCTCAGAAGACCTCAGCACAAGCCTTGCATCCAACTAATGTACCTCGCTTGCCAGCTCCAGCACCTTACCAGAATGTCAGACCAAATCATGTTAGAGGTGTTCAGAATATTCCAGCTGAAACAAGAAAGGGAGGATCAGCAAGACTCACTCATGTGACTGCTGAGCAAGTAGGAGAAGCTACAGATGTTGTCACGGGTACGCTCCTAATTCCACCATCCTTGGGTACTATTTTATTTGATCCGGGAGCGACACATTCATTTATTTCCCAAACATTTTTGGAAGGAAATAAATTACAATTTGAACCCTTAGATAAACCAATAATGGTGAGCATGCCCGCAGGCGTGATAGAAGTATCGTCCTTGAGGAAGGACCAAGCCATTATTATTTACAACACTAAATTCATGACCGACCTTTATGGTATAGATAGGAGTGGCGTAGACATAATTTTAGGCATGGATTGGTTATCCGCTCATGGATAAACATAGACTGTGAATCTAAGAGTGCTTCCATTAGAAAGCCAGATGGAACCAGGTTGACGTATGTGGGAGCAAGAACATTGCGATAGCAGCCCTTATCTAGTTTAGCTAGCATGCAAAAGCAAGAACTTCAGGATATACTAGTGGTAAAAGAATTCCCAAATGTCTTCAAAGAGGAATTACCAGGAATGCCTCCAGACAGAGAAATTGAACTAGCCATAGATCTAATTCCAGGCACAGCCCCTATTTCCGAAAGACCATACCGAATGAATCCAAAAGAGTTAGGGGAATTAAAGAGGCAATTGGACGATCTTCAAGACAAAGGATTTATCAGAGAAAGCACTTCGCCGTGGGGAGCTCCAGTGCTATTTGTAGAAAAGAAGGATGGCAGCCTGAGACTATGTACAGATTATTGAGAGCTTAACAATGTTACAATCAAAAATAAATATCCACTTCCCAGGATAGACGATCTGTTTGACCAATTGAGAGAAGCGAAGGTGTTCTCAAAAATAGACCTCAGATCAGGGTACCACCAGATCAAAATAAAGCCTTCTGATATTGAGAAGACAGCCTTTGTCTCCAGATATGGACATCATGAATACACAGTTATCCATTTGGCTTAACCAATGCTCCGGCCATTTTCATGAATCTCATGAACAAACTTTTCATGAAGTACCTTGATGAGTTTGTCGTTGTCTTTATTGATGACATCCTGATCTATTCAAAAAGTGTAGAAGAGCACAAGCGTCATCTTGCCATTGCCTTAGAAACTCTTCGAGAAAATCGTTTGTTTGCCAAGTTTAGTAAATGTGCCTTCTGGCTGGACCAAGTAGCCTTCCTAGGTCATATTATCTCAGGAAGAGGAATTGAAGTTGACCCTGCCAAAATTGAAGCTGTAACCACTTGGAATCGGCCTACCAATGTGAAGGGTATCCGCAGCTTTCTTGGATTTGTTGGTTACTACCGTAGATTTATAAAAGACTTCTCACGGATTGCCAGCCCTCTTACTAAACTCTTGAGAAAAGAAACTCCTTTTGTATGGACCGAAAGCTGTGAACAAAGTTTCCAGGCCTTAAAGCAAAGATTAACTACTGCACCTATCTTAGCACTACCAGAAGATGGAGTGGATTACATTGTTTACTGTGACGCCTCCAAACATGGATTAGGGGGGGTGTATTGATGCAGAATGAGAGAGTCATTGCTTATGCCTCTAGACAATTGAGACACCATGAGTTGAACTACCCTACTCATGATTTAGAGTTGGGAGCAGTGGTTTTTGCATTGAAAATATGGAGAAACTACTTATATGGATCCAAGTGCACTTTGTTTAGTGACCATAAAAGTCTCAAGAACATTTTCACTCAGAAAGAATTGAATATGAGGCAGAGAAGATGGCTTGAATTAATCAAAGATTATGATCTCACTATTAATTACCACCCTAGAAAAACTAACGTGGTAGCATATGCTCTCAGTCGGAAAGTTAAGTGCTACCAAGCAATTCTTGAAAATCCTATTTCAGAAATCACACAAGAATTAGCCAAAATGAGGATAGAAGTCAAAGCATCTACTACTCAGGCCACCATAGCAGCCATGACATTTCATCCAACTTTATTAGACCAAATTAGAGAAAAGGAGATGTTGGATGCATTTATCAGGGAAGAGATCCGAAGGATCAAAGAAGGACAACAATAGGAGTTTCGCCTAGATGATCAAGAGACCTTATGGCGACAAAACCGGATTTGTGTACCAAAAGATGGTAACATCAAGGAAATTATCTTACGAGAAGCTCATGATACTCCTTATACCATTCATCCTGGAGGAACCAAAATGTATGGTGATCTAAAGGAAAATTTCTGGTGGACTAATATGAAAAGAGAAATAGCATTATATGTTGCCCAATGTGATTCCTGTCAGAAAATTAAAGCAGAGCATCAACGACCGGCAGGATTGCTAAAACCATTAGAAATTCCAGAATGGAAATGGGAAGATATATGCATGGATTTTATTACTGGCCTACCTGCAACCCTTGAAAAGAAAGATGCTATTTAGGTTATAGTGGACCGTCTGACAAAATCAGCTCACTTTATAGCCGTCAATCAAAAGGATTCAGCGGACAAATTAGCAGAGCTATATGTGGAGCGGATCATCTCCTAGCATGGAATACCCAAGACTATCACCTCGGATCGTGGATCAGTATTTACTTCTGGATTTTGGCAAAGCTTGCACAAAGCCTTGGGTACCAAATTAAATTCTATCATTACATATCATCCCCAGACGGATGGCCGAACGGAAAGAGTGAATCAAATTCTCGAAGATATGTTGAGGGCATGTGTATTAAATTTTGAAGGTTTATGGGACAAATATTTACCACTTGTAGAATTTGCATACAATAATAGCTATCAGTCTAGTATTCAAATGGCACCATATGAAGCATTATATGGATGAAAGTGTCGATCTCCAGTGTGTTGGTATGAAACAGGAGAAGGCCACTACTAGGACCAGAACTAGTAAGAGAAAATGATGAAAAGATTCAGATCATCAGAGAAAGACTTAAAATAGCTCAAAGCAGACAAAAGAGCTATGCAGATCAACGCAGGCGAGACCTTCACTTTGAAGTTGGAGATTATGTATATCTTAAGATCTCACCTTTGCGAGGAGTTCATCGCTTCGGAGTAAAAGGGAAGCTAGGTCCCACATACGTGGGGCCTTTTTGGATTTTACAACAAAAAGGTACCCTAGCGTATCAATTAGAACTCCCTAACCAGTTGTCCAGGATACATGATGTTTTTAATGTCTAGCAGCTTCGGAAATGTTTACGTGAGCACTCTCAACATTTAACCGACCTAGATATAGCCCTCCAAGCAGATTTGACCTATGAAGAGCACCCTGTGAAAATTTTGGAAGTAGAGGATCGCCAATTGTGGAATCGAACTATTCGCTTCTGTAAGGTCTTATGGAAAAATCACTCAATCCGCGAAGCTACATGGGAAAAAGAAGAGGAACTACGCGAGTCCTACCCCAATCTATTCAAGCGAAGACCAGATTTCACGGACGAAATCGCCTAAAGGAGGGAAGGCTGAAAGAACCCTAAATCTAATACCCTAGCTAAGTAAGTAATTAGCAGGTAATTAATATTGTGCATTGCATTTCATTAAATTTTATTATAATTAAGATTACAAAACCGAATTACAACTGCTGCATTGCATGAACAATATCAAATTACATTATTTTACAAAAAGAGAACCAAAAGCTATAACTTCGAGGCCTTCGGTGTAGTAGTTGAAGCGTGTCTTTTATTTTTTCACCTGCATTAAGATTATCGTTAGTATCAAATCAAATCTATTTTCTTTTAAGTAATTGGAAAATTAGATAATCAACCATCCAAGAGAGAATAACAAAAATAAAGAAAATTGCCGTCAGTGCCCTTGGGCTGCTAGGGCCATTGCGAGAACGTCTTAGAGACTCCCAAGACCGTCCTGGGCCGGTTGGCACCTCTCGTCTCCGTGGGCGTCATCATTCGGCAACTTTAGGAAATCAAACCCACAATCCTTACCTCAGCCCAAACCCTCAAATATGCCTCCAATCAGTCCATCCATTTCAGCCCATAGCCCATCACATACCCATTTCAGCCCACAAAAAGCCCACATATGAAATTCTTTCATTTCAGCCCATGAGCCCACACATTTCTTTTCCAGCCAGCCATTCCAAATCATTTCCAGTCAGCCCACTTCAAAACCACAGTGCTCAGGTCAACAGGAGACCAGAGAACCTTTGGCACAAGAGAAATCGAGTGGATAAGCGCAAGGACAGCCAGCTGCAGCCATGCAAGCCATGGCTAGCAGGGGAGGGCTAGATAACACCTCCCCCCAACATTGCAAAAACCAGCCCCAATATTCTGCATCCACAACATCACAACATCACAAGGATAAGCACAACCAGAGATGGGCCTTGGCTAGAAATCAGCCTAAAAGAGAGGGAGAGATATGAAATTAATTCCAAAATTGAGATTTTTGAAAAATTATGAAAATTTTAGTTAAGACTCCTGACATAGTGTAGATTCTTGTATAAATTTTTCATGATTTTATCTGCTTTAAATTTTTTCTCAAAACTTCTTTGAATGTCACTATTTTATTCAAAATGCACTTTTTAAAATTTTGAAATTTCAGAAATATTTCCATTACAATAAAATTTTGTTTACGTTTTTAGGATATTACAATATAGTTGTAATTAATAGTGTTAGAGAAAACTGTTGCTAGTTGTTGGTCACGAGCATGAATGTGCTCACACACGCCGTTCTTTTTTTGCAAGTGCTACCTGATTTCTATCTATGTGAAACTGATGGTGAATTTTGATTATGTCTATCAAAATACCATGCTTTAGTTTTGGAGTGTTTTATTTCATGTGTGTGCCTCTAAACAATATTGTTGCAACCATGGTTTGCCAATGTTACACCTCATATTACCAGATGTTGCACTATTATCAATGCAAGCAAACAAAATAATTGATGAAACCAATGATCCTAACAATTGCATACAGATATTAAGCGAATTAAAACTGTTCTTTTGCCAAATTTGGAGGCACCTTCTACCAATTGTTATTTTTTAGCTACAATATGCATGCATGTTAGCAATGTTGCAAGCATATGTCTATAATATTGCACACAAATATTACAATATGTTGTACTCATAGTAATAAATTATTGCACTGAAGTAATGCATCAAAGCAAGCCAAATCCTAATGAAAACATCGAGTTCATACAATCTATCAAACATCTTAAGTGATTTTTTAAAAGGCTCAATGTTTTCATCTCATCTATGGATTTACCTTCTTCTAACATTTTTCTATCTAAATGCAAGAATCTTTTTTTTCTGTTTCAACATGCAAAAAACATTTAGCAAACATTAATGAATAGGAACACACAATAGTTGTGAGTACTAGTAATCATTTGGTTCAATAGAAAATCCACGGGTGATAATGTCGTACAAGTACCTTTTTAAGTAAGTGATGAGTTACAATAGGCAAATGTGTACATAAATCCACAACTTTAACTCTATGTCAAGATATGTTTTATCTGCCAAATAGGCATCACGAGTCTTGGCAAGCTCTAAGTAAGGGTACCTTTGAACATTATGAGTATCCTCATTACAGTATGAACAATGAATCTTACGCTTTTACCTTTTCTTTTTATCAATTACCTTTTCTACAAGTGGTTTCTTTCGCTGCAATTTCTCCGATGAGCACCCTTTGCGTGCAGACTTTTGGTGGGTTTTGCACAACCCAGAAGCAGAGACCTACACACTATCTCATTGAGAATTAGGTAGATTGTTTGTTGCAGCTATCAGCATTGACAGCTTTTAAAACTATCTAGTATATTTTTTATTCAAACATACAATAGATGTTGGATATATGTTTTTCTGTATAGTTCATTAAATATTAGTTTATTTGTTGGTGCACTTCGAGGGATAGTTCTAGGCTCGAGTGGTGCTCGAGCATTTTATAGTTAGTGGCTTGATCATCTTTAGGTCTTGCTGAGGTACTACCATTCATTTTACTGATGCGACTTCAACTATACCACCTGCCCCGGGCTACATTGCTTGATGGGATGGCAGATGGGACGTCAAGGACCAGCCTGTGCCTATACGCTTCCCTATTTCCCTTCCTTGTTCCCTCTCACGTGGCAGCCGCCTATTTGCTCTACTTTTTGTGGGTTTGCAACTCTTTTCCTAACCCCATTCCCTTCCCGAACGTCTGTGGCTCTTCCTTGTTCCTTCCCCCTTGCCGTCTCTCCTTGAATGCGGTTTCTCCTCCTCCCAGATCTCCAAGCAGCGATGTCGGCGAGCAGCACGTCAGTGGATGGCTCCTCCTCCTACGTCTACCTCCCCACGAATCCAACCAAATCGTTGGGGAACTCATCATGGAGGTCGCCCACACGCCGCCCGACGCCGGCGGTGTCGACCTCCTCTTTCCCCTCACCGTCTCTCCTTGAATGTGGCTCCCCTCCTCCCAGATCTCCAAGGCAACGATGTCGGCGGCAACACGTCGGTGGATAGGTCATCCTCCTCCGTCCACCTCCCCACGAATCCAGCCAAATCGTTGGGGAACTCGTCGCAGAGCTCGCCCACACGCCGCCCGATGCCAATGGCGTTGACCTCCCGATGGATTGACTTGGCTTCTCCATTAAATGGTTGAATTGGCTTCTCGTGGTGCAATCCTTGATTTTTTGGAGACATTGCCATAGGAGTACTGGCGGATAGGTGCAATGAAGCATCTACAGTTGCATTGTAATCTGATATGTGTATGAAATTTTGGTTTTTGGGAATCTCCAAATGACCCTAACCATACAAAAGAATAAAATTTTAGTGGTGAACTAGTGATAATCCAAGAGAAAAATCTTTTTGAAATGACATTGCTTGAGGATCATTTCACTATCATTGTAGCATGTGGCTGTGGCTACGATTGTGTTACATGTCGAGCTTGGAATTTCTATTATATGGTGTCAATGCCCTTTTTCCTCCTTTGTTTTGATTTGTCTAAACCGCTAATAGGTCTCGTCGATCCACGGATTTGCTTTGCCTTGAGTTTGATGCTTGTTGGCTTACTAGCACCTTGTGGAGGGGAGGAGTTGTCTAAATCCATATTAGACCTGATTTTCAAGGTATTCTCGATATCTTTTGCCAATTTGTCATCACAATTAGCAGACATAGAGTATATTTCATCAGATTCTGCAGCTCGAGCAGCTATTCGAATGAATATTTTACATAATCCAAAGTAGCGACTTGATAGTTTTATTTTTGGATCTTCGTGCATATTGCAACTACTACTTATGTGTATGACTTTTGCATCAACTGTCCATCTCTTTAGTATATATTGTTTATGAATTGATTTGACGTTATTGATGTCAAGTATCTTTCGTGCATGTGAGCATAGAATACTGGCAAATTCAAACTTCTTGCAGCTGCGTTTGACTCTTGATTCCAATCAAGAAAGTTTGACAGCATGTTCATGATGCTTGCCATGAATTTTGGCTTACACCATTTAATGGCAAAAGACTATTAGGCTGCATTCGGGAGGGCTTTACTTATGCTCTGGCTTCTGTTTGCTACAGTAATTAGCTTTTCAACGGTATATTTTTTAAGACAGGATTTACAGATAGATTATAGTATACATTATACCGAGTTTAGTTATATCGACTAAAATCACGTATGATTATTTCGCTCTACATACTATCTCTTACAACAGCCATAATTCAAAAACCATAGCTTAAAAGCCAAAACTGGAGTCATAAATGTCATTCAGTTGGGCTGAAATAAGCTGGTTTATGGCTGAAATTGCACTGTAGTTGGTTGAAATTACACTGTAGCTAATAGTGGCTCATTTGACGTAACTAAATTTAAAAATAGAAAAAAAAACAGGTTAGTCCTTCACGGACAACGCAAACGAATATGGGAAAAAAGAACCAACAAAAAAGCTCAAAAAGCTAAAAAGACAGAAAAGACGAAATTTAGGAATAGTAAAAACTAAGTCAGAAGCCAGAAACTCAAGCTGAAATGAGCGGGCCCAAAAACCACCGACAACTAGTGTAACACCCGTGCCATCACACTACAGTACGACTGGTATGGCCCAGATTTCCATTACTTATCAACCAACTTTTTAATAGATAACAAAAAAATCAGTAGAAATTGTTGAGGAACCATCGGTGGCGACCAGTCCGATCGATTTCTCTGCTTATACAAAATCAGATCAATTACAGAAGAAAGAAATAGTAGATTGAAAACATAGAGAGGTGGAGAGAACGCCTGGTCTTTCTTTATTGCTTTCTTTCTGATTTCATATACAAAATAGCCAATAGTACTTCCTATTTATAGCCTCGTGGTGAGGTGCCCAGCATAGGCCAAGGCTTCAAGCCTAGGTCCAGGTTTCCTAACACTCCGCCTTGGGCACTCATCCGACGTGTTCATGCCTTATCAAAACTCCATAAAAACCCAGTGGAAAAAATTTAGAGAAAGAGTACATGATACATGTTATGCTGCGTTGCACGAATTGCCTTATTAAAAACCTTGGTCGAGAAACTTCAGGAAAACTCGTTAAGGAGAAAAGAGGACAATCCACCTAATTTCATTTAATCTGCAGTATTTATTCTTTGGGTACTCGATCTTCATGATCAAGTTTTAATAACGAGCTTGAGAAAATATCCCCCTGAATGTTGCACATATCTAAGTCTCATCATTCCAATTCCTTGTACACATCTTTCAAAACTAGATGCTGGGAGTGACTTAATGAATAAATCTGCAAGATTTTCACACGACTTAGTATGCAATACCTTAATTTTGTCCATCTTTTGCATTTCATGAGCATAGAAGAACTTGGGGTTGATATGCTTTGTGAGATAACTCTTCACGTAGCCCGTCTGCACATGTGCAACATAAGCTGCATTATCGTCATAGATAATTATGGGAGCTTGCACAATATTCATCCCACATGACTACTAGATGTGGTGAATCATTCGTCGGAGCCAAGCACATTCCCATGCGGCTTCGTACAATGCTATGATTTCTGAGTGGTTTATCGAAGTCGTTATAAGACTTAGCTTAGACGATTTTCATGAAATTGCAGTTCCACCACACAGGAATACATAGCCCGTTTGTGACCTTGCGGTATGCGGGTCCGACAGGTACCCAGCATCTGCATAGGCAGTCAAGTTCAAATATTAATTCTTTCCGTAGAACAATTCAAGGTCCTTACTTCCTTAAAGATATCGGAAGTTGTCCTTTATTCTCTGCCAATGCCTTTTGATAGGTTCTACACTATGCCTTGCTAATAGGTTTACGACAAATGCAATGTCCGTTCTAGTGCAGTTTGCTAAATACATAAGTGCTCCTACTGCACTTAAGTATGGGAATTCCAGTCCCAGGACTTCCTCCCCTTCTTCCCTAGGTCGGTATGGATATTTTTCTTGCTGTAAAGACCTCCTGGTCATCGGTACTCTCGATGGGTATGCCTTCTCAAAATCGAACATTTCTAACACTTTTCTGGGCGTAGGCTGACTGATGTACTAATATTCCTTCAGGGATATGCTCGAGCTACAGGCCTAAGCAATATTTGGTTTTACCCAAATCTTTCATTTCAAATTCTAACTCCAAGTAAGAACTTGCTTCTTTTATGTCTTCCATTGTCCCGATGATATTCAGACCATCTACATATACTGAGATTATAAAAAATCCATTCTGAGATCGTCATATAAATACACAAGGACAATCTTCATTGTTCGTGTAGCCTTTCTTGCATAGAAAGTCGCTTAAGCGATTATACCATATCCTGCCTGATTGCTTGAGTCTGTACAGTGATTTCCTAAGTTTCACACTGTACAAATTTCTATTTGCTCTGTCTTGGTTCAGGATAGGGATATCTTCAAGTACCTTCATATAAATTTCGAAATCCAAGTTACCACAAAGGTATGCAGTTACCACATCCATCAATTTTATTTGTAAATTCATGTTTACTGCCATTGAGATTAAATATCTAAAGATAATTCCACTCATGACTGGGGAGTAGGTTTCTTCATAATCAACTCTTGGACGTTGAATGAAACCTTGTGCTACCAGTCTTACTTTATATCTTACAACTTTGTTTCTTTCATTTCTCTTTCCAGCAAATACCCACTTATGCCCTACAGGGTGCACATTGGGAGTTGTGCGGCTTACGGGCCCAAACACCTCTCTTTTGTTTAGAGATAATAATTCAGTTTCTATTGCCTTCTTCCAATCTTCCAATCTGATCTTTTCTTACATTCAGCGAGCGATGCAGGATCTGGATCAAGATCGATGATTATGGTAATTTTCTTTGCAAAGTAGATATCAACATTGGTTGTTTTCCTATTCATGGACTCTCCCGTGTGCACATAATTTATAGCTATTTCTTCATGAGTTTCTTCTTCTGGTGCTTCTCCTTGCTCATCGCTTCTTCCAGTTGCGGTGGCAAGTCCCTTTAGTTTTTCGGCTCCGATGTGTGCGCACACGTCTATGCCGATTTCTTCTTCCATAGGGATGTTTAGATCCAGTATGCCCTTTTCTGAAGGTGTCATACTGATGCTAGGTCTCAACTGGCTCCCTTTCTGGTTTTGGGGAACTTCAGTGATCGGCTGTGTTAAGTCGTTATCCTTCTTCACTAGGCATCCCCGGTTACTTAGGATTCAGGGGGCCGGAGTTCTCTTCCTTTTATTTTGAGGTCTCTGGATGGGATTAGGGATACCTTCTACTTTCTTTGGTATTTCAACTCTCTCCGGTGCATTGCGTGCAGGCACATGCGACTTGGTCACGCTCTTCAAATCACTAAAGTGGTCAGGCAGTTGATTTGCTAATGCTTGCAAATCAATTATCTTTTGCACTTCTCTATTTGCTTCCCTAGTGTGTGGGTCATATGCATGGATTCCCGTGGCTTACCACGTAATTTTCTGATATTTTTTCATCAAGGGATTGGTTTCCTCCCCCTAATGTTGGGAAATTATCCTCATCAAATATGCAATCAGCGAAGCGGGCAGTATGCAAATCTCCTGTCATGGGTTCTAAATACCTAAGTATGGATGCTGTCTCATAACCAACGTATATCCCAGTCTTTCGGAGAGGATCCATAGGTATATAAACCTTGCATTCAAGCCTCTGGAGATGAGAAATTTTCGGTGCTGACCCTTGTGCTAGTTGCATAGGTGAATGGATGTTGTAGGACGATGGTCTAAATTTGATGAGAGTTGCTGTATGCAGGACTGTGTGTCCCCAACATGTAGCTGGTAAATTATAATTCTACAAAAGTAGCATGTGAATTGTTAATTATATTTCTTATCATCCTAAGACCAGTGTGGCCTAATCTGTCATGCCAGAGACAGAAAAGTTTAGAGCTTCTAAATACTGTCTTCATGGTAGTATAGGCTGCAGGTGCCTTGATGTTGGTGTAGTATAGCCTAGTTTCTAATAAAGGAAGTTTTTCTAATACTCTTTTTCCATTTGCTTCGCGCTTCGTAATGAGTAGGTATTTCTTCCCGTACTCTTCTGTTGGTGATATGCCCTAGAGGCAACATGGAGATGTTGAATATATCACATACTATGTTTATGATACATTGCTTTGTTCCTTGAAATAGACATTATCATTATTGATCAATGAGTATGTGACTTATTCATGAGACTCTTAATGCCAAAATGTTGCTATTTCCAAATGATCCCTGATTATATTTCATATGAGGAACAAATATGATTCAAAGATCAGCATATGTATTGATTGATGATCATGTCTCATGGATCATGGTATGGAGATACCAAATCAATAATATGGACATGTGTTAGTGAACATATGTTGGATAGACCCGCCATGAGACACCGCAGAGATTCCATATATCATCGCTGGTCTCAAGTAGTGTTTATGTGGAATCCTTAGACTTGAGATCATCATGGTTCCCAAAGAAGCGTAGTAGCTACTTTGGGACTACTAAACACTACTCCGTGGCGGGTAGTCATAAAAGTAGTCTTTGGGTTTGCCATGAAACATGTAGTGGGATGTGAATGATCAAGATAGAATTTGCCCTCCTTATGGGAGAGATATCTACGGCCCCTCGATGTAATGGATTATGAAAGTGCATGGCCATGCCAAGGTGATTGAGGAGTCAATCACGAGTTTATAATCCATCACGGAATCGAGAGAGTAATTGAGCTATTAAGAGGATGACACAGTCTCGCCTTGAGCTTAATCTATATCGTGAGGCAAAGGATTAGTACATGAGAACATTACGTGTTCACCGATATGATCTTTACGTATACATTGGGGTTAATATGTCTTACTAGAGACCGCTATTAACGTGGTGACCGGAAAGGTGTTTCGGTCGCGACCAAGTATACGTGAACCTCTGTGGTCGCACACTTCACGGGTTGGAACACTAATTCGAATGTGATTGGGATGTGGGCTCAATTCGGATAGAGATCCGGATAGACTCCTATTGGGCCTCGGTCCGCGAGGCCCAAGTGAGGAGGTCTATATATGGAGGCGAGGGCCGAGGGATGCATCGATAATCCCGAGCTAAACCACGCCGCCACCTCCGAGCCAAACCCTAGTCGCTCATGAGTGCTAGTACACTCGCGATCGGCGTTCCGACCCGGGACGTGTGGATACCGGTGGAGGCGCTGCTCGTTGCGGCGTTGATCGGCATCAACAACCTCTGATTGGATCCGCTCGTGGTGTGGTTGATCGCGTGGAGGAGACGAACGGTTCGGACGATCGACTACTTCCACTACTACGCCGACGCGCGTGGTTGGATCGGCTTCTCCAACTCTTCTTCATTGCTGCTGCGTCTAGTGGTAACGATCCATGATCCCTCCTTAAGCATGATGTCCTTGTGTGCGCGGTAGAAAAATTTTGTTTTCTGCTCTCGTAGCCTACGCGCGATCCATTAGTGGTATCAGAGCCAGGTTGCTTAGTTTGCGATCTGGATCAGCGCATATGTTAATATGCGGTTGTAATAGATTGGATCTATTACGGATTAGATCAATCGGTCATAAGGGGTTGGAATATGTATGAGTTGATAGCATCATGTGGCCAAAAAGATTAGTTCGTGCTCCTTCTTTGATGTACGCGCGACTTGCCCCTACCTACCGGTAACACCATCGGGCTAATGCACAAGACACGATGGATTGAGCCAACAGATCGAGGTCTTGTGTTGCGGTCTCCTCAAGCATACCGATCGCGATGATCAATGTGACTGATCTAATGAAAATTGAGACATTTTGAATGGCTCGGATTTGGGTTGATTTGATCGGCCCGATGAGATTTTCATAGCGATTTGATCGCGCAGGACCGCCGTTGCGTACACGCATAGATTGTTATAGAAACACGTTCATGTCAGGGCGGTAGAATACGTTCTACGCTTAACTTGTTTTTGCAGGGGATGATGTGAATGGTATGGCATAGATGCATATGTGATGCATGTGTGTTTTGGCGGCTGTGTGTCGTATTAATCACAAATAGGGTTGAGGTCGTTCTTTAATTGTATAACGACTGCGTGTCGACTTGTGATGCTTGAGCTCCTCATGTAATTCATTTGCTACCTATTAGTTGTAATAGTTTAGTTCTTTGCTATGGAGGCTTCAAGCATGATGACAAAGAGGACAAGAAGTGTGGCGAAGAATATCACCGTGGAACCATGGCGATGGCGACCACTACGATACAAAATGCCATACCATTCACAGTATAATGTGATTATATGCATGTGATGTTTATTTCTTGTCATACTATTCTTCATGCCATACCTATAGAGGGTGTGTTTTTCATGATAGAATAGCTTCTCTCAAGAAAAATTAAGAATTTGTTTTGATGCCCTTCCAACTGCTGCGCCTATAAGAATCATGATCATTGTTTGGTAGGTCTGCCAAAGCAGACTACCATCAACTATCTTGATCTAATAGGGTGGATGTCGGACATCCACATGCATAGTATTGGTTTACTTGACAAGGCTATCAAATTGGATTTGGGCCTTGGGGCATGGTGTTGGGAGCCGAGGCATTGGATGCCACCCAACAAACAAGAGTCACATAAGATGTGATTAGCAAGTGTTGCTTACCTACGTCACTAGTTTTCTAGCAGTGATGCCAAAGCTCACTAGAACTTAGATGAACATGGATCTTGACCACTATATGTCGTTAGAGGGAAGACGATTACAAAACATATAGTGGGAGTATCTTTTGTTAAATTGTTTAATGGAAGATCAAACATGAACATAGTGCTAAACTTTGCATATTCTTTGTTGTAGATCATGTCAACTAATGTCGCATCCAGTTCTTTTAATTTGCGATCTATTCTTGAGAAAGAAAAACTCAATGGAACGAACTTTTTGGATTGGTATCGCAACTTGATAATTGTTCTCAAGCAAGAGCGCAAGGAGTATGTCCTTGAGTCTCCTTATCCCGATGACTTGCCCGATAATGCTACGTGGTCGCACGGAAAGCTTATGAGAAGCAAACGAATGATTACCTTGATGTGAGTGTCTCATGCTTGTCACAATGTCCTCTGAGCTTGAAGCAATATGAGAACACAGATGCCTACAATATCATTGTGGGGTTGTGTGGTATGTTTGAGAACCAAGCAAGGCCGAGAGGTTCAACACTTCAAAGTCCTTGTTTGCGTGCGAGCTTGCGAAGGGAATCCGTCGACCCTCATGTGATTAAGATGATTGGCTACATTGAGAGTCCGGAAAAGCTTGGTTTTCCCTTAGCCAAGAGTTGGCTACGATGTGATTCTTCGCCGCTCCCGAGCTTTGAGCCATTCATTCGAACTATCACATGAACAACATGGACAAGACCTTGGTGAGTTGCATGGGATGCTAAAATCAGCCGAGGAAAGCATTAAGAAAAGCAGCCATCATGTGATGATGATGCGAAAGGCAAGGGCAAGCCCTATGTAAAGAAAGGCGCGGTCAAAGAAAGTTAGCTCCGATGAGATCGCGAGCGGTTCTAAGGCCAAGCAAGTCAAGAAGGGCCTGCTCGATGCGATTGCTACTATCAGAAGCAATCGGGACATTGGAAAAGGAACGCCCAAAGTACTTGGAGGATCTTGAGAAAAGAAGGAAGTACGACTTCCGCTCCGTATAAATGTTATAGAAATCAATCTTGCTACTTCATCTACCGACTCTTGGGTATTTGATACCGGATCGGTTGCTCACATTTGCAAATCGTTGCGGGGCTAAGAAGAAGTAGAAGTTTGAGGAGGAGCGAAGTGGATCTTCGTTGGCAATGGAGCAAAAGTTGTCATGGTGGTCGTTGGCACCATGCTATTGTCTTTACCTTCGTGATTAGTTTTGGAATTGAATAATTGTTATTGTGTTCCATCTCTTTCCAAGAACATTATTTCGCTTCATGTTTGCAAGCGTAAGGTTATGACTTTAGATCCGTGAACAATGGTTGTTCTCTTTATTTCAAAGATATGTTCTATTGTCATACTCCATTGGTGAATGGATTATATGTTCTTACTCTTGAAGAGTCACCGGTCTATAACATTAATGCAAAGAGGCAACGTCTTTAATGATTTGAATCCCACATTTATTTGGCATGCCGCTAGGTCACATAAATGAGAAACGCATGGAGAAGCTCCATAGAGATGGTATTCGCACTCATTTGATTTTGAATCATTTGAGACATGCGAATCTTGTTTACTTGGCAAGATGACAAAAGCGCCTTTCATCGGTCAAGGTGAATGGGCAAGTGACTTATTGGCACTCGTACATTCGATGTATGTGGACCAATGAGCTCAACGACCGAGGTGGTTTTCAAGATTCATAACTTTTATCGATGACTTTAGTAGATATGGGTATATCTACCGATGAAGATAAGTCCGAATCCTTTGAAAAGTTCAAAGAATTCCAAAATGAAGTGCAAAATCATTTAGGCAAGACAATCAAGTTTCTACGATCCGATCGTGGAGGCGCGTATTTGAGCCATGAGTTTGGCAATCATCGAAGGATTGTGGAATTGTTCCACAATTGACTCGCCTGGAACACCTCAATGGAATGGGGTATCCGAACGAGAAATCGCGTCTTATTAGATATGGTGCGCCCATGATGAGTCACGTGATCTTCCGTTGTCTTTTGGGGTACGCTCTTGAAATGTACCGCTTTCACACTAAACAGGTTCCATCAAAATCACCGAAAAGACACCATATGAGATGTGGACAGACAACGTCCTAGCTTGTCTTTTCTTAAGATTTGGGGATGTGAGACTTATGTAAAACGTTTACAACTGATAAGCTCGGTCCCCAAATCGATAAATGCTTCTTTATCGGGTATCCTAAGGAAACAAAAGCATATTACTTCTATAATCAAGAAGAAGGCAAAGTGTTTGTCGCCCAAGATGGTGTCTTCTTAGAGAAAGAGTTTCTCTCAAGAAGGGATAGTGGGAGCATGGTGCAACTTGAAGAAATTCGAGAAACACCGAAAACGTTTCAGCTCCTACGAACCACAACAGATGAACAAACTGTTGAAGAACCTGTTGTGGACACACCGAACCACGTGGGTCGAGAGGTCACGTCGTGCACCGAGAGGTACATGTTCTTGACTACTCAACAACGGGACATATTGTTGTTAGACAACGATGAGCCTAAGACCTATGAAGAAGCGATGGTGGGACCAGACTAGAAATGGCTTGAAGCCATGAGATCCAAATTCAATCCATGCACAAGAATCAAGTTTGGAACTTGGTTGATCCACCGATGGTGTTAAAACCATTGAGTGCAAATGGGTTTTCAAGAAAAGATAGACATAGATGGAAATGTTCACATCTATAAAGCGTGATTGGTGGCCAAAGGTTTCAAACAAATTCAAGGTGTTGATTATGATGAAACTTTTTCGCCCGTCGCAATGCTAAAGTCTATTCGGGTCATTCTAGCGATTGTCGCTTATTTCGACTATGAAATATGGCAAATGGATGTCAAAACAGCTTTCCTTAATGGAAATCTGAGTGAGGATGTGTACATGACACAGCCCACAGGTTTTGTCGATCCGCAATCGCCTAGAAAGATATGCAAGTCGCAAAGATCCATTTATGGATTAAAGCAGCATCTCGGAGTTGGAACATTCGCTTTGATGAAGTAATCAAAGGGTTTGGTTTCATCAAGAACGAAGAAGAGCCTTGTGTTTACAAAAGGCTAGTGGGAGCGCACTCGTGTTTCTGGTCTTATATGTGGATGACATATTATTGATCGGAAATGACATTCCTATGCTCGAATCATAAGTCTTCATTGAAAAATAGTTTCTCTATGAAAGACTTAGGAGAGGCGCATATATTCTGGGCATCAAGATCTATAGAGATAGATCAAAAGGTGATTGGATTAAGCCAAGATACGTACATTGACAAGGTGTTGAAAAGGTTCAACATGCAGATTCCAAGAAAGGCTTCCTACCTATGTCACATGGTATAAATCTTAGCAAGAATCGGTGTCCTAGTACACCGATGAGCGGATAAAATGAATGTGATTCCATATGCTTCACTATTGGATCCATTATGTATGCCATGCTTTGTACACGCCCGGATGTCTCGTATGCTTTAAGTGCTACGAGTAGATACCGATCGATCCGTGAAAGTCATCGGATTATCGTAAGAACATCTTGAAGTACTTGAGAAGAACTAAAGATGTGTTCCTCGTCTATGGGGTGAGGAAGAGCTCGTTGTAAATGGTTACACCGATGCTAGCTTCCAAACCGACAAAGATGATTTTAGATCGCAATCTGGATTTGTGTTCTCTCGAATGGCGGTGCGGTGTCGGAAGAGTTCCAAGCGAGAGACATTGTTGATTCTACAACAGCCGAGTACATAGCGGCTTCAAGTCGCTAAAGAGGCTGTTTGGATCAAGAAATTTGTTTCGAGCTTGGTGTGATGGCTAGTGCCTCCACCCAATGGACCTCTCTCAGTGACAATAGTGGAGCCATTGCGCAAGCCAAGGAGCCTAGATCGCACTGTAAGTCCAAGCACATTCTACGGCGATTTCATCTCATCCGCGAGATTGTGGAGAGAGCGATGTTAAGATATGCAAAGTACACACGGATTTGAACATTGCGATCCGTTGACAAAGCCGCTTCCCCACCAAATCATGAGGCTCACACTAGGGCAATGGGTATTAGATACCTACATGGTTGACTCTAGTGCAAGTGGGAGATCATGGTGATATGCCCTAGAGGCAACATGGAGATGTTGAATATATCACATACTATGTTTATGATACATTGCTTTGTTCCTTGAAATAGACATTATCATTATTGATCAATGAGTATGTGACTTATTCATGAGACTCTTAATGCCAAAATGTTGCTATTTCCAAATGATCCCGATTATATTTCATATGAGGAACAAATATGATTCAAAGATCGAGATATGTATTGATTGATGATCATGTCTCATGGATCATGGTATGGAGATACCAAATCAATAATATGGACATGTGTTAGTGAACATATGTTGGATAGACCCGCCATGAGACACCGCAGAGATTCCATATGTCATCGCTGGTCTCAAGTAGTGTTTATGTAGAATCCTTAGACTTGAGATCATCATGGTTCCCAAGATGCGTAGTAGCTTACTTTGGGACTACTAAACACTACTCCGTGATCGGGTAGTCATAAAAGTAGTCTTTGGGTTTGCCATGAAACATGTAGTGGGATGTGAATGATCAAGATAGAATTTGCCCCTCCTTATGGGAGAGATATCTCGGCCCCTCGATGTAATGGATTATGAAAGTGCATGGCCATGCCAAGGTGATTGAGGAGTCAATCACGAGTTTATAATCCATCACGGAATCGAGAGAGTGATTGAGCTATTAAGAGGATGACACAGTCTCGCCTTGAGCTTAATCTATATCGTGAGGCAAAGGGATTAGTACATGAGAACATTACGAGTTCACCGATATGATCTTTACGTATACATTGGGGTTAATATGTCTTACTAGAGACCGCTATTAACGTGGTGACCGGAAAGGTGTTTCGGTCGCGACCAAGTATACGTGAACCTGCTGTGGTCGCACACTTAACGGGTTGGAACACTAATTCGAATGTGATTCTGGATGTGGGCTCAATTCGGATAGAGATCCGGATAGACTCCTATTGGGCCTCGGTCCGCGAGGCCCAAGTGAGGAGGTCTATATATGGAGGCGAGGGGCCGAGGGATGCATCCGATAATCCCGAGCTAAACCACGCCGCCACCTCCCGAGCCAAACCCTAGTCGTCATGAGTCCGGTACACTCGCGATCGGCGTTCCGGCCCGGACGTGTGGATACCGGTGGAGGCGCCGCTCGTTGCGGCGTTGATCGGCATCAACAACCTCTGATTGGATCTGCTCGTGGTGTGGTTGATCGCGTGGAGGAGACGATCGGTTCGGACGATCGACTACTTCCATTACTACGCCGACGCGTGGTTGGATCGGCTTCTCCAACTCTTCTTCACATGCTGCCTGGCGTCTAGTGGTAACGATCCATGATCCTCCTAAGCATGATGTCCTTGTGTGCGCGGTAGAAAAATTTTGTTTTCTGCTCTCGTAGCCTACGCGCGATCCATTATCTTCTTCAGTCTCAACATGGAGACTGTTGGCGCGAATATCCTTAAAATTTAGGAGAGTTCTAGTCGATTCTGGGTACAATAAGGCTTTTTGAATGACTAAAGTTGTGCCCATTGGGAGTATAATTGTGGCCCTTCCTGAACCTATTATACAAACATCACTACCGGTGATTATTGTAAGGCTGCCAGCATTCTTACTAATCAACTGCAAATATTTCATCTCTCTTAAGATGGTATTTATTGTGCCGTTGTCGGATAAGCACATTTCCTCCATAGGGCGCCACACGTGTTCTAATATAAGGTATTTTATTAATATGAATTAGAAGGCAATCAACACATAAATAAAATACTTCAATATCATAACATGTCATGCCATTATAAACTAAATAAATGAATGAATTATTCGAATATCATCCAACCATCACAAGAAAATAAAACTGCTTAATTACCATCCATGCAAATTCTAACTTATTCTTCCACACAAAAGTAAATGACAATTAAAGTCTAAATGTATTCTATGCATTAGACTGAATCTGCTAAAAAATCAGAGACTTCATCTGCTATTTTCTCAGGGGTGATATGCTCTTCGAGAGAAATCGTGGCGGTGGCAGCTGCAAGGTCAAAAGAGGATGCTGCTATTTGAATTATTTCAACCTCCATTAGCTCAGGTAGCTGTTCAGAGCTCTCCCCCCTCAATAGATGAAAAGTGGGTTTTATGCTGCCATTTGCCATCCTTCTTCTTCTGGGCTTGGTAGGCATTCATGACATGTTGCGGCTCTTTACAGATCCACGACAAATGCCCCCACTTGCCACACTTGTAGCAGGATTGGTCTTGCTGACCATAATTCTTGACATTTTGCTTTGGCTTGCTTGCTTTATTCTCATGTGGAGCATCTGACTTGTCTTTCTGGGATGTGGCCTTACCCTTCCTTCCCATTTTTTTATCATGGGCTTTTGCACCTTGTAGCTCCCGACGTTGACTTCACGTCCAGCGAAGCTCCCAGGTAGCTGTATGGTGTAGTTCTTACGGAGAACTTTGTCCTGAGCCTCTTTAACCTACATCATATCAATCAATTCGACAATAATTGCATGCGGATTGCACTACATTGGGGTGGAAGGTGGATAGGGTCTTCTCAATCTTCTGCTCGTCTATGATCTGCTTGCCACAAAGTTGAAGATTGGTACAAATTCTGTGCAAGACAGAATTGTACTCTCCAACCATTTTGAAGTCGGCAAACCTTAATCGGATCCACTCTTGCTGTGGCTGAGGAAGAATGGTGTACTTTAGCCTCTTGAACCGCTTCTTATGTGCAGTCCATAGTTCTAGCGTGCTCTTCTCTGCCATGTACTCATTCTTGAGAGTGAGACAGAGATGGTGCCTGAGAAAGTGAAATGCCTGATCATTTTCCTTAGGGGTGGGTTGGATATCCTACGGTACGCCAATCCCAATGGAAGTGCGGATCTTCTTGGCTCCAAGTCAAGCAGTTTTGGCCATGCTGGGTCAGCTCCTCGAACTCCCGGTTCGTGATGCCAGTCGTCTACATGTGCATGAAAGAAATCAATAAGTTTACTGCTGGTAAACATGCATGGAATTAATTTACTGTAGGTAAATAAATTGCATAATGGTACAAAAGATTCTCGTAATGTTCCCGAAAATTTAAATTTGAAAATGTAAAACTTTGAATTATTTTTGCCCTGTATTCTGTTTGAATTTGGATTTTTTTTATGGTGTTTCTTAAATTTTGGTTAAGGTTCCACTAATTGGAAGGCTATGAAAAAGACAAAACAAACATTAGTATTGCCGTAAAAGGAAATATGTAAATAATAGAAAACAAAAATTCTAAATACGAATCTGAAATGATGATCCAGCATAACGAGGGAGAAACCGGAGTTAAAATATAAAATTTCACTTGGAAATAACGACATAAATAGCAATAAAAGTAAATGAATAAAATACAAAACACGTACATATACATATATATATATATACACACACACACACATATGTATACAAATTGTGCAAGGAAGAGTTTAGCAATATAGGAAATAAAATGTATATATATACACATACACACATATAACCTAAATAATAATAATAATAATAATAATAATAATAATAGAAACTCTCATTTAATAGTTAAAATTCGAAGCTTAAATTTTAATTGGCACGCAAAAATCAGTGAGCATAAATAGGAAACAAAAATTTAAATTAGAAATTTGAAGTCTCAAAGCCCAAGCCATAGAAAATTAAAATTTAGAAATTCTAGCACTCCCCTTCTCTTTTCCCTATGCCATGTGGGCCCTCCCACCTTTCTTTCCCTTCACTCCCTCTCTCTCTCCTCCTTTATTGGCCGCTGGGCCCGGCTCCCGGTCTCTCTCGCTGCTTCCTCTTCTCCTCCCTCGCGTTCTCTCTTCTTTCTCCCCTGTATTCTCCATCGTTTCCGCTGCTCTATCGCCACCCGAAAACGCTCCAGGAAAGCCGGACCCGTCCCGTCCTGTCTCTTGCGCTCGCGTCACTCAGCCTCACCTCCGTCTCGTCGAGCACATCACCACGCTGCGAGTGCGTCACGCCCTGCGCCCGCCCGTCGCTTCTCGCGCGCGTCATGCCCACGCGCCGCACGTCGCCGCCCGGTTCCGTCGCCTATAAAACCCTGTCCAAGACCCCGGTCGAACCGCCCTGCCCCGCTGACCCTCCTCCCCAAAGGAATTGCGTTTCCAGTGCCCGGAACGCCGCCGGCGGCTCTTCTCCCCCAACTCCGGCCGGCGAGGAATCGGCCGTTCGGAGCCACTCCAAGCCAATTCCTTGGAGCCTAAGCTTCCTCGAAGCGTCTCCAAGCTTCTTCCGTCTTCGACCGGGCCTTTCCCCGCCTTTCCGTCGCTGGCACCGAGCTCCTCCCCGATCCGCCGCCGCCTCACGTCGCCGACCAACCTCGGGCCCCCTCCGGCCTGACCAACAGCACCGTAAGCCACCCACTACCTCCCACATGCTCGAGCACACACGAATTTCACCCTTCATCCTCCCGGTCGCCGCCGTCCCCTTTCCACCTCGCCGCCGGCCACTCTCAGCGCCGCCGACCCCTCCTAGCGCCATCCCGGGCCACGCCACCTCCTCCATTGGCTTCCACGCCTCCCCGGGAACCCATTTCGCCGACGTACCCCACCCATTTGGCCTCCCCTCGCCGGAGCCCTCGCCGCCAGTCATGCGCCCCCGCCTCCCCTGTTTTGGCCCCAGTAGCAACCCAGCTTTTCTTGTTTTTTACCCCCGTTCTATCAGCCCAGGCACCGCGCCGACCTTGCTCCCACATTTTTCTTCTAAATTTTTGTAGCTCATGTTAATTAATAAAAATCAGGAAAAATTCGAGAATAATTTAGGGAAGCTAGTAAAATTTAATTAGGATATAAAAGAGGTTATGTAAGATTTAAATTTGGATTAGTTCATATATGATTAATTAATAGGGATTGAGGTTATGTAAGATTTAAATTTGGATTAGTTCATATATAATTAATTAATAGGGATTGAGCAATAATCTAAAATACTAAATATTAATTAAGGGAATAGATAAAGAAAAGTGCCCTTTTGTTAAAATGTCCAAATTTAAATAAAGATTACCCTTGCATGAGATCAAAATAATTCAAAAACTTATTCGGATATAAATAAGCCTAATAATAACTAAAGTATAGGCCAAATACCAATAGTACTATTAATAAAATTTTAACGTAGATTTAGTAGATAATAATATTGAGCATGATTCAATGAAGTAAGTTAGGACCCGAACTAATGGATCCTAACTCAAAATAGGTTATGCCTAGTAATAACTAAGTGTACATAAAATGCCGCACCACAAAATGTTGTTAACCTGGATTCTAACATTAAGTCGGTAAGCTAAAAATTGTATATATCATTTTTATATAGCATATGCCCTGAAAACGAGCGCTTGACAAAATAATGCTCCTCTAATCTCATAGGTAAAACCTAACTCATGAAACTTCCTTGATGACTACAAAAATAATAAAAGAAATGGTTAATAAAAAGATCAAGTCGTCGTACCCTACTGCAGATCTTGCCTCAAATCACCCGAATCACCCATTAACTCATAATAAAACAAAAATTGAGTCTATTCGGACTCATTGGATCTTTTAGTTATTTGCCTTTATTTGCATTCAGTCGTTTGTCGCGTAATTAGAAATTGGGAGTTGTGAAGATTCAGTGGATCAAGCGAGGACAAGCTCGAAGAGAAGATACAGACCAAAAGCTTAAGAGAAAGCATTGTATGAGCTCAAGACCACGGTAAACCGTGCCAGACGAGTCAATACTTTGATCATGTTGAACCTACATTTTCTGCAAATTACTTTGATTTAAATTATCAAAGCACATGCTGTTATTTTATATGCAAATACATGTTTAATTTAAGAATTTAGTTATATGCCCATTGCTTACCTTGATTAATATTACGCCCCCTTTTGAATAGTTGATTATGTGAACTTTGTCGCCCTAGCAAAATTTACGATATTAACCTTTCGAAAATAAGTCCGTAACCGTATGCCATGCTTAGTTCTGCATAGATATTCAGGGGCACCAAAATTCTCCAAGCATCACTTTTAATCATGAGAAAATTTGGTTGGGCAGTCATGGTGGTAATTGTAACACCCCAGGACCCACATTACCCTAGGATGCTACTAAGACTGCTCTACAACTAGATAATTTACAAGAACATAAACTAACAACAATTATTAAACAAGATAATACAGGCGGAAGCATAAACAATTAAGGGATAACAGAATAGTAATAACAATTTAATATTCATAATCAACTTCAACATGATAACCAAAGGAACGGTTCTGAATTAAACAATAATAAGATGAAACATTCATCAACAGGATAACTAACCAAAGACTAGAGTTCTTCAACTTTATTTCAGCATTAAAACAAAATCCATGTGCAACAATGTGGTGCTGCTCTACCCTTTCCAATACATGGTCAAAGTCCACCTGTAGGGAGGGGAAAACAAGGGTGAGATAAAAATCTCAGCAAGCAAACTGTTTAACAGGCTATTCAAACTACAAACAATTATACATCATCATTTATAATTAAATACAGCTACAACCACAATTCATGTCCACAATTATTAATCACCATGAATCTTCCATGGATCATACCTCTTCAATTTCAGATTTAATTGGCATATAAGTGCTATCATTTTACCCACAAATAACTGCAAAGGAAACATCTAATCTTTCCACAAACCACAATAGATTAATCATCAACATTTAATCTTCCACAATTAACAATGTTATATCCTCAACTTCAAATTACCATCAAAGACAATAAAATATATGTATGATCATCTCACTACTTTATTAATACTCACATCCACAAATGCTATCAACAATCAATGCAAGTGAAAAGAATCTCAAGCCATAACCACAACTTTTACCATACACAAGGGACGAACCCCATTCCACGACCATATCCACAATCTTCATATCACAAATAGCTCACGTGAGCAAATTCCATATTACAACTAGAAAGTTGTATATTCCACAAAATAACATCACCACAATATGTTGCATATGTATGCAAATGATCTTTCCACAATGCAATGCATATGAATGCTTCATGCTATGCTCCACATCACTCTTGCCAGGGCAGAAATTGTAGTTCATCGTATTACGGCAATATACGATGCTTTCGCGGGTGAAGAGGTGAATCGTATTACGGCAATATACGATGTTGTACCAGTACGGTCGTGGCTAAGTGCGGCGACATCCACATATGCAAATGACATGATATGTCATGAATGATATGATAATTCATAAATCTCATTAATTCATCCACAAGGAGCATTATCATACTCTCAACACATCCACATCCACCACATGTTATTTTCATGTTCCACCTTATAACATTAAGCAAGAATTCCACATGTCTTCTAACATATTATCAACATATCAATGGATAAATGTTTGCTACCATCTCCATAATTAAAATATCATGCAATCATGGCATCATGTATCAAATTAAGATAATAATGTGAATTGCAAGTAGAAGGAATAACAAGTTAAATGGTAGCAACCACCGCTACATTCACTTGCCTCAATCCGATGAAGCGAAATAAAATCAAGAGCGCTTAGTGACATGACCACCTGTCCAAAAGACAACTCTCAGCACACAACCATAGCATACAAACACGACTAAAATAATTAAGACGTTGCTAGAACCCCGAACCCGCACAAACTCTTCTCCGCTCAACAATTCAGCAAATTACCCTCTGCAGCAGCGCTGCTTCACAATTGCGTATCTTTAAAAATAATGATCCAATATAGAAAATGACACCTCTCTGGATTCATGACTTAAAAGCCTACAATGTTCATGTAGAACACATATTTTTATTCGGATCACAACTAGATGTAATTTAATGCCATAAACAGATGAAACTCTTTGATCTGGCAGACTGGACAGCGAAACTAAATCTCGTCCCAACGACAGTACAAGGGTCTACAAATTCTGAAAATTATCCAAAAACTAGATCTCCAAATTATCTACAACTTTCTCAATTGCGGCCATGACCATAAAAATCATCTACTATTTTTAAAACCTATATTACAGTCGGACTGTACCAATATGTCCGCCTGACGGGCCGCGGTATTAACGACTCCGTATCTCCCAGATCCCATGGCCAAACATTACGAAAAAAATACAGGAGATGCATCTGGAAGTCCTATACAACTTTCCTTTGGGAGAGTCCACAGAAAAATTCGTTTACTAGGTCAAATCCGCGAGGACAGACGTGCTGCGTGAATCAGTCTACAGGCAGACAGTAGCTAATCTCTAATCGGGCAATTAATCTATTAACTACCATCAAAATCCGTGCCAAGAACCCTAATTAATCTGAGAAACAGAGGGTTTGGGATGGGGGAAAATTACCACGATGAAGAATTTTTCCACTTTTTTCCTCCTCTTCTTCTTCTTCTTTCTTCTCCTCTCCTTCTCCTTTCTTCTTCTCCTTCCTTCTCTTTTCTTCTCCTCCAATGGCAGCAGCACTTGGGGCACCAATGGCAGCAATAGGGGAGGGGAGGTGCCCAAGGGGTGGGGGCGCCAAGGGGTGGGGAGGGGTGGAGGGCCAAGGAGGGACACAAAGGGGTGTTAGGGTTTGGGAGGGGGTACGGGCCCCCATTTGGGCTGGCTGGCCCACCCCTCCGGACAGCCCAAAATATCTAAATTAATTGTTTTCATTTGTTTAATTCGTTTTATAAAGTACTACAATTCGTATTTTTCCCTTCATTCGATTTACCAAAAACCAGCGATTCCGCGATTGTTTAAAAACTTACGCCGTAACGACGTTAGGATATTACAGTAATGACTGGTATATATTCGTTATGGTTAATTTATGCTCTCAAAAGCTTGCTTGAATATATGGACGGATAGTTTGGGGGCTGGTGTGGTGTAGTGGAAGCACAAATTATGAACTGTGGTAGAACCGCCCAGATGCCACTAAGAACTGAATCTTGTCATGACCTCCCACGTAAAACAGTGCAACCACAAGTCTGTAAAATACAACTTGGCTAAGTAAATTTATCGACACCTCCGGACTCACCTCACTGGTAGTGGATAGGAGTGGACAAGCAAGGGCAAGAGAAGGCCTAAAGGGACACCGAGTGGAGGGTGAAGTTTCCTAGTCATGCTAGCGCTGAGGGGAGGGGAGCCCGAATAACGCTAGTAACTGTGGGGAACTGTCGGGACCCGGAGCAACAACTCCGAAACCCTCTATGTTAATCGCACTATCCCAGGAAAGCTTAGTGCACACAGCAGAACAAAGACAAATATCATGCATAATGATAAATTTTATTTAACTAAATATGAGCCTGATGGCCAAAGTTTACAATAGCAGCGGAAGATAACAGCGGAAGAAAACAAAAGCAGCAGCCCATCCTGCCTTCCCACAAGGCGAATGACTGTAAGACGTGGCCTAGTCGTAATCCTCACCGAAGACGTCGAAGGCTTCCTCTGAAAAGAGTTAGATATAGCAACATGAGTACAAACGTACTCCACAAGTTACACCAGCAGTTTTACAGAGTGGATGCATGCATATGGATATCAAAGGAAGGCATATATAGTTGGTTTGCATAAAAGACAGCATTGAAGTAAATATCATAAAGTAAGTGCGAAAGCTGAATTTGATACAATAAGTAAAACAATATTGTAATCAACATAAGTAACGTTAGTGCAGGCACCAACCAAACACTAACCTATCCACGGGCATCCCACCCGGACCATCTTTTCTCAAAATCAAACTCGTACGGATTCCATCCATCCATACGGTTTTTCCAGAAATCTCTCATGGATTCCATCCATCCACAAGGTTTTCCAAAAGCTCTCATGGATTCCATCCATCCATAAGGTTTCATAAAGCATTTTTCAAAATCAAAGTCTAATCCGTGAAAAACTTTACTCAGCTTGCCCATGACCGTGGGCACGGCTATCCAGGATAGGTTATACACTCTGCAGAGGTTGTACAGCTTTACCCACAAGACATGATCATCCCATATTGCCACGCGATAAGCACACTTCCTTTGGTGTGAGGCGAGGAGATCATGACAAAGCCTTTACAATGATTCATTGCCAACATAATCACGCCGCCACTAGGTTTCACCACAGATGAATCCACATGCCGGAGCCCCTCTTGTGCCATGTGAGACTTCTCACGGACTACACCGCCCACATTCAAATTTATAGCGAGATTAAGTTGGAACTTCACAAATTAGTTGGCTAGGTCCGTCCCATACCGGACTTGTGGTAGTACGAAAAGGGCTTTGCAATAGTAGCTCACAGACCGGTCCTTTATTGACTTAGGCACAACCACAAACCCCTCGTGCCTGACAATCAACATCGAGTCAACAAACTACGATGCATGCCAGCAAGCACCCACCACTCTTACCATTTGCCTAAGTCTAAACCAGTTTTATATTTTGTTTATAAATATTTTATAAACACTTCCGACTTTCCAAAGTCCAGAAATAAATTTTAAAGTCTATCATTTTATGTGAAAGAAGTATCATTTTATGTGAAGAAAGTCCCCAAATCATAATATTCTCAGCATGGCTAAGCAAGTTTATGAAATTTCTAGTTAATACTAATGTACTAACTAGGTTTTAACTAGGTTTGACAAGGTATAATTGCATGAAATATCAAATTTGGCTGTCCAAAGGAGTTTGGGTATAACTACAGTTCAAACTGAATTTAAATTAGACATTGATTAAAAGTAAGCATGCATATTAGTTTAAAACAATATAAATAATTTTAAATATTGGGATCAACATGATCAAATGTGTAACTTGCCTGGTTGCTCTGCGACGAACGCGTCGCCGAAATCGAACTCTCCGAGATCGCTGAAACCTAAACGCGAAAATCCAAACAAACCAAATTCAAATAAAATTTAAATAAAATTCTAAAATTGAAAATAAGTACATATTTGAATAGTTTAGGATTTTAGAAGAATTTAGAAATTTGAACAGCTCAAATCGGAGTTAAAATGAACGTTCTGTGCTTTAGGAAGTTTCAAAATGAAGGAAAAGAAAAGATGATTTTCTTGATTTATTTTATATTAGAAAACTGAAATTATGACGTCATCTCAGAAAAATAAAAACAAAAGGAAATGAAATGCTGACGTGGCGCCACGTGGTCGCCATCGGGCCGCCACGTGTGCCACATGGCGCCACGTGGCCGCTTGGCCGCACGGCATGCCACGGGCGCGCGCTGTCGGAGTGCGCTCGCTCTGGCCGCGGCGAGGGGTGGAGGGCGAGGAGGAGAGGATGGGGATCGCAGCAGATCTTGGCGGCGATGCGAACGGTGGCCGGAGGTGGCGGCGGCGGAGAAGAAGCGGCGGCAAGGGTTTCGGCGACGGCCTCCGGCGACGGGAGAAGGAGGGAGGTGGGAGAAGGGGAGAGGAGGTGCGGTGCCGGGAGGCTTGGAGGAGCTTTATATAGAGGAGGAGCGACGGTTGAGCTCACGGAGAATTCGGTTTGAAGCCGGTTGGGGCGGTGAACGCATGCGGGCGCCATTAATGGCCGGGAGGTGGCCGAGGTGGAGAGGGAGCCGAGGCGACTAATTTTGGGAAGTTTCACGACGATGCGAGCTCGGCAGAATTTAATGCTTGCGGCGAGGGGCGGTTTTGGCGCGGCGGCATGGCGAGGGCCCCGGGCGGCCGCGGGGTGGTGGCGGGTGGGGTGGCTGGGGTGGCGTCTTGGGGCGCGGCCGGGAGGAGGTGAGGCGGCGTCCGTGCTGTTCGGTCAAAAATGAGAAGAGAGAGAGAGGTAGAAGAAGGTGATGGAGGTTGAAGATGATACTTACATGTGGGGTCCACTTGTAAGTGAGAGAGAGAGTGTGTGTGAAAGGTTTGAATGGTTTGGATTGAGAGATGTGGCAAGATCTCATCCATCCATTTTAAGTGAAGGTGAGAGGCTAGGATTGAATGAGTGAAGGGTAAGATTTAATCCTGGTGCGACACTTGTCACCACGGGATTAATCCGGGATTTAAATTCGGATTTTAATTTCAGAAAATAGGAGAAGATTTCTTGAACACTTTAAAAATAGCAAATAATATTTAAAAATTCCAGAAAATTTATAGAAAATTCCTGGAGACATTTTACACTTAGGAAAAATATTTTTAAATAATTTTGGCCTTATTAATATTTTATAAAATAACTTTTTAACTTCAAAAATTGATTTGTAATTCCAGAAAATTCCCAAATATTCTATAAAAGATTTTTAGACTTTCTAAAAATATTTTCAACTCAAAATGGCTCTTTTACTTTTTACAAAAATACCTTTTGGCTTTAAAAGCTGATTTTAAAATCTCAGAAATTAATATTAAATTTTGGGAAGCTTGGAAAAGGCTAAATAAATCCTTTTAGCTTTAAGAAAATATTTAAAATATATTTTCTTGCTTTTAGGCTTTGAAACAAAATCCAGATGACTCCAAATAAAACCAGAAAATCACAGAAACACCAAATAAAAGCCAAACGCTTTTAAATACTTAATTTGAAGTAGTTTCTTTTATGAAACTTACCAAAACCTTTTTATTTGATAATAGTTTTATGTTTTTAGTAAAATTTACTTTTAACGAAAACCTTTTTGAAAAGGCTAAAAACGGGCAAACACAAACTTTCAAATTCAGGCAACTAAAGAACACTTATTTTTATTTTAAATTAATTTAATTTTAATTATTAATTTTTTTTTATTACTGAAATTTTGAAAATAACAGCTGGGCTGTTACAGGAACATCCCGTGCATAGATGGGACCCACCGCAAGTGGGCTGTTTCCCATAAGGTGAGATGACAAAAGGGGCTAAATACTTTGAAAAGTTACTGTGATGGTCTGCTCAACTGTATGGCTAAGGAATCATGTGGGGTAACGAGTTGATTGTCTCTTGTGGTGAAAGTGTTCAAACTCTGTAGAGTCAAAACTATTCGAATAGCCGTGCCCACGGTCATGGGCGGACATGGGAATTTAACCAGATATAGTTCTGTTTCAAAAACTTTGTGGGTGGGAATGGAAAAAGTGGAGGACAGTGGAAGGCCCTGATTTGTGTTGCCCTGGGTGTCGCCCTAGTGATAATGTAAGCGGCTATAACGCTGAAGGATTAAGCATATGGTGCAGATGCCATGTAACGGTGGATAGAATCTAAATCGCTATTGTTAATGCATTCTCTTACACATTATGTTTTTGTTCAAACTGCTAGGTCTCAGGAGATTTCTGTGTATTATATTTTTAAATAATGAGAATACCAAAATGTTAGGAAAAATAACTAGAATTGTAAGAAAAGAAGATGGTTGTTTATGGTATACACGTAAAAGATGATGGTGGATTCTTGTCGATCATAAAAAGAAAACGGTGGTGTGGATTCTGGAAAAATAGATTGGTGGAATCTAAATGAATAGACATGCCAGTTAGATGATTTAAATGATTTTTGGAGAATTAGGGAGTGCAAGGGTAATTACGGGATTACGATACTAATATCTAACACAAATTCTTGAGAGATGTTGGCAATGATGGGTTTAATAGGTTTGATCAAATACTAGATGGACGAATTGAATTCTTGGAAATTTAGAGATATGGTAAATGAAGTATAAACCTGATCAATGATATTCTTGGTGGAGGTGTACTAGTGGATTAGTTGGAGACAGATAAAGGAAAATATGGTGGATTATTGGAAAAGCAAATTATGGTTTGGGATGAATCACCGAAGGGATTGGATTGTTAGGAAGTCCTGATACGAATGATTTGGTGGAATAAAAAGTAAATATGTTAAGGGATTATTAGAAATTATGCGGTGAAGAATTGATGAATAGCAAACACAAGATTGGATTATTAGGAATTTATGACACAACAGATATCGGTGGATACAAAATAAAGGACACCAGATTTTCATTAGAATGAGGAGCTAATTAAATTGCTGAATACTGAGCTTAAAATTGGATTTATGAATTGGTGGTGGATATTTAGACTCATGTACGGAATTAGTAACTTCACTTCGATTATTGAATATTTTGGAGGATGCATTGGAAATTATTTGATCGGAGGGTCATAAGTAAAGGTATTGGATTATAAATAGGTTGTGTAGTAACACGTTGGCAATTGGTGGATCTGGGATCGAGCTTATACGGTTCTGGTGAAATTTGAGATTGGAGGAATAAATTTATGGGGAAGGCTAGACCTATGTGAGAATTAGTCACCCATGGCTGGGTTAATGAAATGGCAGGTGACAAAATAGAAAGTGTATAATCTGTGGGTTGAATAAATGATGACACTCACGGTTCGGAGTTTTAGACAGCAATAGTAACACCATGGTTAAATAATAAGAATAATGCTAAAAGCAATTTCTGGCAAATAAAACAACCTGAGCCTCTCCTTTGATTAGCCATGCATACTATTTATTTGCATTCTGTGTATTGGCTCGTGGAGCACGGTGGTTAGTGTGCTCACACTCGCTCTCATAACAAATTCGTAATCGTGGAATCGGATCACTACGCATCAGCAATACTTTGGTCTTGATGGCAAAGAAGATGAAGACGTCAAGGGCTAGGTCGCGATCAGCAATACTTTGGTCTTGACAGCAATAGTAACACCAGTTGGCTGCTTGTGGGCATGTCCTGAAGGTCCCACATGTGTGCTTCGTTCTTCCGCTACTGTAATTCACTGATTTCGGCCTAATCGGTTCATGTGTAAGTTTACTATTTTATTTATGCTTCCTCATGGTATGTATTTGATATTCATTTTCTGTATCTGTGAGCACTATCTACTGATCCAGGGAATAGTGCAATAAATCACAGAGGATTCCAGGTAGTAAAATCTGGGGTCCTACACTAGATGGGCAACCTGTTTGTTATTTTGGGATATTGTAATGGTAGGCTGTAATCCTAATAAAAATAAAATGTGTTTTGTGTTTCATACTATATTTGCTTATTTTCATTGCAATTAATTGATTTGCGACATGGATGTTTTATGTTTGTGAAATGAAGTGTGATGTGAATTGGATGCATTATGTTTGTGAAATGAATTAAGATGTGAATTGTATGTATACATGTACATTTTGATCTGCTTGTTTTAGAGGGCATGGCTAGTATTTCCTGAGGCTAGCCGATAAACAGAAATAGATTTAGGGATAGAAAAGAATATCACAGACGGTTTGTAAGTAAAAACCGTCTGTGATAATTGATAATCACAGACGGTTTTTAACTAAAAATCTTCTGTGATAACTGATAATCACAGACGGTTTTCAATTAAAAATCGTCTGTGACTATCACCTATCACAGACGGTTTTACCTACAAACCGCTCGTGATTATCGACTATCACGAGCGGTTGTTAGTTACAAACCGTCTGTGATATTTATACCACAAACGGTTCGAAAACCGTCTGTGATAACCTTCGATTATCACTGACCCATAAATTCAGACGGTTCAGAAAACCGTCTGTGATGACATTTTTGAATCGTCTGTCATACGGTTTTCTGTAGTAGTGCAGATAGTTACGAAAAAATTAATGGTTAAAGCTGTGTGGAAAATCTAAATATTTTAGGTATACTACTGTCCAAAGTTAGAAAAAACCAACTGCATACATTCTTGAGACAAGTGAAAGAGAATGAACGCAGTATATATTTGATTTATATTTCCCAAGCAAAAAGTGTAGAATTTAAATGAGTCTAGGCATAAACAAGTCCCGACTGTTGGCATTCACTACTACAGACGGTTTTGTGAACCGTCTGAATTTATGGGTCAGTGATAATCGAAGGTTATTACAGACGGTTGTCGAACAACCGTCTGTGATGTTGAAATATCACAGACGGTTTGTAGCTACAAACCGTCTGTGATGTTTAAATATCACAGACGGTTTGTAGCTACAAACCGTCTGTGATGTTCCTTTCTACCCCTAAATCTAATTCTTTTTATTGGCTAGCCTCTGGAAATGCTAGCCATGCCCTCTGAAACAAGCAGATGAACAGGTATATGTATACATACAATTCAGATCTCAATTCATTTGACAAACATATCACACTTCATTCACATCACATTTCATTCACAAACATAAAGCATCCATTTCGCAAATGAATTAATTGAAATGATATTAATATCCATTAACAAATTCACAATTACAAGTCTTGCATGGAACTCTCCATTGGATTTGATGACTTTACTCCACAAAACCAAGCGAACTCTCCTCGAATTTTTGCAAAGTCCAGCTGCTTCAATGTACATGTAGGGATGGGCGCAGCCTGTCGATGGGAAGATTGACAAACCTTATAATTGCTGATCTTCGAGGAATCGAGGAGTAGTCTCATATGGTGGCACACGTAGTATCCACACGTGTTGCCCGGCTCTCGCCGTGGCACCGCAAAAATAGAATGTGTTAAATCAAAAGGCATTACTTGCTAAGTGTTGTATAGGATTAATTAATGTGTAGCTAGTGAATACCGAAAATTGTGAGAATGTTTCAAGGGCTTGGCCCCGTCGAAAGCCACGTGTTTGTTGAATGTATGCGTGACGACCTTCGTTATTCGAAAAAGTTAGATTAGTCATTCGGAAGGAAAAAAGAGTACAATGTACAATGTACTTACCTATCGAGTATTTCGGCGATAGCTGTGTACTTGGATTTGTTCTTACTTAAAGAATCAAGGTATATAGCCTTGTTCCATTTTGGTATAATTACAATTAAAATCCAATGGAAGTTCTCATTGTATGGCATAAGAACAAAATCCTTATCGCGGTGAGCCAGCAGTGTTGTTGTAATATAGCTCTCGACGAAGGATGCATCCTCGTTGATGGTATCAATGGCGACCAAGCGTGGGTCCAGGAAACCAATTGGTAATTTCGATGATCTAGCTTCGGTCAGCATGAATCTATATATATGCACAGAGAAGCAACAAATTGTGACATATATCGGTATGACGTGAATAGATACTGTAATTGTACAGACTTACAGCGTCCAGCATCGAATGAGTGAGGCGTCGAGAGCGTTGAGCGTGAAAAGATCAAATATATCGTCAAAGGTCACCACGAAGACACAATCCTGAACTTCGTGCTGGAAATATTCCCGATTGAATTTGACAAGATACCGAGCGTCGCTCGCCTCGGCCTATTGGACCGTGCATATACCAATTGTGTAATGTTTGGCAACCAAGTCCTAGGGTTACGAGTTGCTCTTGCGGGAATATCATCGGCCGCCTAGCACGAATTTTCGAGACAATGGCGTGCGGGGATCGTCATCATCCTCCATCTTTGATTTGCCCTTGCCACTGCCTCGACTGTAGGTCGACTTTATGGTAGACGACCGTAATGGTTCAGACGCTGCAAGTTGCTTTGGCGAGAATAGCACCCGTGGAGATAGCGCCAGCGCTAGCTCTGGTTCGTGCTGCCGTTGTGGAGATATCACCATCGCTAGCTCGGTTCGTCTTTGCTAGTGGAGATAGCACCATCGCTAGCTCGGTTTGTCTTTGCCGCTGGGAGATAACACCGCGCTTGTAGCTCGGGTTCGTCTTGCCCTTCGGTCCGCCACCGGTGAAGAAGCCTCGAGGAGATGTCGATTTGGGCCATCGGATGAATGTTCCAATGGCCGCCCTAGAGTCACGATCTCGTCGTTGAGGGCCTACGGTAGCGGGACGACCTCAAAATTGGCATGCACACCATCCACATTAACTTTGCGTAGCTCGGCGCTAAGGTTTACTGCACCCGGCCCCGTGCAGGCATCGATATGCCCGGCCCCAAGCAACAGACAAGGAACGGAGGCACATCTCACTTGGAGCCCGCACTCAGAGGCTCCTACATAACGATACAAAATGAGCTACTCCAATAGGTCTATGAATGGAGCAAGCATTGAGAGATAATAATTTTACCGGATGTTGTCCACAGAAATCAGCCCACGCCACTGTCGGATTGGACGCGCAACTACTCGGACGGTTATGCGGGCTAGCTTCCACGGAGTGGCGGTCACGACTTTCTTTGTTTCCGCACCTCATCTCGATTCGGTCACCACTCACCCATTATCTCCTCTCTAAGAGTTGCCTTGAACTCTTCTCGTAGCTCGCTTTGGTTCTCTTCCTCACCGATACATTTGAGTCATCTTGAAACCATGTTTTCAAGGAACGTAGCCCAAGGCCTCTCAGACGGCCGGGTGCTCCTTGTTTCCTGGGCCACGGAGAGCATATCATTCTCCCTTGCTCCATGGAATGATCCCACAGAGATTCAAAACTCGCTTCTTCCCGCAAGAGCACGACATGTCATCTCAATTGTATGAAGTTCGAGTAATTACAAGCTACACACTTGATTGATATCTTACCGCATTGGGACACTTGCCGGTCTCGCAGAGTTTCGAAGGAGACGCCCCATTGTCGTTGTAGATGACCTTGCTCTAATCCAATTTTGAGCGCTCATCCGGATATTGGAAAATGGCGGACGATGTCTGTTGGGCGCCAAGTCATCCTCCGTCCTCCACCGGGATTTTACCCGCATACCCGATGTGCCAAGTCCGTGGGTGTGTGTTTTTGCTTGAGGGCCTTATGCGCCACACTTGTACTTTTGAAATCTTCAGTTGTCTTCATCGCCTTGAACTCTTCCCATTGTGTTTCCAGGAATGGGTATTTATGAATAGGCGTTTCGTCCGTCTCCACGTATTTCTTGACAAGCGTGCTCTTGAAGTTCTTCCATGCTTTGCACGCCGCTAGGTAGGTTTGTCGCTGCACGCGCCTTGGTGTTCTTCGGGATCTCGAACGATGCCAAAATTTCGTCCACGACTCATGTTTCCGAGTCTCAGAACGTTCTTCCACGAATTGAATGTGATCTCAATTCGCCTCGCAACTATTCCAATCAATGTTCTAATGCGCCATCGCTTTGTGAGGAAGGAGAGGGACCCCGATGCATCGACCGTGTGATGGTAAATCGCCCTCGTGCTTCTTTGATAGCCCTCTTCCTTGGCGCCTTGATGTTGGAGCGGACGCCCCGGATGGTGTTGAAGAATGCGCGGATGACATGTTGCTCAATTGGTAGGTCTATAAGGATAAAATAAGAAAGTGATCATATTGAAATGGAAGAGAGGAGAGGAGTAGGGGAGGGGTGATGTGCACAGAGGAGACTGTTTCAAGAGGGGTGATGTGCACAGAGGAGACTGCTTTCGAATATAAATATTTTAACTCAAACGCCATTCATACTCATATAAATATTCAAAGAATATAGATATGCTGAAAATAACATAACCATCTCGACCTCTTAAAAGAACAATTAAATCTAACAAATAACAATTTAATTGTTTTAGGATTGCTCTCGAATGAGTTGCTTCAAGATCTTAAAATCTTGGCCTTCTCATGCAATGTCTATACTCTTCACAAATGATCTAATAGTTAAAATCAAGACTTGAGCTCTAAAACTTTTCTTAAAGATGTAATCTAGCTCGAAGATATCGCTTGAAATGTTCACATGCAAAGGTAAATGTAATAGTCGCTATTGAATCATTCACGACAATAAGTTTATTTCGATCATCCACAACAAGCGTTGATATATAACAATGATAAATTGAATCAAACGAACAGGATATCACCGTGAATAAGAATCGACATGAATGAATAGAACCAAACTACAAAGATACTCTACAAATTCATTTGCGGTGAAACAAATCAACTTAACATCGACAACAAACTACAACTCACTAGTGAAGCCAATCAATAGAGCTCAAATCTGATTCTTCTATTAGAGTCACAATCAGTATAGGACTAGTTCATCACAGAGCATGCAATTTGAGCCCACAAGAGATATACAGCATAACAATTATTTGAACTCTCAGATAGAAATCAAAGATCAAGAACACTCACGCCTGCACGGACTCAAACTGTCTAAAAATAGTCAAGTCAAGAACACGAAGAACAGGGCAAGGCTCGGGAGGCGACGGCTCGGGGAGGACGGCGACGGCCTCGGGGAGGACGGCGACGGCCTCGGGGAGGACGGCGCGGCGAGGGCTCGGTCGGGAGGACGGCGAGGGCTCGGGGAGGAGGACGGCGACGGCCTCGGACGGCGGTGGCGACGATGGGCTCGATCGCGATCTGGCTAGAGCATCTAAGTGTTGGTTTGCCAATAATTGCAGTGCGCGCAAAACCCTAGCGGGGGGATATATAATAAGGATTATCACAGACGGTTCTCATTTTAGAACCGTCTGTGATACTAAATATCACAGACGGTTATACATTGCAACCGTCTGCGATATTATACTATCACAGACAGTTATAGGTTTATAACCGTCTGAGATATTTATATCACAGACGGTTATACATGTAGAATCGTCTGAGATAAGCCGACTGTATTTCTTCAGACAAATACCAACCAGCTGCATTCATGATCAACCACCAACAACTATGCGCGATTCATATACAACACCAACCAACCGCATTCATATACAACACCAACCACAGCATTCACATAGTATATTTCTTTACATATTTTCTCATTCTCAAAATTGACCACATCACACATTTTCACATATACATCACACAAATGCGTTGTTATATACATATATGCAAATGCCCACATATATGAAGCTCATTCTCATTGTACTTGCTTATTTCCTTTAAAAATGAGCCCTTCATGAGTGCGCAGGCTCAATCTCTTTCTCTTCCCACCAAATTAACTGGCCTGAAATCGCCTAGGCTCGAGTGCGCAGCAGTGGCTACAGATCTGGATCGAAATGAAGACGAGGCGGCCTGAGCAGCGCATTAAATGCTTCGTGGCATTATCACCGACGGGTTTTTATTGCAAACCGTCTGTGATCATTCACAGACGGTTTTATATTAAAACCCGTCTGTGAAAAGCTGGTTATCGCAGACGGTTCTTAATAAACAACCGTCGTGATAACCGACTTTCACGACGATTGTTTATTCAAAACCGTCTGCGATAACCGACTTTTCACGAGCGATTGTTTATTCAAAACCGTCTGCGACGTTGACAACACAGACGGTTGTTTATTAAAAATCATCTGCGATAACCAGCTATGATAATGAAAAGTCAGAACGTATCTCTTGTGTTTCGTGTAACGTATCTCCTTCGTTATACGGAGCGTCTCATCTTTGCTCACGTACTGTTCTTGTGATCACGTACTGTTCTTACTAGCTAGCTACCAGTTAATATGGATTCTAGTATTCTGCTGCTCATCTCCTTCCTCTCATCTATCCATACTGAGTTGTTCGGCCGTAATCGACACGGGGCCAACAATCCACGCCTAGAGCAGCTCCTCCGCCACGCCCGCTCTCCTCCTCGACTCGCTTCCATCCGTCACCGACCTCATCATCCGCCGACGGGAGGTGTTGTCTTGTTTGCTCAGAAAGGGAAACCGCGCTTAACCTCGTTCTTCTCTACAATGTGCACAAAGCGGAGGAAGCATTTGTGGCAATGGAGAGACAGATGGATAGCATTGCCACCCAAGCAGAAACGGCAGATTCTGAGGAATCTTATCATGCTATCCTCTACGAGCTTATGACATACGCTAATGATCATTTGCCAATGCTGGAGGACGAAGTGCTGAGGACAAGGACGATCTTAACGGCGTTCGAGAACTCAGCGGGCGCTCCTCCATGTCCCAAATTCGAAGAAGAAGCGTCTGAAGCCCGTAAGATTAGAATCGGCAATCTCTTTATCTCTGCGATATTTGTAATAAATTTGCATAAAATTGAAATTAATAAATTTGCCTTTTATTTTGTGATCCCCTGTCTCGTATGAATTTGATTGGTTGTTACTATGATGACGGTTTGTAATAAAAACCGTCGTGATAATCAGATTATCACGACGGTTTTAATACATACCGCTCTGTGATATTAAATATCACGAGACGGTTCATAAGTAACAACCGCCTGTGATAGTTCAACCCCGCCCATCGAGATATCTCAAAGGGATTATTACCCTTATAGAGTAAGCAACACCGAGTGAACCCCCGCTATCGCCACATCTCGTCTCCCCGCTCCCTCTGCTCGAGCCCCGCCACGCAGCGCCGAGGTCGAGCTATTTCTATTAAATCCGTCGTGACATGTGGGTCCCACCTACACGCACGGTTCATCAAGAACAACCGCCTGTGATACTCATATTCTCCGACGCCGCCACACGACGGTTCGTTAATACAACCGTCAGGATGCCCAGATGCTTGGTGAGCAGCCGACATACCGATTCTTCTTGGTGACCGATTATCCATCGCTTCTTCCCACTTCTTTTCTTCATCCGAGGCCTGCCATCGTGTCTTGAGGAATGCCACATCGAAGACCGGTTCTTGACCAGCTCTAGGCGACGTGATCCGAGACCGAGAGATGAAGAAAAGAAGTGGAAGAAATGATGGATAGTCGGTCACCAAGAAGTCGGTATGTCGGCCGCCACCAAGAATCTGAAATGTCTTTTTGAACTTTTGTAGTAAAATTGCCTTGAATTTTGCAGGAAAAGAAGGATTGTCGGAGTGGACATCACATCTCGACGAGAGTCGGCATCGCCGAGGAACATGCAAATACAGAGGCAAGCACAAAACTCAACAACACATTGATCGATCGATCTATTACGGGATGACAAGCTAACAAACCCTTCGTGGCACGACGGTCACACTAAACAAGACACACTTACGACACTTACGGCAAGAGTGTGTTCTTTAGTATGAACCGCTCGTGCCGCGATGGAGGTGCTAGCTCACGCCGGAGGGGAGATGCATACAGGAAGCGGCTAGCTAGTGGATGAACTCACGCGTGACTAGTACCGGTGGAAAGGTTGATGGGGAGTTATTAATAAGGGCTTGGCCGTGGGAGGAACTGGTGCCAGCCATTCGATGTGGAGAGAATAGACGGGTGAGATCGAAATCCTGTGTATACGCCAATTATTGGTGATGTGATTATTACACACCAATTATCAGTGACATGGATTATTACGACGGTTCTTAACAGAACCGCTCGTGTTATCTGAACTTTTCACGCACGGTTTGTGTTAATAACCGTCAGAACTTTCCTGACGGTTCTTAACAGACCCGTCTGTGTTATCTCGATTGGTATAGACGGTTCGTATTAAGAACCGTCTGTGAAAGTTCACAAACGGTTATTAACAAAAACCGTCTGTGATGTCTCAATTATCACAGACGGTTCATGTTAATAACCGTCTATGAAAATATCACAGACGGTTGCCAGTCAAACCGTCTGTGATTAGCCGTCTAGTATTAGCCTTTCTGTAGTAGTGATTAAACCTTGGACACATGATACAACTCGAGTTCAATGCGATATGAGCTATGTACTATGATCGATAACTTGGTACAGTTGGCATGATTTTCCATTTCTGTCATTGTCCAAATTAACTGGATGAATGAATGCACGTACACGTGTTACTGCCTTACTAGCACAATATGTTTGTTTCTTGCTAGCTGTTACATTTGTGACGGGAAGAGCTTTCTTGCATGTCATACCAAACCAATTGTATGGTACCAGAATTACTGTACAAAGTAGTAATTATCAGTGTAGCAGAATGAGTAATTATCAGTGTAGCAGAATGAGATATGTATAAGTATACAGGGCCACAAATAGACGGTGACAAGTGACAATAATGCGATAGGAGGGTGGAAAGCAACGGTTGCGCTACCCAAGCGGAAATCTGTGGTGTGCATGGCATATGCTCAAAAAATACGTTAGGGTGGTCTCGCATCGCATCACACCACACGTCAACTGCGTACAGGCAGCAAACGCGAGTGGGGTAATTCACATGGAGCATACCAAGCCGAACGTAGCTTCCCTATTTCCCTTCTCAGTTCCCCTCTCTGGTCCCTCTTACATGACAGCAGGTTATTTGTTCTACTTTTTATAGATCTGCATAGGAACCCAACACTCCTATAGACTTAAAAGACGCCAAAAACCAACAAAAGCAACAAATATACACGCCAAAAAAGGGCACTCTTACGCAGCAAGGCATTAGTATATAGTTCACACAGCACTCATATCAGCCATAAAAAGAGAATATTTACACAGCTTGCACTTTTTCTTCTTCTCGGTTCCAGGCTCAGCTTGAGCCTCCATCAGGATCATTCCCATTGGAGGGCTTATCCAGGTATGCGTCACTGTCACCTTTTTCTTAGATTTCTTGGCAGATGCATGGATCTTCAATTACCTTACCTCAGTTAGCTGTTAAACTCCAAAGTTCAAAAGGATGTTAAGTTAGCTAAACAGTTTGTATGGTTTTAACTGGAACGATTATCTTTTAAGGCAAATGGAGTTAGCCAAGCCTTACCATCAACCCTTGTCATAGAATTCTAATCTCTCCTCAACTTGCTCACGCAGAAAACCATCAGAGGATGCCTTCATAATGATTAGTAGTCAAAATCGGCTGCAATGGCATCATCCACAAATTTCATTGACTACAACAGTACTCCTGGTAACCTGGGAGCAACATTGCAACCAGAAGATGTAAGATATCATGTCACTTCTCTTTTTTGTTTTGCAAATTTAATAGAACCTGATTACATATTCAAAAATTGTAAATCAGGATCATGAAAATTTTGAAGCATCTCAAACAAAAGATTCTCTTAAAGACTTTATACCCAAGATTGGCATCAAATGTAACTCTGAAGAAGACGCTTATGACTTTTACAATACTTATGCTTATGAGATAGGCTTTAGTATCCGAAGAAGCAGCTTCCATAACATGAAGAATTAGCTTCCATAACATGAAGAATTCTTCAAATATAAGGAACAGAACATTTGTTTGTTCTCGTGAAGGTATTGACTTTGACAATTTTTACTATGCAGTTTGTATTTATTTTGTGACATATAATGTCAATTAATTAACTATAGTAACAGGAACTCGAGGTATTGACAAAAGAGTGAAATCTTCAAATTATGGTAAATGTTTCAGTAGGCAGAAACACGATGTATGTGTCAAGCATGTATGAAGATAAGTTTTAGAGATGGATTGTACTATGTCTACCACTTTGTGGCTGAGCACAACCATAAACTTGCTACCAGAAGCTAAGCCCACCAATTATGATCGCAAAGAAAAATTAATGAAGCACAGGTTACAAGTATGGAAGTTGCAAAATTTGTAGTCATTTCTACTAAAGTAGTTGTTGATCTAATGGCAAAAGAAGCATGTCGTTTTGAGAATCTTGGATTTACTCGTGTAGACGTGAAGAATAGATTATACTCAAAGAGGACATTGAAGATAAACCAAGGTGATACTGGAGGGGTGTTGGAATATATGGAGAAAAAATATCAGAAGATGTCAAGTTTTTCCATGAGGATGACTTGATAACTAATATTTTCTGGGCCGATTGTAAAATGGTCGCAGATTATGAAGTTTTTGGTGATGTCATTTGCTTTGACACAACATACAGAAAATTGGATGATAGACGTCCTTTTGGTTTGATTGTTGGAGTTAACAATCATAAGAAAACTACTATTTTCAGTGCTGCACTTCTATACGATGAGACCGTTGATAGTTTTGTTTGGTTATTTCAAACTTTTCTAACTGCAATGTCAAGGAAGGCACCACGAACTATTTTGACAGATGAAGATGCAGCTATGGGTAAAGCAATTAAGTTAGTCCTTCTTGAAACTCATCATAGGATATGTGTATGGCATATGAATCAAAATGCATGCAAGCATCTTGCTGGAGTTGTTAAGGACTATAAGAAATTCAATAATGAATTTCAAAACTGCATATATGATCAAGAGGAGGAGGACAAATTTATGAATGCATGGTGAGAGACCATGTGAGAGGTGCTCCCATGTTTGTGATGAGTAATTGACACGTGCGCTGGAAATTTGCGAAATGGGTTCGATTGTCTTGCTCCCGATTTTTGAACTACATAGCTTGCATCATGCAGTACTACCGGTCAAGTACTTCACTGTGGAGAGCGGTACTACTACCGGGCATGATGTAACAGTCGGGCATAGAATTTGAGATTGGTTTGGATGGTTTGATATTTAGGGCATGTGGTTAATTCATGTTATCGAGCGGTGCTATTTGATGTGTTTCTTGTCTGTGTGGCTGCAGGACATCGAGGCGGAGTCGTGGCGAGACACGGTGGACCGGACTAGGCGCAGGTGGCGCTGAGGTCAGAACGGTCGGGATGTGTCGAAGACGACGTGGACTCGAGGTGGTTGCGAGGCGTGAGAGGCAAGGAGGGCGGAAGCTTCTCGGAAGGTGCAGGAGGGGCGAAATTGTGATTTCGCAAGGCTGCACAAGTGGGAGCGGGCTCCGTTCGGGTTTAGCCGGCGTAACGGGTTAGAGACCCGTTAGCCAAGGGCTATAAATAGAGGTGAGAGGCTGCATGCCTCCTTGAACACATGGAAAGGATTTATGGTTTCCTTTAGTCAAAAGAGCCTTTGGAGAGGTTGTTTTGCTTTAGGCTTTAGTGGGTGAGAGTGGTTGTGTGCAGCAAGGCTACCTCCACCCCTTGTGTGTGTTCCTCCCAAGAACTATGGAGAGTTCTTGGTGATCTTGAGGATTTGAGAGAGGGAGAGAGTGGAGATGAGTTGAGAGTCTTGTAATCCTTCTTCTTGTTCGAATTTCCATGCGTATCGGGACTCCTTTGTACTCATCTTTTATTTAGAAATGGAAATCTGAAGTTGCTTTTCACTCGTGTGCTCCCTGTTCCTCGTTTTTCCTTTTTGGGCGAGTTCTTGTTTCTCTGTTTTTCTTGTTGTTTCTTGCCTATGAGGTGTGAAATGGGTTGCTCTGTGATGGGATAGTGCCTCAAGGTCATTTGATCGAGTTTTCCCAAGAGCAAATCAAATTTTAATCTCAGTTTTTGCGGATAGGTCTCTCTCTGTGCTTCTCTGTGTTTTTCTAGGGTTGAGGTAAAAATCGTGTTTCCTTCTTTGTGATGGCATGAAAGTTTGCTAGTAGAGTCCAGTGGCTATTGCTAACATACCCTCAAAGTCTCTTGGCCAAAGGATCAAAGATTTGTTGGAATTTTGGATTTTTGGACCACCCTCTGTCTTTTTCAAGTTTTTATCTCATCTTTTGATTCTCTAAGGAAATCTTGAAATTGGTTCTTGGCTTATCCTTCTGGGGGTATTTCCTTGCTATCCTAAAAGTTTCCAAAGCCAAGAATCTAAGAATCTTGCGAATTTCTCAGTTTTCTCTTTTTAATACTCTTGCTCGTCGAGAGGTACTACCGCTCAAAGGTACTACCGCATTTTCAACAATGACTTCCGCTCAGTACTACCATCATATCGGCAGCTACTACCGCTTCTTGCAGTGAGCCCAGATTTTCCTTACTCTCTGGATTTGATTTCTTTTCTTGATCCGTCTTCTAGTGAGTTCTTTTTTGCTGTGTGAGTACTTGAGGGGAGGATTGTGATTTTTCGAAGGCACCATTCACCCCCCTCTGTTGCCACTTCGGTCCTACAATTGGTATCAGAGCCGGTTAGCTCTAATCCATAGATCTTAACCGGTCTCAAGAGCCATGGCGACGGACAAGTACTCGACCAAGCCGCCCGTTTTCGATGGCATCGATTACCCATTCTGGAAGAGCCGAATGGAGACATACATCCAGGCCCAGGGGTATGCCATCTAGCGCAAGGTCAAGGTCCGGTTTGCTGTTCCTGCCGATGAGAACATCAATGCCGGGAACATGGCTGATGTTGAGGCGAATGCTAAGGCAAGGAACATCATTATTCAAGGCCTGAGTCGTAGTGAGTTTGACCGCATCTCTCATCTTTCGTCTGCTGATATCCGGGAGACCCTCGATGCATACCATGAGGGCACCACCCAGATAAAGACGATGAGACAGACCGCTTCAAGCGAGATTACAACAAGTTTGAAATGCTCATTGGCGAGTCCCTTGATGAGTGCTTTGCTGCTTCCACAAAATTTTGAGCAATCTCCGAGCCGCCGGTCTCACATACTCCGACTCGGACAATGCTCGTCAAATGCTTGCTGACTCGACCTTCGTGTTCGGGAGATGAAGGTGACTACCATCAAGGACACCACCGACCTCTCGACTTTGACGCTTGACGCGCTGTACTCGCGCCTCAAGACGCACGAGATCGACATTGTCTCTCGTAAGTCGAAGTCACAGTCGATGGCTCTAGTCACCGATCCCAGTTCGGCTTCTGGTTTTTCTGCCGATTCACTTGGTGGGTTCTCCCTAGCCGCTCTCTGTGACGTAACTGATGATCAGTTAGAGCAGCTAGAGGATGAACAGCTGGCCCTCATAGCTCGGAAGTTCTCCCATGCTTACAAGAGGAGGAGGGACAGAAGAGAGGCGGACCACCATCTGCTTCGAGTGTGGTGGCCCCAACCACATTCGGCAACCGCCCAAACCGGAGAAGGGCAAAGCCGACTTCATGGTTCGAGCAAGAACGACTATATCGACAAGAACCGCAACAAGAAGACTCCAGCTCAGACGCAAGGCAACAAGAAGTTCCGCGACTTTGGGAAGGCCAAGAAGCTTTTTCACCGCGTCCTCTCCGCCTTCGACGACCTCGACCTCAGCGAGGTGGAGGGATGGAGCGACGACGACGGGACGGGTGACCAAGACCCCAAGGGCGACGACGACTTCTCCGGCATGTGCTTCATGGCCCTTGAGGGCTAACCGAGCGACAATGAGCTCTACTCCGACTCGACGAGGTATACCCATCTTACGACCAGCTTAATGATGCCTTTCTTAAGCTAGGTAAATTTCATGCTAGATCTAAAGCTAGATGTAGCGAGTTGAAGAAGGAAGTAGATAGATTGTCACGGGAGCTTACTTCACTTATATCTGCTCCCTCCCGTGACGAATGTGATACATGCCCTGCTTTGCTTGGAGATATGGAGAAGTTAAGGACTTCTCATGATAGTGTGACCTCTGAGCTTGATATACTTAAGGTGGAGAATATTAGTCTACTTGCTGAACTAGAAATGAGTAGGATAACTTCTTCTTCATTTACTATTGAGACTATTTCTTGCACCTCATGTGAGGCTAAGGACAATGCTTTTAGAGGTCTTTACACTATGCTTCTTGATCTGCCCGAAACATGTGAAAATTGCAATAATTTGAAAATGAACTTAAAACGGGCAGATCATAAAATTGTTGAACTACAAGCTTTTTTACTTGAGCCAATTGATTCATGCTTGAACTGTCCTAAATTAATCACTTGAACTCAAGTCGTCTCCAAACAGCTTTCAAGATATGATTGATCATGATAGGAAGTTGGCTCGCTTTGCTTCTAAGGACCTGTTAGCTCACCATGCATTAATTGTAACAAACTAAAATCTAATTTGATTGCATTGGATGAGAAATGTGTGAAGCTAACTAAGGACATGCTAGAGAAGCTACCTTATTCTTGTAGTGTGATTGTGGAGAAGGGGGAGAAGCCCCCGGGTAAGGTAGAGACGCCTAGTGACGTGAACCAACCTGCTAGCAGTAGGACTGTCCCTTCTGAGTCTACTGTGCGTGCACAAGCCGCCTTCCTCTCGCTATTGGTTGTTCTTCTGCTCCCTTACCTTCTGCTGTCTCCTCCCCACCTTGCTCTTCTTGTGCCTCTCTCTTTTGGGAGTGTCAGTACCTTATGAACACTCTCGAGAAATTTGTAGGAGGCAAGAAGAAGCTCAATCTTATTCTAGACCAATCAAAGATTTGCAAGTTCAATCAGGGTTTAGGATATGATTTCCGTAAGGATGTGAGGAAGCATCCACCTATCGTGCTCAGACCCGTAGCCTCAGGTGTGATTGAGGTCAAGCCCAAGAACAAGAAAGTTCAATTTAAATCAGCGGGCTTTGTCCAAAGGATTTCTGACAGCAAGGTGATTTCACCTGCAGCTTCGGCCTCTCAGAAGGCGAAGCCATCTCATGCTACTTCAGCCCCTCAGAAGGCGAAGTATCATTACACCTTCTGTCAGAAGGATGGGCATTTGTTTGACCATTGCTTCAAGCGCCAAGATCGCGCCAAGAGACCGTGTTGAGTCTCTTAGGCGTATTCGTGGTCGCCCGCACCTTGAGTGCACCAAAGACCAACACGAGGTCTAGGCTTGCTATCGTTGGTAGCTTTGGGCGACCGAGGACTTGGTTTTTCCGAGTCTTCGCTTTTTATCCTCGTGCTCCTCCGGTCGTGACTTCCGCCGCTCGAGGGTAGATCTCGCTTTCCCCATCGAGATGCCTACCCGCGGTGTGATCGACTGTTGTTGCGTGTCCGACCGCCGTCCGTAGCAGTCGGACCAAAGAATGCCTTCGTGTATGCACACGCACCTTCCGCCTCCTTGAGTGACAGAGAGCGGGGTAGATAGAGGTCACCGTGATTGACTACTTCATCTCGCCGACGTGTTACTCAAGATTGGGTGCTAAAATCACTCTTGATTTATCACAAGATCGAGACTTTACTGCTTGACTCGTGTTCACGGCGGAAGGGAAAGTTTGGCTCAGACTCGGGTGTTCACGACACATGACCGGAGATTCCGCTGGTTTTCTTCCTTGCCCGAGCTCCGTGTGATGAGATGATCACCGTCGAGATGCTTCTTCCGGGCGCCATCGCCAAAGGTACAAAGGCTTGGCGTAATGATTCTTTCATTTTGAAAGATGTTGCCTTGGTTAGTAAGTCGCAGATAATTTGCTTTCCGCTTTCACCACCGATGACGGCTTTGATGTGAGTTTTAAGAAAACAACTGCAAAATTCTTGATTCTTCTGTAGTCCGGTTTATGGATTTCTCGTTTTGGGAGGATCTTTCGTGCTGATTTTTCCGAGTCTTCCGTGATCCTCTCCGTTGTTTGCTTGCTTTTGAGTCCCGCGACCTTTCCTTCCGCATAGGAGACTTGGTCATATTGATTTGACCATTTGACCCGAGTTAGCGGCCACGATCTTATTCGTGGTCTCCGAAACTCAAGATGGTCAAAGATCTTGTTTGCGCCCATGCCGACACACGGCAAGATGGTTGCCGCTTCTCATCCTCCAACACATTTACTATGACCGATGCACGTGACACCGCTCCACATGGACACAGTTGGACCAAATGAGTGCGTCAAGCAGGAGGGAAGTGGTACGCTCTTGTTGTGGTCGATGACTATTCGAGGTTATTGGGTGTTTTTCTTAGCCTCAAGGATGAGACGCTTACACATTTCCGAGGTCTTTTCAAGAGGCTTTCTGCTGAGCTTCCGGTGCCTTACGAGCGATCCGCAGGACAATGGCACGGAGTTCAAGAATTCCTACTTTGAGAGGTTCTGTGATGAGACAGTGTAGAGCACCGCTTCTTCTCCGCACGTCCCACGCCAGAATGGCGTCGTGGAGAGGAAGAACCGTACCTTGGTCGAGATGGCTAGGACGATGCTCGATGAATACTCTACACCGCGGAAGTTTTGGGCTGAGGCTATAGCCACCGCGTGCCATGTTTCGAATAGAGTTTTTCTCAGGGCACACTTGCACCGCACCTCTTACGAGCTGAGATATGGGCGAAAGCCCAGTGTTTCTCATTTTCGTGTATTTGGTTGCAAGTGCTTTATTCTGAAGTCTGAAAACCTAGATAAGTTCGAATCACGTTCTTGTGATGGGATCTTTCTAGGCTACTCGACTTCTTTGCGGGCTTATAGGGTCTGGAACTGCGAGTCTAGTAAAATAGTAGAAACCTGTGAGGTGACTTTCGATGAGGCCAGTCCGAGGACTAGGCCCGATATCTCAGGTTTTTCAGAGTAGTCCGAGACCATCTTTGTGGATGATGAGGATGATGGAGATGAGGGTTGTCTACCCGATCCAGTCACTCATCCACCCCTTGAGATGCCGTCTTCCACCGCACCTCAAGGTGATCAGCCCTTGCCTTCTGCTTCTTCTGGAGCTAGTGGCTCTGTTCCTACTTCATCAGCTCACGAGGTAGAGGCCACTTCTTCATCTCATCCTGGACCTCCTAGACACATTCAAAAAGACCATCCTTCTGAGCAGATTATTGGAGATCTCTTTGAGCGAGTCACTCATTCGAAATATGGTACATCACTTTTCTGTCTCCATTCTGCCTTCATTGCCACCTTTGAGCCCAAGGATGTTTGTCATGCTCTTTCTGACGAGTCTTGGGTCAATGCCATGCATGTTTGTCATGCTCTTTCTGACGAGTCTTGGGTCAATGCCATGCATGAATAGCTAGAAAATTTTGAGAGAAACAATGTCTGGTCGCTTGTTGAGCCCCCTCGAGGTCACAATGTTATTGGGACCAAGTGGGTGTTCAAGAACAAGCAGAATGAAGAGGGGTTAGTCATTCGAAACAAGGCTAGACTGGTAGCTCAGGGCTTCTCTCAAGTTGAGGGTCTCGATTTTGAGGAGACATTTGCCCCTGTAGCTAGACTTGAGGTCATTAGAATCCTGCTTGCCTTTGCAGCTTCTAAGGGTTTCAAGCTTTACCAGATGGATGTCAAGAGTGCCTTCCTCAATGGCCTTATTGAGGAAGAAGTTTATGTGAGACAGCCTCCAGATTTCGAGAACCCCAAATACCCAAACCATGTCTACAAGCTTTCCAAAGCCTTGTACGAACTTAAGCAAGCCCCTAGAGCTTGGTATGAGAGGCTTAAGTCCTATTTGTTGAGTCATGGTTTTGAGATGGGTAAAGTGGATAAGACATTGTTCATTCGTAGGCTTGGCAATGACCTTCTGCTCGCCCAAATTTATGTCGATGACATTATCTTTGGCGGCTCTTCTCATGCTCTAGTTTCACAGTTCTCGGATGTCATGAGCACCGAGTTTAAGATGAGCATGATGGGTGAGTTGACTTTCTTCCTCGGCTTCCAAATCAAGCAGACTCGGGAGGGTACCTTCTTGCATCAAGGCAAGTACACTCGTGACCTCCTGAGACGTTTCGACATGAGTGATGGAAAGCCGGTGTCAACTCCGATGGCTTCTACGGCCACACTTGACCCAGATGAGGACGGCGAGCCAGTTGATCAAAAGGAGTTCAGGAGTATGATTGGCTCCCTCTTGTACCTCACAGCCTCGAGACCAGACATACACTTCTCCATGTGTCTGTGTGCTCGTTTCGTGCATCCTCGTATGTCTCACCGCCAAAGCGGTGAAGCGCATCTTCGGTACCTCGAGCTACCATTGACTATGGTATCGGTACTCTTCCCCTCCTGCTCATCTCTTAGAGCCTATTCGATGCGACTTTGCCTACAGAGGATAGATAGAAAGAGCACTTCGGCACCGCCACTCATTGGCACTTCTCTCATTTTCGGTCTTCGAGGAAGCATCCTGTTGCACACCCACCGCAGAGGCCGAGTATGTTGTCAGCAGCTTGTCGTAGCTGTGTCCTTTGGATGGTCTCGACTTTGCAGGACTTTGGGTTAGCTATCGACCGTGTTCCGCTCTTTTGCGATAACACGTCTGCGATTAGCATTGCTAAGAACCCAGCAAAGACTCTCGGACCAAGCACATTGATATCAGATATCACTTTCTTCGAGACCATGTAGAGAAGGGTGACATCGTGCTTCAATTTGTGGAGAGTGACCACCAGTTGGCTGATATCTTCACCAAGCCCTTGGATAGCACGAGGTTTTCATTCATGGGAGAGCTTGGGGTGGTTTGTCCTTATGGACTGTTGTGAGGGGGAGGTTTGAGCTTTACTGCTTTATCATATTACTTATGCTTCTGTTTCCTTCTATTGCATCGCATCTGCGGGTGCATTGAGTTTAGTCCTTCCAGCATAGGTTAGAGTGTGTCTCTTGCTGAGTTGCTTAGACTTCTTACTCTTATCTTGTGCTTCCGTGATAGTCGCTTTTTTATCTCACTAGGTTGAGCTCACTCACTTCTTGCGATCTAGCGAGGGTTGGGCCACCCTGCAGAGCAGTGGTACGTTTGCTCTCTAGTGTGTGTTTTTCTCGATAGCTGTTGTCCTGGAGTCATATGGGGTAGATAAGAGTTAGTCTGAGTCATTAGTATTCTCTATCCTATCTATGCTTTAAGGACTGCCTGTTTTCTGATTTCTTTGCCAGCTTCTCATTTTCATTGCTTTGGTTCAGGGGGAGTTCATTTGGGAACTTCTAGATCTTAATGTTGACCTAACTCAACTTGAACTAAGAGTTGCATTTTATGTTAAGGGGGAGCTGGATTTTCATTGCATGTCATTCTGCATTGTAATATAATTACATGGAGCCTTGATTATTATCCATTGATGACATGTTTAAAATGCTTTACACCTTGCCATGACTTATGCTTATTTACTATATTTATCATGACTTCATATGTGTAAACTAGTGTGTGCCATGATAAGTTAATTAAACTTGCTCAATTTAAACTAAAACTTGTCATGTTAGCACTCGAGATTAGTCTTTCTTGAGCTATCCTTTTATGATCCATGCCATGTCAAGTAGGCTGAGTCGAGCGTTGAATCTCTATTGAGCCTTAGTTTGAGCTGTTTTAAGTCTCTTGATGATGCATAAGCTAGTACAATTATTTCAAAAGCAAAAAGATCTCTTTTGTGCGAAAAAACTGATCTCACCAATCCTTTCTCATGAGACGGCTTGCCATTGCATTAGGCATGAACTCAGGGGGAGCTTTGGATGACCAAGACTATCTTCTTAAGCTTCTTGCTTGGAGTAGTCGCATAAGGCTTGAGATCTAGCACATGATAAAAATATGGATTGAAAACAACCATAAGTTCCAAAAGAAAAATATCATTTGTGCTAGATTTGCTTAAGTTACAAAAGAACCAAGTACTTGAACCAATGTTTCCTTCTTGAGCATATAACACTCTATTTGGACTCAACTGTAGCTTCTTGGTTCTGCTTAGCTTATTGACATGGCCTGCATCATCCTTGGATGTCTCTAGTTAGACTTTGCTCATTGATGACTTAATTTGTTCACAAATTGCACTATAACTCAGTTTGTCATCTCTTTGGTTTAGCTGGCATATACATCTCTTGTCATGATCTAGATAGTATATTTATATGTTATGGCTTGATGTAATCCTTAATGGTCATTTTGGATAATTCTCATGGCTCTAAATGCATAGAATAAACAAACCTCAATCATTTTATCCAAAATGTGCTATATTCTCTCTTTTGCATTCTTGATGTGTTTATTGCCAAAAGGGGGAGAATATTGGAGAAAAAGTCTTTTGGGATCTTTCTAGAGCTTTGAGAACAATTTGTCTTTCTTGAGTTGCTCTAGAGATTCTTCGGTCGATATGGTCATTTGTTTCATTCCCTTCTTTGGACCATGTTGGATTCTTCAAACCAAAACTTTTATGTCTTTTTCGGTGTTTGTCAATATATTCATCAAGGGGGAGATTGAGAGACCATGTGAGAGGTGCTCCTATGTTTGTGATGAGTAATTGACACATGCGCTGGAAATTTGCGAAATGGGTTCAGTTGTGCTGCTCCCAGATTTTTCGGAACTACCGCAGTTTGCACTACGGTACTACCGGCTGGCGGTACTTCCGCTGTGGAGAGCGGTACTACCGGCTGGGCGCAGACAGAACAGTCAGGGCATAGAATTTGAGGTTGGTTTGGATGGTTTGATATTTAGGGCATGTGGTTAATTCATGTTATCGAGCGGTGCTATTTGATGTGTTTCTTGTCTGTGTGGCTGCAGGACATCGAGGCGAGTCGTGGCGAGACACGGTGGACCGGACTAGGCGCAGTGGCGCCGAGGTCGAACGATCGGGATGTGTCGAAGACGACGTGGACTCGAGGTGGTTGCGAGGCGTGCGAGGCAAGGAGCGCGGAAGCTTCCCGGAAGGTGCAGGAGGGGCGAAATTGTGATTTCGCAACGCTGCACAAGTGGGAGCGGGCTCCGTTCGGGTTTAGCCGGTGTAACGGGTTGGAGACCCATTAGCCAAGGGCTATAAATAGAGGTGAGAGGCTGCATGCCTCCTTGAACACATGGAAAGGATTTAGGGTTTCCTTTAGTCAAAAGAGCCTTTGGAGAGGTTGTTTTACTTTAGGCTTTAGTGGGTGAGAGTGGTTGTGTGCGGAAGGCCGCCTCCACCCTTGTGTGTTTCTCCCAAGAACTATGGAGAGTTCTTGGTGACCTTGAGGATTTGAGAGAGGGAGAGAGTGAAGATGAGTTGAGAGTCTTGTAATCCTTCTTCTTGTTCGAATTTCCATGCGTATCGGGACTCCTTTGTACTCATCTTTTGTTTAGAAATGGAAATCTGAAGTTGCTTTTCACTCGTGTGCTCCCTGTTCCTCGTTTTTCCTTTTTGGGCGAGTTCTTGTTTCTCTGTTTTTCTTGTTGTTTCTTGCCTATGAGGTGTGAAATGGGTTGCTCTGTGATGGGATAGTGCCTCAAGGTCATTTGATCGAGTTTTCCCAAGAGCAAATCAAATTTTAATCTCAGTTTTTGCGGATTGGTCCTCTCTGTGCTTCTCTGTGCTTTTCTAGGGTTGAGGTAAAAATCGTGTTTCCTTCTTTGTGATGGCATGAAAGTTGGCTAGTAGAGTCCAGTGGCTATTGCTAACATACCCTCAAAGTCTCTTGGCCAAAGGATCAAAGATTTGTTGGAATTTTGGATTTTTGGACCACCCTCTGTCTTTTTCAAGTTTTTATCTCATCTTTTGATTCTCTAAGGAAATCTTGAAATTGATTCTTGGCTTATCCTTCTGGGAGTATTTCCTTGCTATCCTAAAAGTTTCCAAAGCCAAGAATCCAAGAATCTTGCGAATTTCTCAGTTTTCTCTTTTTCTGTGCGTGCTGTTCTTGGTGCGGTACTACCGCTCGTCGAGAGGTACTACCGCTCAAAGGTACTACCGCATTTTCAACAATGTACTTCCGCTCGCACTACATCTCATATCAGCGGTACTACCGCTTGCTGGCAGAACAACCCAGATTTTTCCTTACTCTCTGGATTTGATTTCTTTTCTTGATCTGTGTCTTCCAGTGAGTTCTTTTCTGCTGTGTGAGTACTTGAGGGGAGGATTGTAATTTTTCAAAGGTACCATTCACCCCCCCTCTGTTGCCATTTCGGTCCTACACATGGCATCGATTGCTTGACAAGTATGAGCTACAACAAAATAAATGGCTTCAACGGCTATTTGAGAAAAGGCACAAATGGTCATTAATATATGGTCGAAACACATTCTCTACTGATATGAGTACTACACAATGAAATGAAAGCATGAATAATGAATTGAAAGGTTATATTAGTGTAAATATGACATGCTTACTTTCTTTGAGCACTTTGATAGATTGGTGAGAGATAAAAGATATGAAGAGGTCAAGTATGACTTCAGAGCAACGAAAGACTATTAAGACAGGATTGATAAGTTAAAAACGGTATTACAAGGGGGAGGGCATGACAT
>CM070751.1:12641222-12763722 GCA_036346245.1 Bonia amplexicaulis | reverse complement strand
CTCTAGATTCAATCTACAACTCAAGAATAACAGCCTTGATCTGCGTAATTAGAACAAATCATAATTGAAAACACCTGTAAACTCATGCTATTTGGTCACGAAAACCAACATGGTGTCTTCTGATAGTTTCTCAATGCAAAAAGATAACATAGCTGGCCTCTCCGGCCTTAGGGACCTCAGCCTTTATACACACATGCACATCAAGGCTAAGCTAACTCCTACACAACTCATACATGTTCATTTTGTGAATCAGACGCAACTCAGAAGGAAACTGACATGTAACACTCAGACTCCTAATTCAACTCGGACAAATCACGTTATAATTTCACGTGAAATTTACAAACCAGACTCAAATTAAAAAGGAAACTGAAAACAATTCGAATTCAAAAGGAAACGGCAAAGAAATAGGCATCCGTTTCAATTGTCTATTCGGACCCAAACCAAACCGATGTGAAATCCAACCTCCTGGCACTTCTTCTTATTCTTGCTTGGTTCCTTTCCTGGCTTCAAATATTCCTAGCATGTCACGGACTCCTACCTCCCTCCTTATTTCTAGCTCAGATTCTTCGTCATGCTCGATGATAAGGGCATCTCTACTACATATACATCTTCCACTCCAAGTATGTATAACAGAGATATTGATGAGGCTCCAAAAAATCGTATGACAAGAGCAAGAGCTAGGCTACTCCAACAATATGTGCTTTTGTTTCTTAAAGAGTTTCCTATTGTTTTAGATGAGAATGATATGCTACCTTATACAACTACATTGTGTGTTCTCATGTTTAAAGCAAAGGAAGACCAAGTGGAGAAGGACCAATCGACCAAGGGGGAAGGAACCATTGGCCCATGTGGCCAAGGGGTTTGATCCCTGTGGCCAAGAGGGAGGAGGAAGGGCCCATGCAGTCAAAACCTTAAGAAGACGCTATGCAGCTGGCCGCAGGAGAAATTCAAACCCAACCAAGTGAAGAGAGTCCAAAATACTTGGAGATGCAAGTCCAAGCCTTATGCGGCTAGTCCCTAGCCCAAAATAAGAGAAATACAAATGTTTATACTTTTGTAAAGTCATATTTTCCATTTCGCGAACTTAGCCCAACATGTAAACGATTGGGCCAATTACACCTTCAGCTATGTGTGCGTTTGGGGAACACTAGACCCATGTGTGGGGGCATAGCCCACCCCCTTGGAAGGGTTAGACCACCTTATGAGAAATCAATCTACTAAAAGTTCTTACTTGAGTTCTTCCTTACTGCCAAAATTTCATGGAGAATTAGGGAGTGTTCTTCTATCAAGATCGTTCAGTCTTTCCGCTGAGAATTGGGTGATTGATAGATCTTCGCTTGGTGGTCGACGAAATCAAACACGAGTGTGTTTGGCAGATTAAACAGTGTACGTCCCTTGCACTAGCATTAGAGGATCGCTACGATTCATCAAGACTCCTATGAGCATCCAATTCTACGTTGAGAAGATCACCTAACCCTGTATCATCTTAGTGTCAGAGCGTGGTTTACTCGGTAGGATTTTATCCCTTTAATTTCAATTCGTTACTTGTTGTCCTATAGTCCAATAGAGCCAAAATTTTTCCTCACAAAAATAGAAAATCCAAACCCCTAGTTTAATCTACTCTTTCGTGTGAGTTTGATTAGGTTTTAGTCCATTAGAAAATTTGTGTTGGTGCTGATCTTAGTGTCATGTTGTGTTGCTTACTCTTTGTCATATTAAACCATTGAAAATCTTCTAGTTGATCTTTTAATTAGTTCCAAAAAGTATAGATTCAATTTACTTTTTGAAGTCTTGTTCTTGCTACCCACACCACATTTTTGTATATCTTGGGAAACCCTAGCTGCCCTCTCATTGTTGCGTAAGAAAAACCCTGGGGGAGGGAAGCCGGATTTGCGGGCTATAGTTTGGGCTTTGGAGGGAGAGTTTTCAGCTCTTTGAGCCCACCGAAAACAAGGCTATCATTAGTAATTCACTTAAATCGTTTGAATAGTTGAGACTAGTCATTGATATTGCATTGTGGGCTGCACTACCTATGGCAGAACATTGGGCTTGTGCATCACTTATTTGGCCAAACAAACAAAGAAAGAGGCTGACACACCAAAAGAAAGAGCCGTGGTTTAAAAAAATTGTGATCCATATACCTCCCTAAGCTCGGGAGAGGAATTTGAAGAGAATTGAATCAGGTGCAAGTTAGCAGAAAAAAGAGAGAACAGAAAAAAAGTGAGAAAAGGCTGAATTAGATGAGTCACTCTAGTTCATAAATTCAGTTTGAGTATTTAATTTCTTAAGCAATCTTGGGCCTTCTATTTATATTCTTGCAATTGGCTAGCGTTTCTCCTAGTACTTGGTGCAAAACGAGCTATTTAACTCTCAACCTCAGATTGCTTCCAATTAGCTCATTCCTTTGTTTGCATTGGGTAATATTGATCTTTGCGTGTACGTTCATACACTTTACTTAAATATTTTGGATCTGAAGTTTCTAGCTTAGATTATTACTTAATTTTACAACATCATGAAATTCAGATTGTATAGAATCAACACTTCCATACCATGCTCCACTAAATAACCAATGTTGTGCAGTTATGACTCACTCTTAAATTCGCTTGAACATCACTTGCTATTGTAGCCAGCACCAAGTGTATGTTTCTTTGGGCCTCAATTCACTTTGGAAAGCTAAGAACTTCACTTGGTAGAGGAAAGAGTGAGTTTGAGAGAAATCCACAAATCAAACATATATTTGTGTTATTTGTGTCCTCTTTGTGCAACTAACCATGTCAGGTGGAGATGACAATATGGGAGAGGGCCATGATCTGAATACCTCGGTGACTTGTTTCCAATTTCAAGCTTTGAGGGGAACATCCACCTTGGAAGAGCAACTCAAGGCGGAGATCAACAATTTCACGCAAGACATGCACATCGAGATGAACAAACAAATAAATGTGCTACATACAAACATTGTGAATGATGTTGTGCAAGCACTTCGACCACAACAAGAAGAAGGAAGTGTTCATCGTGTGACTGCCTTTTCTCCACAAGGAGAGGGAGAGGCTGCTACCTGAGGAGGTCTAGAAGCTCAACAAAGGCGAGCGCGCGTGGTGACAAATGCCATTCGTCCACCCCCACCTGGGAGAGGTGAAGGGGCGGCTTCCAGGGTCCGAGGAGGGGCCATGGACATGGAGGCCGTGGTGGGGGAGCACCTCACTTCAACGACAACAACTTTCTACACTATGACGACGGCTATCACCACCGTAACCGTTATGGTGATAAACGACCAAATGAGGAGAAATTTGGTAAGCTTAAATTTATAATACTATCATTTTTAGGTACACATGAGCCCGAGAAATACCTTACTTAGGAGCTTAAATTGGACAAGGTGTTCCGCTTGCACAATTATTTTGAAGAGAAGAAAATCCATATGGCGGGACTTGGATTCAATGATTATGCATTGGTTTGGTAGGAACAAGTGCAGAACAAGTGATAAAGAACTATATGTTGTTGTTCATGTGTTGGAAACTTGGCAACATTATATTTGGCCTAGGAATTTGTTATACATTCTAATCATGAAGGTTTACAGTACTTCAAGGGCCAAGCGAAATTGGATCGTATACATGCTAAGTGGGTAGAATTCATTGAGACTTTTTCATACATTGTCAAATATAAGAAAGGCAAAGCGATTGTGGTAGCTGATGCATTGTCTAGAAAACGTGTGCTTTTGGTACAACTGGAGGTAATGGTACCAGGGTTAGAAAGTTTGAAAGATTTATATGCTTCTGATCGTGAATTTGCAGCCCTATATTTTAATTGCAAAGATGGGAAGGGTGGGACAAGTTTCATATTCATGATGGTTTTCTCTTTCGACTGAATAAGCTATGTATTCTGAATTCTTCTGTGTGTTTGTTACTGTTGCAGAAATCTCATGCAGAAGGATTGATGGGATATTTTGGAAGAGAGAAGACGTACATGATGTTGCCCAATCACTTATATTGGTCAAAGATGAGGTGAGACGTTGAGAGGTTTGTTCAAAGATGCATCACATGATATAAAGCGAAGTTGAAACTCAATCCACATGGTTTGTATACTCCACTTCCTAAGTAAAACTCCAGGACCCACATTACCCTGAGATACTACTAAAACTGCTCTACAACTAGCCAATTTACAAGATAACATGAACTGGCAATAATTATTAAACAAGATAATACAAGCGGAAGCATAAACAACTAAGGGAAAACAGAATAGCAATAACAATTTAATATTCATAATCAACTTCAACATAATAACCAAAGGAACGGTTCCGAATTAAACATTATTGAGATGAAACATTCATTAACAAGATAACTAAGCAAATACTAGAGTTCTTTCAACTTTATTTCAGCATTAAAACAAAATCCATGTGCATCAATGTGGTGCTGCTCTACCCTTCCCAATGCATGCTCAAAGTCCACCTGTAGGAGGGGGAAACAAGGGTGAGATAAAAATCTCAGCAAGCAAACAGTTTAACAGGCTATTCAAACTACGAACAAATAAACATTATCATTAATTTCATACATTCACAACCACAATTCAAGTCCACAATTATTAATCACCACGAACTTTCATGAATCTTACCTCTTCAATTTCAGATTTAATTGGCATGTGGATGCAGTCATTTTATCTACAATTAAATGCAAAATGAAATATTTAATCTTCCATAAACTACAATAGATTAAACATCAACATTTAATCTTCCACAAATAACAATATTATATCCACAACTTCAACTCACCATCAAAGACAATAAAACATATGTATGATCATCTCACTACTTTAATAATTTTTCACATCCACAATTGCTATCAATAATTACTACATGAGGAAAAAATCTCATGCCACAATCACAACCCTTACCATACACAAGGGTCGAATCCCATTCCACGACCACATTCATAATTTTTATACCACAAATAGCTCACATGAGCCAATTCCACATTACAACTAGAAAGTTTTATATTCCATAAAAAAACATCACCACGGTATATTGCATATGTATGCAAATAAATCTTTCCACAATGCAATGCATATGAATGCTTTAATGCTATGCTCCACATCACTCTTTCCAGGGCAGGAATTGCAATGCATCGTATTATGGCAATATACGATGCTTCCCACGGGATAAGAGGTGCATCGTATTACGGCAATATACGATGCTGTACCAGTACGGTCGCGGCTAGGTGCGGCAACATCCACATATGCAAATGACATGATACGACATGAATGATATGATAATTCATAAATCACATTAATTCATCCACAAGGAGCATTATCATGCTCTCAACATATCCACATCCACCACATATTAATTTTTCATGTTCCACGATATCACATTAAGCAATAGATCCATATGGCTACTAGCAGAATATCAACATATCAATTGATTATTACTTGCTACCATCTCCACAATTAAAATAATATGCAATCATGGCATAATGTATCAAATTATTATAATAATGTAAATTGCAAGTAGAAGGAATAGCAAGTTAAACGGTAGCAACCACCGCTACGTTTACTTGCCTCAATCCGATGAAGCGAAGTAAAATCAAGAGCGTTCAGGGACAAGACCACCTGTCCAAAAGACAACTCTCAGCACACAACCAAAGCATACAAACACGATTAAAAAATATGAAAGACGTCGCTAGAAACCCGAACCCGCACAAACTCCTCTCCGCTCAACAATTCAGCAAATTACCCTCGCTTCACAATTTCGTATCTTTAAAAATAATGATCCAATACAGCAAATTATACCTCTCTGAATTCATTACGAAAAATCCTACATTTTTCATGTAGAACCCATATTTTTATTTTGATCACAGCTAGGGGTAATTTACTGCCCACAACAGAGGAAGAACTCTGTTCAGGCAGATTGGACAGCAGTATTCAATTGCGTCCCAGCAACAGCACAGGGGTCTAAAAATTCTGAATGTTATACAGCAGCTAGATTATCAGATTCTTTACAACTTTCTCTATTACGGCCATGAGCATACAAATCATTTACTACATCAAATTCCCATATTACTGTTGGTCTGTACCTATCTGCTCGCCTGACAAACAGCACTATTGCCGACTCTGTATCTCCCAGATTCCATATCCAAAAATTCCAAAAAAAGTACAGGAGAGTCCGCAGGAAAATTCGTTTACTAGGTCAAATCCGCGAGGACAGACGTGCTACGCGAATCAATCTATAGGTAGACAACAACTAATCTCTAATCAGGCAATTAATCTATTAACTACCTTCATAATCCGTGCCAAGAACCCTAATTGTTCATAAAAACAGAGGATTTGGGATGAGAAAATATTACCCAAACAGAGGATTCTCCTTCCTTCTCCTTCCTTCTTCTCCTTCCTTCTCCTTGCTTCTCCTCCAATGGCAGCAGCACTTGGGGTGATCTCCTTGGGGAGGGGCGGCCACCAAGGGAGGAAAGGGGCGGGGGTGGCGGTGTTGTGGGGGAAAGGGAGAGGGAAGCCCTAGGGTTAATAAGTGGGGAGGGGTGCGGCATGGGAAGGGGGGCACACCCCTTGGGCCTTGGCCCAAGGGTGGTCGGCCCACCTCCCAGGCAGCCCAATCCGGAAATTAAAAATAATTTTTAATATATTTTATTTATTTTTTAATGTTCTACAATTTATATTTTTTCCTTCCCGCGATTTACCAAAAAACCGGCGGTTCTGTGATTGTTGTAAAAACTTACGCCGTAACGACGTTCGGGATATTACATCCTATTCCTAGTGCTCCCTGAAAAGATATTAGCGTGGATTTTGTGTTAGAATTGCCTAGTGCTAATAGGGGGAGGGATTTTATTTTTGTTGTTGTGAATAGATTCTCTAAGATGACACATTTTATTCCTTGTCATAAGAGCGACGATGCGTCGCATGTAGCTGACCTGTTTTTCAGGGAGATTATGAGATTGCATGGTATGCCGAGAACCATTATTTTAGATCGTGATATCGAGTTCATGAGCTACTTTTGGAAGATTTTGCAGGCTAAACTTAGGATAAAGTTTTTGCTTTCAACGACTTGTCACCCACAAATTGATGGACAAATGGAGGTGGTGAACCACATACTTTCAATGTTACTACGTACCATGATAAAGAAGAACTTAAAAGAGTGGAAAGATTGTCTACCGCATATGGAGTTTGCATATAATAGGGTGGTACATTCTATAACTCAATTGTGCCCATTTGAGGTGGCGTATGGTTTTGAGCCAATCACACCACTTGATTTATTACCACTCCCACTACATGAACATGCTAATATAGAGGCTTTCAAGCGTGCTAATTTTGTGAAAAAGCTCCGTGCATCAACCAAAGAGGTAATTGAAAAGAAAGTACATACTTATGCCTTCAAGGCTAACAAATATAGAAAGGCAATGCTTTTTGAACCAAGTGACTTAATGTGGGTACATCTTTGCAAAAAAACGCTTTTTGGAGAAGCGTAAATCCAAATTGATGCCCTGTGGTGATGGGCCTTTCAAAGTACTTGATAAGATCAATGACAACGCATACAAGATTGAGCTTCCGGGAGATGATTATGGTGTAAGTACTACATTCAATGTTGTTGGTTTATCACCCTTGTTAGGACAAGACTGTGCAGAGTCGAGGATGACTTCTTTTCAAGAGGGGAAAATGATGAGGGCATCTCCACTATACATGCATCTTCCACTCCAAGTGTGGATGACAAAGATCCTATGACAAGAGCAAGAGTTAGGCTACTCCAACAACAGGTGCTTTTAATTCTTAAAGATTTTTCTGTTGGTATGCTGCCTTACGTAACTACATTGTGTGTTCTCAGGTTGGAAGCATAGGAAGACCAAGTGGAGAAGCACCAATCGACCAAGAGGGAAGGAACCATTGGCCCATGCGGCCAAGGGGCTTGATCCATGCTACCAAGAGGGAGGAGGAAGGGCCCATGTAGCCAAAACCTTAGAAGATGCCATGCAGCCAGCCATAGGAGAAATTCAAGCCTAACCAAGTGAAGGAAGTCCAAAATACTTGGATATGCAAGTCCAAGCCTTACGCGGCCATCCCCTAGCCCAAAATAAGAGAAATGCAAATGTTTATACTTTTGTGAACTCATGTTTTCCATTCTGTGAACTCAGCCCAACTTGTAAATGATTGGGCCAATTACACCTTAAGTTGTTTGTGCATGTGGGGGAACCCTAGGCCCATGTGTGGGGGTGTGTGGCCCAAGTGTGTGCGCGCAAGGGGGGTGCGCGCAAGGGGGTGCGCACCCCTAAAGGCAGGCGCCACCTCCTTGGAAGGGTCAAACCACCTTTTGAGAAATCAATCTACTAAAAGTTATTGCTTGTGTTCTTCCTTGCTACCGAAATTCCATGGAGAATTAGGGAATGTTCCTCAATCAAGATCGAATGACCCTGTATCACTCGCGCATCCGTGTAGAGTCCGGACTCCACATGCCAAGCTCGGATTCCTCATCGATCCCACACGCCACACGGTCAAGGCCGCGCACCCCACGCGGAAACCACTCATACGCACTCTTGCCTCTACGTGCCCGAGCACCCTCACCTTCACACGGCCTCCATGCACACGCATCCACCTAGACGCGCTCCCATGCACCCGGACACTATGTGCACACACGCTCTCCACACAACGGCTCCCACACGCCTGTACACAGCCCATCCGCTTGCACCGCATGCTACCTGCTTACTTTCGCTCGGCCCACACGCCCAACTGCACGCAGCCCACCTCCAAGCGCATGCGCTAGCGAACATGCAGGCCTAAGGATAGAAACAGATCAGATACGATCGAATAGTCTCCAATATGATGTGAGGCCATGTAGAGGTCACCCCATGGTTGTGGTGAGTACTTGACCCGTAGATTTGAGTTTGTGTAAATGTTGAGTTTGGTTTTTGAGTTTTATGCAGAAGTTGGTTCTCTGTCCATTGCCGCTTACGACATGGTGGTCGACAGGGAGTCCTATGACTTGGTGGTCGGCAGGAAGTTTTACAACTTTGTGGTCAGCAGTGGCTTTTACGACTTGGTGGTCGGTAGTGGCTTTTACGACATTGTGGTCGGGAGTGGCTTTTATGACTTGGTGGTCGGCAGTGGTTCTTATGACTTGATAGTCGTAGCTCTGACTGGTTGTGATCGATAGTCATAGCTCTGCCTGGTCTTGATCGATAGTTGTAGCTCTGTTTGGCTGTGATCGATAGTCGTAGCTCTACCTGGTCGTGATCGATAGTCGTAGCTTTGTCTGGCTGTGATCGATGGTCGTAGCTCTACTTGGTTGTGATCGATAGTCGTAGCTCTGTCTGGCTATGATAGATAGTCATAAGTCATAGAGATTTGTGTGTTCCATGGTCACAGCGATCGGTCGTAAAGAGTCATAAGTTCTGCTGAATGTGAGCGATAGTCGTAGCATTCTGTATGCCTGTGCATTTCTTAGTCGTAGCGATTGCTACATGGTCGTAGCAGATTGTAGTGTGGTCGTAGGCTGCTAGAAGGACCTTCTGGGCTACGAGTATATCATTTCTTGTGCACATGAGGTTATTGCTTGCTTCTAGGATTACAATCAGTATTTTGGGTGCATACATTTTGTTTGTGCTAATGGATGATCTTTGTGTATGGTGCGGTTCTGCGTGATGGTTTATTGTTGGTGTTAGTTGCAGAACTTCAGAGCTAGATCATGGTGAGGCATAGGAGGACTAGGACTAGTCACAGGGAGGTGTTAAGGTCCAGAATGGTCAGGGAGACGCCGAAGATGATCAAGGCTGGTGAGGTGGTTGCAAGCTGGGATGACGAGGAGCCGAAGCAGGAGATGCTGGAGGTGGACATGACGGGCAACGACGAGATGAACTAGGACTAGGCTTAGGGAGGAGTTGAGGTCCAGACAGTCAAGGAGGCCGGGTGCCGTCATGAGTGAGGAGAAGTATGTGGTGCGCCAAGTGACTTGGGTCGTTTGCAAGCGAGGACGGTTCAGTGGGATTTGGACACGTGAGAGACTTGATGACAAGTCATTGGGGCCACATGTAAGCCACTTTGAGAAGCATGCGTGAGTAAAACCCGGTGTTAGGCGGGGTTAACGGGTTTTCCTCAGTTTGGACTAATGGTAGGATCCATTAGGTCTAGGTTTCACTTGTGAGACTATAAAACGGTTTCACTTCGTTCTATTTCTCTCTCTTCTTGATCTGCAAGTTTCTCTCTTCTTGATCTGGAGGTGTTCTTGATTTAATCTCGTTGATGCTCTGAATCGGAGAGACAAGTGGGTACACAACCAAAGCCATCTTGGCTCTCTTTGACCCACAAGTGATTCTGATCAATGATTTCGGTTCTTGAACTCAATTCTTGTGCGCTTGATCAAATCTCAAAAAGGTCAAAACTTGGTTAATAAGTTTTCAATTCAAGACTGGAACAGCCGCGTGAGACCTTAAGCAATTTGCGTACAAAGTTTCATGACCATTTGATCTTTTGATCAAAAGATATGTGCATTTTAGATCTTGCGGTCGTGCGATGCTCTATTCTTTCATATCGTTTTTGACTGCGTCTGGTTTCGACCACAGTCAAGTTTCAGAGCATATCGCATCTGGTTTCAACTACTAGATGATCTTAATCTGGTGGTCGTGCACCTCTTTTGTTACCTCTAGTCGTTCATGACCACACCTAATCTCCTCAATGGTCTCTGTCGGGCGCCTCTGCTTTTCAAGTTGTTTATAACCGCAGTCGGTTACGAGTGCTCGATGGTCGTTGACCACGTCATATGGCTACTCTGTTTTGAGACCGTTCTCTTCTCTCTTAATCTTTTCTTGATTCAAGAGTTTTGATTTGATTTCTCTGATGTAGCTGCTTGTTGTGACATGTGGGATTGGACGTATAGCCACCTTAGCCCCGATTTTCCCCACGAGCATGGTCGGTTCATATGTTTGATCTCAAGTCTCTATTCTTGTGTGTCGTTAATCGAATCTCAAAAAGGTCTCAACTCGCTTACTATGTTTTCAATCCTGAGACCTTAAGATACTTACGTACAAATTTCCATGGTCATTTGATCTCTGTATCAAAAAGATTTAATGTTTTCAGATCTGGTGGTCATGCGTATCCTCTGGTACTTATAGTCATTTATGACCATGTTTGTTTTTGTTCACTCAATGGTCGTAGATCTTTTGGTCACATTCTGATCTGTTACGACCACGTACTGTAACATCATGAAAACTTAGAGGAACTGTAGAACAAAATGTTGTGAAATATTCTGTAGTACATTGTGTTGAGTTGGGCTTTTGAAAATATTTTTCTGAAAAACTTCGGAGAAGAACCCCAAACAATAAAATGCTAAGAAGGAAAAACCCGCATGTTTAGTTAATAGAGAATTCTAATTTTGAATTCGAATCTGAAAGATGATCCATAAAGAAAACTTCAAAAGTTAACGTCAATAGATTTTTCAAAGAACCAAAGACAAATTTAAAATTAAGAAGTAAAAATGGCATAAATGCTTGATATAAAATTTTAGAAATAAGTAGGAAAAATTTAGATATATATATATATATGTTTTTTTACACAAAGTAAATATATCTCCAATTATAAAAGAAAAGATGAGAAAAATAAAAAGGAAAAAGAAAAGGAACCGGTTGTGGGCCCAAGAATTTTAAATGTAATAACCACCTTGCTGGGAAATAATTTTCTTAAACCCAAAAATATCTCTAGGGATTTCTGTAAATTTTCTAGAATTTTTGGTGGTAATTTCATATTTTTCCGAGTATATTAAGCCCTTTAGCAATTCTGGAAATTCAAATTCAAAAATAAAATCCACCCCCCGGCTGACGCGTGGACGGGCCGGATCCGCCCACGTCGCCCCGGATCCGCCTTCCTCCCCGCGGCCGACACGCGCTCGGTCCCGATGGCGCCACGTCACCGCCTCGCGCCATCTCGGCCGCCATGCGGTCTCCTTCGCCCGCTCTCTCTCTAACAAGCGGCCACGCTTGTCGCCAGCCCCCTTTCTTCCTCCTCCTCCGCCTCCGACCCCCCCCGCCACGACTGCCGCGACCGCAGAGGGGCGGCATGGGGAAGGGCCACGGCGCCGCCCACAACCCCGCTCACCCCCGCCCGCGGCCGCCGCCGCCACACCGCCGTGGTAGTCACCGCCTGCGGGTCCGCCGGGCGACCTCCTCGATCGGCTATAAAAGCCGTGGATGCGTCCAAAGGGCCGCCGTGCCACCCTCTTCATTTCCCGCGCCAATCGCCCTCAAAAGCCACCGAATCGCCGGCATCTCCTTTTCTTCCCCAACTCGGCCGTCGGCCCTCTCCGTAATTCCACCGATTCTCACCGTGGGAGCTCGATTCCTTGCTCCCACATCATCTCCAAGACGCCGACGTTTTGCTTAAGCATCGCCCGAGCTCGCCACGGTAGCGTAGCTCGCCGGCCAGAAGCCTCCCCGAGCCGCCGCTACCGCACGACGCCGACCTACCTCCGGTGATCCCCGGCCCTCCTCGTCGTCACCACTAGCTTCGCCGCAAGCTCAGCATCACGTTTTGACACTCCCCCGAACCTCCCCGGACCTCCCTCGCCGGCGACGGCCACCGCCTCCCTCGGCTCCGGACCTCCTCTGCCCCGCCTCCTCGCAGCGCTACCTCAAGAGGTATTCTCACCCACGGGTTGAGATGCGCTGCATGAGCTCGCTTACTAGCAGCCTTGACCCTTGCCCCTCCCCGGTTCCCTCGGCGCGTTCGAGCCCCGCTCACCACAATACCGAGGTTGAGCCTTTCTTTTTTTTCCGGACGGTGGGCCCCACTGTCGATCACAGATACGTCCGATCACGACAGTGGGTCCCGCTTTGTTAGGGCAGCGGGGCGGGCGTGAGCCACGCCCGGGCCCCACGTGTCGGCCCCGCAGCAGCCTTGTCAACGACGAAAGGTCCCACATGTCGATTTATTATTTTCGTGATTTATCTAAACCGAAAGTATTCAAATGAGCATAACTTATTCATTTTAACTCCAAATTGAACGAAACCAATTTCTAAATTCTTCTAAATTCAAGAACTATCCAATGGAATCAGAACCAACATTTTTGAAGCTTGTTTGAATTTTTATTGTGTTATTTGATTGTTGTCTTGATTTTATCTAAATTTTTAGCATATAAAATTAGCTTTCGAAGCCCAAGAAGAGAAAGCTGCCGCTGTTGTAGACTCCAACGCCCCGAATCTTGACCTTTTCATCCAAGGCGAGTCAATGCTTTGATCATTTTGAGCCTATGTTTTCAATAAATTATTTTGGTTTAAGTATTATAAATTGCATGCTTATATTTATGTTGCAATGCATGTTAATTTCAGATTTTAGATATATGTCCATGTTCTCTTGGTTTAGTATGCATTCTTTACAATATGCTTGACTATGTGATCCTTGTCACCCTAGTAAAAGTAAGAATGCTACAACTCCTTTGAAAATAAGTCTATAATTATAAATGCCATGCTTAGAGTTGTTTAGGTAACAGGGGTGTGAGAGCACCCTAGCATCTCTTATGAACTTGAGAAAAACATTATTGGGCAGTCATTGTGATGATGACTGGTGTATGTTGGCAGAAGTATTTTCATCCTAAAAGAACCCCACATGATTAAGTATCTGGGCGGATGGTTGGAGGGTGTGATTGTAGAGTGGGCCGTGATAGCCCAAAGAATTTTGTGGAAAGAGTGGTGCCGTGATAGTACGAATGGGATTGTGGTAGAACCGCCCAGATAACCATTAAGGACTGAATCTTGTGATGACCTCCCACGGTACAACAAGTACAATCACGTGCTGGCAAAGTGTAGGCAGGGCTAACTAATTTGCATTGACTTAGTAAGAGTTGCGTCGGTGTGAACGCGGGCGGTTAGAGGATGGCCACATCCTCCGACGTGATGGCGCAAGAGGGGGCTTCTGGAAGGGTGGTCGTACCCGGAGGAAGTGGAAACCTTAGCGGTCGTAACTCTGCTAGGAAAAATGCATTGTAAAAGCCCTGTGATAGTCTACTCAACCGCATGGCTAAGGAATCGTGTGGGGCAATGAGCAGATCTATCTCATGTGGGTAAAGTGTACACACTCTGCAGAGTCAAAACTATTCGAATAGCCGTGCCCACGGTCAAGGGCGGACATGGGAACTTAACTAGATATAGTTCTGTTTCGAAAACTTTGGGGGTGGAAATGGAAAAGTGGAGGGCAGAGAAAGGCCCTTATTTGAATTGTCCTGGGTATCGTCACAGTGGTAAAGTAAGCGGTTATAACGCTGAAGGCATGATATGAGGAGCAGAGACCATGTAATGGTGGATGGTCTCTGATTCGCTACAAATAATTGTATATGTCATTGAACATCATGTTTACAGTCCAACTGGCTAGGTCTTAGGGAACTTTTAAAGTATTGTAGTTTAAAAAGCACATTTCAGCAAACAAAAGAACCTGAGCCTCCCTTGTTAAAAAGCCTTGCATACTACCTACTGCATCATGTGTATTAACTCGCTGAGCACGGTGGTTAGTGTGCTCACTCTAGCAATACCAAAAATATAGATTCGGGAGCTTAAGATCCTTATGCCTACGAGGAAGCACCTGCTACAGATGGAGGAGACCACGCCGAGAATTAGAACGAATAATCCGCGCTTAGAACTTTAAGCATCTAGACTAAGGTGTGGCTTCATCCAAATATTACTAGAGCCCTAGTAATATTTGTATGATCACTTTGCCCTCGCCTTTGCTTGTGGTTTAAAGGCCTACTTTGTTACCTTCGTTGCTAATCTTTTGTAATGTAAACAAATGGCCCGCACGCCCTCTATCAGAATAATCGCGCCTTTTGAAGGCCTAACTTCACCTATGCTATGTAATAATATTATGGCTCGATGTGAATTCAGCGATGTATGAAATGATTCACAATGTATCATGTGCATTATCTATCGATCCGTAGAATAATGCGGTAAGGCACAGCAGATTCTGGATTGAAAAATCTGGGTCTGACAGAGCTGGTATTAGAGCATACGACTGTAGGGTAAAAACCTTAGGTGGTCGTTAGTAATTAGGCTTGCGTATATTGAAAAATGTATAAAATGAATTTCTTAAAAATATAGCGTAATATTTCTTCCCGCATCCTTCCTAGCTCTACTCTGTTCTACTTTTCAGTTGATATTTTGAAAATTTCGGCGCTAGTATTTAATTTCGGATGGCGGGAGCTGCAGATCTTTGAGCACTGGGACTTCTTCGCTCACAGTGCGTGAGGGAGAGTTTGCGGATATACTGCAAACTACCCACTACTTGGCTACGAGGACGCGCCCATCTACCGCGGTCGGAGGACCAGGATAGGAGGAGACGAGTCCTGGTTGGTGGAGATCTTCATCTACCCCCGGCGCGTGGGAGACCAGTCTCACGTGTTTCAGACTACCCACCGGAGGAGCCTGGTGGCAGCAGCACTACAGGATGCCGCCCGTCTGGCCGCGGCCCGACTTTGCGACATCCACGCGGCGCTAGTGTTAAGTCTCCTTTCACCTACCACCCACTGCGGACAGAGCACGCCAGGTACGACGGGACCAGGTTGACAGAGTTGGAGGACGACCCGAGGCTTACACACCAGGTGGACCTCACTCGGGCCATGGGTACAGCCCATGTGGTGGCACAGGAGGAGATCACCGCACTTCGGGAGCGCCTCCTCGCACGCCACATCGAGGTGGACTCCTTGCGAGAGCAGCTCGCCCAGTGCGAGCGAGCCTTGGCAGAGGCCAAGGCAGAGGCGGCTGCTGCCCGCGCCCAGACTCAGCAGACACCTACACCGACCCCAGCTCCAGCACCTCCGCCAGGTTCCGGGGGACTCCGCACTAGGCTCACAGCACGCAAGAGCGTGCGGCCCCCAGGGCCCCAGTCCACTCTACGCCGAGGAGAGGCTCTCCGCAGTCGTTCACGCTCTCACTCCGACACCGACCCGTCTGAGTTTAGTGGTATCTGGTCCCGTTCCCAGTGTACGGACTACACTCCCTCCAGTCCCAGTGTTGGTGACATGGAGGAGTAGGCGAGACGAGGTTCGATAAATCTGAGGCTTGCTAGGGTTTGGCTAGTGTTAGCAACACGCATCCCGTCTTATTAGTAGCGCTTGAGCCGGTGTCTTAGTCTCGTGTATGTGTAAATTATGAACGCTAAGTATGTGTATGTTTGTAAAGCCCAGCATGGCTTGTGAGGCCATAGAAAGCTGGCTATGTGGTGTGTTGTCCATGCATAATGAAAACGGCCTTGTGTTCTAAAATTTTTTCTGTTGTTGATGTTGGATTTGGTCCTTTTGTATGATGACCTTGGGTTGTTAGTCTTATGGGGTTAGAACAAAAATTTGACAGAGTACTAAAATACCTACAGATGGCCAGCCATAAAGTTACCCGAGCACAAGCTGGTGCAAACCCAGACATGCGGTGGTAGAAGCCGACCAAGAAGCACAAAGACGTGGGAAGGGAAGAGGCCCAAGTCAAGGGTAAACCTCCCACCCCACGGCCAACCCGTCCACAGGCGCAAGTAATGGCACAGCAAACGCAAATACTTCAGGCTATCTACGCGGGCCAGCAGACCAACACCAATGTCCATGTTTCTGACCTGGGCGACTTCATCAGGACCCGGCCTCTTACCTTCGCCGGGGCAGATGAGCCTCTCGAGGTGGAGGATTGGCTACGGGACACCGAGAGGAAGCTCCGTATAGCCAAGACCGCAGAGAATGACCAAGTAATCTTTGCAACCCACCAACTTCAGGGAGCCGCAATGCTGGTGGGAAAATACACGCCACAAAGGATATAAGGACACCCCTCCTGGAGCTAGTACGACAATCGTATCATGGGCAGAATTCAAGGCCAACTTTGTTCCAACTGGTGTAATGCGAATGCAGAAGAATGAATTCGCAATCGAAGCAGGCGACATGCGGTCAATGCAATGTTGATTGCCGGGCACAAGGGTATGTGGTCGGTGCCTAAGTCGATAAAGGACCGATGCAGTGAGCTCTTGTTGCAAAGCCTTTCGTACTACCACAAGTCTGGTATGGGACAGACCTAGCCGAATAATTTATAAAGTTCCAACTTAATCTCGCTATAGGCTGAATGTGGGCGCGGCGTAGGTCGTGAGAAGTCTCACATGGCACAAGAGGGGGCTCCAACATGTGGATTCATGTTGTGGTGAAACCTTAGTGGCGACGTGATTATATTGACAATGGATCATTGTAAAGGCCTTGTCATGATCTCCTGGCCGCACACCTAAGTGTGTTAATCACGTGGCAATATGGGATGATCATGTCTTGTGGGTAAAACTGTACAACCTCTGCAGAGTGTATAATCTATCCTGGAAAGCCGTGCCCATGGTTATGGGCAAACTGAGTGAAGTTTTTTACGAATTAGACTTTGTTTTTGAAAATGGTTTATGAAAACCTTATGGGTGGATGGAATCCATGAGAGATTTTGAAAACCGTATGGATGGATGGAATCCATACGAGTTCGTTTTGGAAAAGATGGTCCGGTTGGGATGCCCATGGTTAGGTTGGTGTAGGGGTTGGACCTGCACTAACGTTATTTATTTTGATTACAATGTTGTTTTACTTACTGTATGAAATTTCGCTTTTGCAATTACTTTATGTTATTTATTCCAATAATACCTTTTATGCAAATTAACCATATTATGCCTTCCTTTGATATTCCATATGTATGCATTAACTCTGTTAAACCTCCTGGTGTAACTTGTGGAGTACTTTTTGTACTCATGTTGCTCAATTTAACTCTTTCCAGAGGAAGCCTTCGACGACTTCGGTGAGGATTGCGCCTAGGCCACGTCTTACAGTCATTCGTCTTGTGGGAAGGCTGGATGGGCTGCCACTTCATTTAATTCTTCTTCCGCTGCTTATATTTAAATTTAGTTTAGGGACCATTGATGTAAACTTTGGCCATCAGGCTCATATTAGTTAAATAAAGTTGCCATTGCGCATGATATTTGTCTTTGTTTTCACTGTGTGCATTAGCTTTTCCCGACAACAGCCAGGTTTGCACTTGGTAGCATTGTATTATTATCATACGTAGGTTGCATACTGACCTTTTTTTGCACCGCAGGCTGAGCAATGTGTAACATCCCGAAATTAGGTTATTTCAAAAATATGGAATTTTAAAAGCATTTCTTGCATTTTGTTGGCATTTGAATTTCTTTTGAATATTTTTTTGAAATCTTTTTGAGATTTGTGGCGTACAAATTAAACATCAAAGAGTAATCCCACATGCAAATGATAGAAAACTAAAATTTTAAATACGAATCTGAAAAGATGATCCAGTATAAGGAAAGAGGAACCTGATTTAAAATATAAAACATCATTCTGGGAATAATGACATAGATGGCAATAAAAGTGAATGACTAAAATACAAACACCTATGCATAGACATAAACCAATTGTGCAAGGAAAAGTTTAGCAGTATGGGAAATAAAATATATGGATGTATATGCAAAAATTAAGTGGGCCAGCAAAAATAACGGCATGTGAAATTAAATATATATACACATATAACCTAAATAATAATAATAATAGAAACTCATTTCCCACTCCACCATTTCTTTTTCTCTCTCTTCCCTAATTTCTCCCTCCCTTTCTCTCTATACCATGTGGGCCCCCCTCTTTTTCTTTTTCTTCTTTCCCATCCTCCCTTTTCTCCCTCTGCCCGCTGGGAGAACAGTGATCACAAATATGAAACAAAAATTTAAATTAGAAATCTGAAATTTCAGAACTAGGCCCAAACATTTTCTTCTTTTTCCCACTCCACCATTTCTTTTTCTCTCTCTTCCCTAATTTCTCCCTCCCTTTCTCTCTATACCATGTGGGCCCCCCTCTTTTTCTTTTTCTTCTTTCCCATCCTCCCTTTTCTCCCTCTGCCCGCTGGGCCTAGCGCGCAGCGCCTGCCTCCTTCTTCCTCCTTCCCCGCGCGCGTCCGATCCCCCCTTTTCCTCTCCTCCTTCGCTCCGCTCTGGCAAAAGCCGGCCGACACGGCCGCACGAGCCAATTTGAGCCGCGACTGCCCCCGAATCCCACTGCTAGGCCTCCGTCGCCCGCTATCGCCGCAGACGCCGCCGCCCGACAGCCCCGCCCAACAGCCCCGCCGTGCGCCCACGTCCTCGCTGTGGCCAGCCACGCACTGTCTCCTATAAGAGTCGCCGAGGCCCCAAACACGCCGCAATCTTTCCCTCTTCCTCCCTCTACGAGCAATCGAACTCCCGTGCCTTCTTGCTCGCCGGTGACCCCTTCTTCCCCACGGCCGGCCGCCGGGCTCGCCACCGCCCGATTCCCTTGCCCCCGAGCTTCCTCAGGACACGGTGAAGCCATCCCCGGCCTCGCCGGAGCCCCTCCGCCACCCCAACTCGCCGGTGCCATGCGCATGCCCACGCCGCCGCAGGCTCACGCCGCCGGCTCACCTCGGCCTCCGTCCGATCACGCCAACAATCTGGGTAAGCTCCACTGGTCTCCCTCAAGCTCTTGCGCTCGCCAATTTTCCCCTTCTCGTTCTCTGGCGTCGTCGCCCCGTTTCCACCTCGCCGCCGGCCGCCTCGCGCAGCCGCCCTCCCACCTCACCGTCGCTCCGGCCAATTCGCCGCCACCCCTAGCTTCCCCACTCCCTGTGCAACCCATTTTAACGGTCGCCGGCACCTCCCAGGCCGCTCCCCGCCGGCGATGCCACCGCCCTTCCTCGGCCTGGAACCTCCTCTGCTCGGCTCTCTCCAACAGATGACTTAAGGGGTATATTTACCCTTATAGGGTAAGATACACTTGCGTGCTCAGTTGGCTAGCCCCGCTGATTCTCTTCTTCCCCCTGGCTCCCTCGGCGCGCGTTCGAGCCCCCGGCTCCGCACGCTGAGGTTGAGCCATTTCTTTATTTTCGCCGGCTGACAGGTGGGCCCCACCTGTCAGCGATCGCACACGCGCACGTCCGGCTGACAGTCGGGTCCCGCCTATCAGAGGCGGTAGAGAGAGAGAGTGAGCCACCACCCGGGCCCCACCTGTCAGACTTTAATGATTTAAACAAGCTGAAATATATTTTAACTCCAAATTGAATGAAACAAATTTCTAAATTCATCTAAATTCAAGATCTTCCCAATGGAGCCAAAATTATGGTTTTTGAAGCTTATTTGAATTTAGAAAATAATTTAGAGAAACTAATAAAAATTTAACTAAGATATAAATGGGGTTATTACACCCCCTTTTGAATACCTGGTTATGTGAACCTTGTCACCCTAGCAAAATTATGATAGTAACCTTTCGAAAATAAGTCCGTAACTATATGCCATGCTTAGTATTGCTTAGATATTCATGGGCATGGAAACGCCCAAACATCAATTTTAAATATGAGAGAATTTGGTTGGGCAGTCATTGTGATGATGACTGGTATATGTTGGTATGAATATTTTATGTTCCCAAAAACCCTATTTGCTTAAATATCTGGGCGGATGGTTCGAGGGTGTGAGTGTGTGAGTGGTGCAGTGGAAGCACAAAGTGGGTTAGTGGCCGAACCGCCCAGATAATCCTTAAGGACTGAATCTTACGATGACCTCCCAAGGTACAACAGTACAACCACACGCTGGCAAAATGTAGGCAGGGCTAACTAATTTGCATAGCTCTAGTGTGGTTACGTGAAGGTGTGGACACGAGCAAAGGGATGGATGGTCTCATCCCCGCCTTTGCCCGTGAAGGCTCACGAGGGACCCTTCTCGAAGGATGCGCGCATCCTACAGAAGATAGACCTTAGTGGGCGTAACCACAAGTAGGATTATGCACTGTAACAGTCCTGTGATAATCTATTCAACTGCATGGCGAAGGAATCATGTGGGGCAACGAGCAGATTTATCTCTTGTGGGTAAAGTGTACAAACTCTGCAGAGTAAGAACTATTCGAATAGCCGTGCCCACGGTCAAGGGCGGACATGGGAACTTGACTAGATATAGTTCTATTTCAAAAACTTTGTGGGTGAAAATGGTAAAGTGGAGGGCAGAGAAAGGCCCTAATTTGTGTTGCCCTGGGTGTCGCCCCAGTGATAAGTTAAGCGGTTATAACGCTGAAAGGTTAAGCATATGATGCAGAGGCTATGTAACGGTGGATGGAATCTAGATCGCTATTACTATTGCATTCTCATACACACTATGATTTTGTTAAAACTGCTTGGTTTCAGGAAATTTCTCTGTATTATATTTCAAAAGAAGATAATGATAATATTTCTCTTAAAATAAAATGTCAGGAAGACTAAATAGAGTCGTAAGAAAAGAAGATGACTATTATGGTAAATACATAATAATGATTGGTGGATTCATGTCGATTATAAAGAAGGAAATGATAGAAAGAAGTCTAGGAGAAATAAATTGGTGGAGTCTAAATGAATAGATAGGCTAGATAGATGATTTAAATAGTTTTTGGAGAATTAAAAGATTGTAAAGGTAATTGCTGGATTTAATGGGATTACTAGGATTTGATCTAGATGGATGAATTTAATTTGTAGATATGATAATTGAGGTATAAACTTGATTAATGATATTCTTGGTGGAGAAATATTGATGAATCATATTAGAGAATCATTATAATTCAGAAGTGAAGAGTTGAGGAATAGTGATTACAAGATTGGATTATTAGGGATTCGGAATACAAAAAGTATTTGATCGGTGGATTAACTAAATGATGTTACTCACTGTTCGGAGTTTAGACAGCAATCAACATAAAAGTGTATGTTCAGTGGATTAAATAAATGATGTCACTATGTTCGGTGGGTTAACTAAATGATGTCACCCACTGTTTGGAGTTTAGACAGCAATCAATATATGAAGTGTATGTTCGGTGGATTGAGTCAATTATGGCAATCGCCGTGTGGAGTCCTAGGTAGCAACTATAACACTAGGATTCAATAATGATAAAGCTACCAAAAGCAATTTCTGGCAAATAAAATAACCCGAGCATTTCCTTTGATAAGCCTTGCATACTATTTATTTGCATTCTGTGTATTGGCTCGCGGAGCACGGTGGTTAGTGTGCTCACACTCGCTCTCACAACAAATCCAGAGTCAAGAATCAGATCACTGCGTGTCAGCAACACTAGGGGTCATGATGACAAAGAAGATAAAGATGTCAAGGGCTAGGTCTCGAACCTCCAGTTGGCTTCCTATGGGCACGTCCTGAGGGTTCCTACTGTGCGCTTCGTTCTTCCGCTGTTGCAATTTACTGATTTCGGCCTAACTGGCTCATGTGTAAGTTTACTATATTAGTTATGCTTCTGCATGATATGTATTTGATATTCATTTTCTATATCTATGAGCACTATCTACTGATCCAGGGAATAGTGCAATAAATCACAGAGTATTCCGGATGTTAAATCTGGGGTCTTACACAATGCCAGGCTACAACATCTCGCCCAGATGGTGCAGGCCACAAACGAGGATGGATCGACCTTGCCTGCGAGCGGGGATGATGGCGCAGGCCGCTCCTTGCTGATAGCTTTGGTGGACCAGTGGCGGCCGGAGATGCACACGACTGATGCTGATAGCTCCTTGTAGGTACAGTTCGCGCACGTACAGGTTACACGGGCATATATGCCCTTCGTGGAGCAGTTTGATAGGCTCACGACTGATGACATGCACTAAGAGTTGTACTCACCTGAGACACTAGAGATACATGCTCCTGATGGGCTGACCTAACTGTAGTGGTGCGACTGGGCATTTTGGCTGACGCGACGAAAACTCATGTTCGACGTATTCGTGGAGGACTACGCGGCGCATCATGTCATGCGCCAATTTGGCCTACATCAGGTCGTTCCAGTACCAGCGAGTGACCTGTGCTGAGGAACATCCACGCATGAGTTATCGCCTCACATGACTCTCCTTTTATTGCTAATTCGTTGGATGACTTCTAACCAAATGCTAGCTCCTGCAGGCACTCTACGAAGGTAGTAAAATGCGGCACGGACTGGACAGCGAAGATGGAGGATTTGATAGCCCAGTGGGAGGGCGCACTGTAGGACTACGTGGAGGAGTCCATCCCCTATGACATCAGTGCCTTCGCTGATATCAGCCTCGGACATGTACCAAGCTGGTACATATCATCGACCCACCGCCAACTCACGTCGCAGCATCGACAGACACGTACCCCACGTACCTCGCACGGGACGTTCACATCACGGTATGTTACATCAACTTTGTAAATGCTCGATTCTGGTAATCCCACTAATAGGTTTCACCCTTTCGTCTTTTCCTTGTTGGCAGACATCGGTGCTGCAATTTGGAGGGACTCTCGCACCATGGGGGATAGGATTGCCAGTGGTGTGGAGGTGATACGGGGTCGCCCGATCTTCTCGACGTAGGATGGATACTCACGGGAGTCTTGATGAATCGTAATAATTCTCCAATGCCAATGCAAGGGACGAACACCCTTTAATCCGCCAAAACACACTCGTGTTGATTTCGCCGACCACCAAGCGAAGATCTATCGTGCACCCAATTCCCAACAGAAAGGCTAAACGATCTTGATTGAAGAAATCACTCATAATTCCCTATGTAACTTCGGTAGCAATGCTCAACTCGAACAAACTTTAGTAGATTCATTATTCTCAAACGTGGTCTGCCTTACAATGGGGGTCTAACCCTCAATATATAGTTCCCTCTCCACCTCATGGCTGGCTAAGAGGTCCAAAACCAACTCCAACTCATCCCTACAAGTATTTGGAAACAAACTCACACAAAAGGAAAAACCTAAAATTAAGCCATCACAATGTTTCGGTCATAACTTTTAATCCGTGATGAATTTGAAGGTGGGGCTGAATCCATTGCGTAGCCCTTGAAATTATCTTTCCAACAAGTACAAGAACACCTAAATCGGACTCCATTTGTGAAAGTTATGGTCTTTTTAGTAACTGCTTGTCAGACTGTCCCGACCAGAATCCGAATTGAATTCTGAGTTGAATCCGAGTTTGAATTGGATTGAGCACGTGGGAGATCCGAATTTGGCTTGAAAATCTTATCCAAAACTTATAGTTTTAGTCCTTGTGCTCCTCCCTTTTGCTCTCCCAAGTCTTCACATGAATCATACCTAAGAATACATAAAATAATAGCATGATGTAGTATTCCAAGTTCATCATCAATTAAAAGAAACTTCTTAAGAAACAAATTCACCTGACAATATTTAATGCGGCTCAATACTTCTTTCCAATTAAGTAATGTATTCGCCTGAAAAGTGCTAAGCATGTGCGTATCCGCATCATCCTCCCCTTCTTCAAGAAAAGCCGTCCTCGGCTTTTGGTAGCCTGAAATTGTACTAAGCAAAGAATACAACGTATATGTATGGTATATATATTTGTCATCAACACTTCTTTTGCTTAGCATATCAAGAACATCTGAAGGCGTAGTAGATAAAAAAAACAACACATATGCATGGTATATGTATGAATCAATTATCGTGTCATTCTCGTTGTTCCACACAAACAAATTAATATAACGGCAACCATATGATGTATAAATTGCAACATTGTCTTTCATATCATTCTCCCTCCCATGAGAAAAAGTCATCCTCGACTTTGCTAGGCACTTGGACAAGTCATTAATGGGCCAAACCAAATTAAGTTGTTCAAATATGGGGGAGAAAATTTTTAGTTCCTTCCATGCTTCAACTGAGCTACTCTGATTATTTGTACATGATTGTACATTAAAGGATGAATCAGTAGGCTTAAAAAATCTTTTGAAACATGCAGCACTATTGTTGAAACTCATCTCATTGTGATCATGATATGGCAAGAAGATTGTTTATCAAAAATATGCAATTTCAATTTAGCAAACTTATCACATGTAATGCATATTTGGTAAACATAAAACTTATCATCTATACCATAATTTTCAATCAAATTGAACTTATATGTATATGCATAGGTACTAACTAGTGATTTTAAACATGAAATTTTAGCAACATTCTCAATCACACTAGATAGTTCTTTAGGTTCATCAAACATGATATAATATAAAGAATCATTAGGAGATATTCTCGTAAGAACTTCCTTATGAGTAATCAATTCCACATTGTGTAAATTGAGCAAAGAAATTTCAGAATATGGAATTTTCATTCGTACATATGAGTTCTCACAAGTACTCACCGTTTCACAATTAATTTTAGTACCAATATTGTTACCTTTATTGTTCTCCTCAGTTGATATATGTGTTGTAGGTATTAAATCATCATGATATAACAACAGGCCAGCAAGTACTTCATCTTTAACTATGATTATCTCCTCATTGTTTATCTCCAATGGAGCCAGTTGTTGAACATTTGGCTCCTCTTCTTTAATATCAACCTGCACAATGTGAGAAACAATACTAGAAGTAGATATTAATGTGTTACTTTCAAAATCAATCTCACTTTGTCTATCTTCTACTTCTCTCTTTTCTTTTGGTGTATCTCTCACACTCTCAATTTGTATGCTCTCAAACTCACATATGGTGGAATCACACAGCTCGCTCTTTTTAACACTCTCACTTAATTTGGCTATGTGGCTCTCATTCTCACATTGGTTTTGATGCATCTCAATTGTTGTATGTATCATTGGGGCAGCACAAGACGTCTCCTTTACCGAAGGGAAAGTCCCATGCTCGGTCATCTTCTCATGTGTCACACTAGTGGAACCATAAGAACTGAAGTATGGATATGGGTTGAACCGTGATGTACGTCTCTCCATAAGTCTCTCTTCTTGCTTAATAGCATAATTCACAAGATCATGTATGCTACTAAAATATGTATGTCGAAGTGTAGTGGTAATCTCAGAATTCAAGCCTCCTTTGAAGTATGCCATCTCTTTGAATTCACTAGTGACTCTGCTGACGACGCAACGCATCTTTCACCGAAAATAATAATCTGAATCAGTATTACTCCTTGTGTGATACTTTCCAAATGATGGAGCAATCCCCACTCATAATAGGATGGCACAAACTCGTTTCTCATGATCACCTTCAAACCTTCCCAAGATCTAATGAATCGTTTTTGAGATAATTGTTGCCACCAACTATAAGCATAGTCTTTAAAGCGTATAGTGGCTCGCATCACTTCTTGGTCTTTGGGAAGCTTCAACTCTAAACTCTTTCTCCAATCGCCATTCCCACTCAAGATACTCCTCTGGATCTTCACTTCCATAGAACAGAAGAGACAAATTGTTGGGTTTGGAATCGCACCATGAGGAACGAAATACTGAAGATTCATTCCTATTTGGTTCACACCAAGAGAAACGAATTGTTGAATATCCTGTCATGGTTAGTTATGCAACATATATATATGTGGAAACACTCAATCTCACTATTTTCTCTCCCAAGTAAAGTTCTTAACTTTCCGTAGTGGATTGAGGCCAAAAGAAACTTACACTTGGTGGTGGCTATAATAACAAGTGATGATCAAGCGGGTTTAAAAGTGACTCACAATTGCACGGCAAAGGATATTTTGTGGAGCTTGGTTAGGAAGTATTTATCCTACACAATCTGATTTCGATATTGTAAAATTAAGTAATAATCCAAGCTAGAAAGTATTGCCTATGTGCTGATCCAAAAGATTTAAGTGAAGTATATGAACATACACACAAAGATCAATGTGGCTCGATGCAAACAAAGGAATGAGCTAACTAGAGGCAATCTGAAATTAAAGATTAGATAGCTCGTTTTGCACCAAGTACTAGGAGAGACGCTAGCCAATTGCAATGATATGAATGTAAGGGCATAAGATTTCTCAAAGGAATTGAATCCACAAGCTGAAATTATATATTATAATTAGCTAACCCCAATTTGGCCAATGCTCACTTTCCTTTTTTTTTGTCGGCTGCCTTCTTTCTTTCTTTCTTTCGTTCCTTCTTTCTTTTTTTTTAACTTGTTGTTGGCACTAAGGTTTAGCTTTCCCTTCCACAAACAAATAAAATTTCAGCCGGTGTAAATTAATATCAAGAACAGCCCTTAATGCAATTATCAAAGACTAGTCTCAAAGATGAACAGAAAATTAAGGATATATGTAATGAAACACCATAGTACGGATATATTTTTTTCACGATCAGTAGCAGCACTATTCATGGTACTCTTCACGCATGTAGCGATCGGATTTTTTTTTGAATTTTGGATTGGACACAAAGATTAAGCTACGCAAATAAACACGAACGATCAGCACGTAAACAAAATTTCTAATGGATCAAGACATAATAAAACTCACGAAAATAGCAGATGTGAAACTAGGGTTTGGATGTTTTTTTTGTGTGTGTTTTTGGTTTATGGACTATAGGACAATAAGTAATAAACTAAAATTTAAAAGGATAAGATCCTACCGAATAAACCGCACTCTGATACCAAGATGATACGGGGTCGCCCGATCTTCTCGACGTAGGATGGATACTCACAGGAGTCTTGATGAATCGTAATGATCCTCCAATGCCAATGCAAGGGATGAACACCCTTTATCCACCAAAACACACTCGTGTTGATTTCGCCGACCACCAAGCGAAGATCTATCGTGCACCCAATTCCCAACGGAAAGGCTAAACGATCTTGATTGAAGAAATCACTCCTAATTCCCTATGTAACTTCGGTAGCAATGCTAAACTCGAACAAACTTTAGTAGATTCATTATTCTCAAACGTGGTCTGCCTTACAATGGGGGTCTAATCCTCAATATATAGTTCCCTCTCCACCTCATGGCTGGCTAAGAGGTCCAAAATCAACTCCAACTCATCCCTACATGTATTTGGAAACAAACTCACACAAAAGGAAAAACTTAAAATTAAGCCGTCATAATGTTTCGGTCATAACTTTTAATCCGTGACGAATTTAAAGGTGGGGCCAAATCCAGTGCGTAGCCCTTGAAATTATCTTTCCAACGAGTACAAGAACACCTGAATCAGACTCTGTTTGTGAAAGTTACGGCCTTTTTAGTAACTGCCTGTCAGGCTGTCCCGAACAGAATCCGAATTGAATTCTGAGTTGAATCCGAGTTTGAATTGGATTGAGCACGTGGGAGATCTAAATTTGGCTTGAAAATCGTATCCAAAACTTATAGTTTTAGTCCTTGTGCTCCTCCCTTTTGCTCTCCTAAGTCTTCACATGAATTATACCTAAGAATACATAAAATAATAGCATGATGTAGTATTCCAAGTTCATCATCAATTAAAAGAAACTTCTTAAGAAACAAATTCACCTGACAATATTTAATACGGCTCAATACTTCTTTCCAATTAAGTAATGTATTCGCCTGAAAAGTGCTAAGCATGTGCGTATCCGCATCAGGAGGTAACATAGGAGGAGGTGTTGCAGGCTTTCCATTGTGTCTAGGCCTTGGGCGCACGTGTCGTCGCCCCGTAAGTTTTATGCCCGCTGAGTGATGTGGGGTCTTCCAGGGCCATGATGACATAGACCAGTACTTTTTGGACTGGGCCAACTAGGCAATGGGCTCGGCACCTCAGGCCACACCCCAGGAGATTCTCTCTGGGGCACAGCTCAGCGATGCACTGGTGGCCACACTGGCAGCACTGCAGTCCACTCTCCGGCATTAGGACCTCGTGTGTGCAGGTCTCCTGAGCATCTTACCGTGTCGGGGCGCCAACACCCGGCGCCATGGAAGACGGCCAACCGGGGCCGTACGGGAGGACGCGAACACGGAGACGGAGGGGGCCAGGGTGGTGACGGGGGCTGGGGATGCTGTTGGAGGGGTGTAGTGCTGGTTATGCATTTGTTGTTCATGTACTAGTTACATTTCTTATTTACTAAGTGATATTTGCAATACTGATTGCAATATTGTTGCGATTTTAGTTGTACTTCTATTTACGATGTTCGTTTGTTCGATCTGTGTCGACGCCCGTACTACTCAATTAATGGCAGCCGCATCGACACCCGCACGACTCGAATAGTGCACTCAATTAATGGCAATCGCACCAACGCGTAAACCATTCGATTACATGCTTTATAACATTAAACAATACCATGGACAATAGAGAATAGTACTATGGTATAACCTTATCTATTGCTAGAATGAGCCTGGCGCTACCCACATTTAGTGTTGCAGAGGGGGCCGCCTCGAACATGGCTGGCCATCACTGTAACGGCAAGCATATATGAAGTTAGGGTTCGTGCAGCAGCATGTCGGATCATACGAACTACCTATGTTGATGACCTCCTCTTTGCCCCTCTCGTACTGCATTTGTTGACAAAGGTCATCATTCTGCTCTTCAATACTTTCAACCCGTGCCTCCAAGTCAAGGATTCGCTCCCACAACATATCCACGTACCTCACAATGTATCATTCATGGGGAGAATCCATCCATCGCACGAAGTCGCATTTGGGCATCTGTTGGAAAGGAAGGTTAACATCGAAATTGTATTAGTAGTAATACAAAATAGATGATTTCCTAATTGTACCCCTGAGTGTGGCATTGGAAGAGACATCACCCGCCATCCAAATGGCCTTCCGCTACCTAAACGACCACATCCTCCATGTGTCTACATTTCGGCCACACTGGCTGAGCACGCTTATTTGGCAACAAGTGGTAGTTAACGCCGAAGTCCTCCCTTCTTTCGAGCGGAAGGTCTCCCTTTGGTGACCCATGTTAGACTGGCCCCTCGGCGTCTGCCATGATATGTTACTCTAGGATGGAAAAGGTAGTTCTTCCTACTATCAAGGGTTGGGGCAGGCATTTTATAGCCCGTGGGGTGTCACGGTGTGCTTTATGACAAACCGTATCATGTGCAACCTTTGTGCAGTGACTACACCAGACGGGGTAGATTTGTGCAGCGACAAGACCACACGGGGCTGCTTTGGATAGCGACAAGACCACACGGGGCAGCTTTGCGTAGTGAGAGACCAGACGGAGCAGCTTTGCGTAGCGACTACACCTGATGGGGCAGCTTTATACAGCGACAAGACTACACGAGGCAGCTTTGTATAGTGACAAGACCACACGGGTAGCTTTGCATAGTGGCAATACCAAACGGGCTAGGTTTTCATAGTGATAAGACCAGACGAGATAGTTTTGTACAGTGACTAGACTAGATGGGGCAGCTTTATGCAGTGACAAGACTACATGGGGCAGCTTTATGCAGCGACAAGACTACATGGGGCAGCTTTGCACAGCAACAAGACCACACATGCCAGCTTTGTGCAGCGATAAAACCAAAGGGTGCAGCTTTGTATAGTGAGAAGACCAGACTGGCTAGCTTTCCGCCAGCATTTTTTCCAAAAGACAAAGCAACACTCTGCCTCACAAGCTACTCACATGAAATAAACCATATCATGCCAACGCTTTGGCTTATAAAAGGAGGTGATAGAGATTTGAGAGAGAACACTACACAGCTAAACCCGACACTACACCAGAGCTTGCTTCACCACGTCGGGATGAACAAGAGGTAGAATAAGCAATAGGACAAGATGATGAAGCAATGGGAGTAGACCCACGAACTAGCAAGGTCTGCCGCTGCCCGCGAACAACAAGCAAGAGTTGTTGCGGCCTAGGCCGAACAAGCGGAGCGTGCTAGGAGGTCAGCTCCCTGCAATGACGTCACCTGTAGAAACAACCCCGTCCCGAACATTCCAACTGAGCATTCACCACAACACCCACCCAAGGGGGAGATGCCACCTCGATGTTGGTGTAGGGACCCGTGCAAATTCTTCAAGTCTATGCAGCGCCTCAACCTAGGTATACATTACTGGGGTTGCACAAACTACTCCAGTGACTATCTCGACCGCCGTCGGGACACGACCAGCTATCGGCAGCCGGTAAGGACTAGTTACAGTGTGTTCCCCTACTATTTCTCCTTTAAAGTGTGCACTAACAACCTCTCCCATCTACCCATAATCACTGGAACCCCTGTGTGGCTACTGCAAGTGGATCGACCTTGAGATCCACCCACATGACTAGCGGGCTCTCGATTTCGAGGAGTGGAATGTCAAAAGAACCTGTAAGATCCGAGAGGAGGAGCACCGCAATGACGAGCAAACTGAGCATATACATCAGGAGATGAATGCTCATCTCGAGGCGAGCACACACAGGGAGCGCGAGGCTCGTGACACAGAGCGCAAGAAAAAGAGGGAAATGGTGGCCAAGGCAAAAGAGGCCACCGAGGAGTTCAATGTCGGGCTCGCAAGGAAGGGGAAATGGACCCGGTCCACGTAGTAGGTTGGGCCATCCCAAACTAACTAGCCCCCTGAAGGTTGAATTTAGTTCCATTCAAAAAACGCACATATGTGTCGTAAGAGTAGTTCGGTTTGTTGCATCATGCATGATGCTCTTTCTTATGCATGTTACCAAACCTTACACGTCGTGTTACTCCCAACTTTACTATGAAGCCCATTTTAATTTGGATAAGCTATTTCCTCGTCTTTTTGCATTCAATTATTCGTGTAGCAAGTCATCCAACAATATTAACAAACAAGTTCTCCTCCGTGTATGAATTCCAAGTTATATCACAATAAAACTTACCTTCATACTGACTAATCGTTGTTATTTCAATCATTCTTAAAAATAAATTCATGAAATTTCTTGCACTACAACAACATATGACGATTGCAAACTGTTATTACGAATCTAATAGATTATCTATCATTCATAATCTATGAAAATCACAAATGGATCAACCGATATTGCCTCGTAGTTGCCGTAGGAAAGGGTTGTTTGCAGTCGCTGAATAGCCGAGCGACTACAAATGTACTCGCCGAGCCGTTAGGCGACAGCCTCCATTCGCCAACTACCGGGCGATCGAACTGTCGCCAATGGCCCACAAACAACTTGTGCATCGCGTGGCGTTGGGTGATAGGTTCGATCATGTGGTTCGGTGATTGGAAGTTATTTCTGTAAGAAAAATTGTTTCCACAGGTATATTTCTATTATTTCGAATAAAATATGGATTATTTACAAAAAAATTCGGACATGCCCCCTATGGCTTTATTGCAACCCATGAACTCTATCACTAGGGCCTGCCCTCTAGTTGCAATATGTATGTATGTATATGTATCAATACATGGTGAATGAAGCCAAATTAATGAAATCACGGGTTGGTTTTCTCGACCCAGTTTGGTCTCCATGGATATCATCGAGGAGGACGCATCCTTTATTAAAATTACATTACGAAGGCATTGGAGGGTCACAGTGACAAGGAATTTATACTTATGCCCTATAACTAAAGATAAGTGCTACACTAGTGACTATACTTGTTGATTTGTATTTTATAAGCAACATGAACTTAGGTTTAATAATCTTGATATACCTGTGTAGGTTCCACTAGATTCTAATTGAAATTATACCAAAATAGAACATGGTAATACACCTTGATTCTCTAAAGAAGAACAAAATCGACTACACAATTGTCCAATAAGTAATCGACAAGTAAACACATTTTTCCATAGATAACTCTATTGTAGCCTTACCTTCCTTTCCAATGACTAAGGCTAACTTTTTGGAATCACGTAGGTCGCTCACCACGTACGTTGCAAAGGTACGGAAATCTAATGGAGGGATCGACGCCCTCGATACGTTCTAGATTTCCTAGTATTGTCTAGTACACATTAATCATATATAACACTTCATAGTAATGCCTCTCGAACTAACAAATTCTATTTTGCAGTGCCACCAACAGCTACCGGGTAACAATACCTATGGATTCTATGTTTGCCACAACATGCAACTATTCATCGATTCCGCGAAGAACAATGATCCTTAGGTTTGTCAATTTTGCGATAATTATTTCATACTTATCAATTTATATATGTATGCATGACATTGATATTCCTACCGACAGGTTCCGTCCATGGCTACAACTACGTTGGAACAGGCCGACCTCAAACATATTCGAGGATAATATACGTACTTCTTGATGTCTAAAGTTATAAAAAAGATGGGGAGTTTAACAATGTAGAATGAATTTCACTGTGATAAGATTGAGTTTAATTGTTCATGTGTGTATTTATTTATGGATGGATAATTTATTTTATTTCTGTTAATTGATTTGTGAAATTGATGTTCTTGTTTCTGAAATGAATAAATGCGAATTGGATGTATATATACTATGTTGATCTGCTTGTTTCAAAGGACATGACTAGCATTTTCTAAAGCTAGCCAACAAACATAAATAGATTTAGGAATAGAAAAAAATATCACAGACGGTTATGAACTCTAACCGTCTGTGATATATGGTTTATCACAGACGGTTTCAACTGCAAACCGTCTGTGATATTAATATATCACAGACGGTTTCTACTAGTCAACTATCACAAATAGTTTTTAGTAAAACCCGTTTGTGATAGTCTGTATCATAGATGGTTCTGAAGTCATCTATGATGACCTTATATCATTACTGACCCATAAACTTAAACGGCTGACGAAACCGTCTGTGATAATCTTTTCTACAGTAGTGTACAGTGTAAAATAAGTCAGCTATAATGCTAAATAGTAAAAAATAATTCATAAGTCATAAGAAAACCCAAATGAGCAGCGCCGCACTTCTTGATTACCCAGGGATACCATCGTAACATATATCAAGTGTTGTTGCCTGTTGAATGTAGTGGTGGTGTTTAATTAGTGACAGTTGGTGGTGGTCACACGTCAAACTAGTACTAATGCCGAAAGAAGAATACAATTGTGAAACTAGTACTAGTCGTGGCACCTACCATAAAATTCTTACATTGGACTATCATCTATTGCAGTATGCAAAACAAAACTGCGTTCAGATTGATCTTCCAGCCATCAAGCTCATGGATGTTGGAAATTTTATGTGGCTTTTAATATTTATTATGGTTATTATCTATTTTTACTTAGTGTGGAATTATTTATGTTATTGATGCAAGTGATAGAAAATATTTTGATGTAGAATTTAACTCGAGGAATTAATACTCGGTGCCGAGGATGACTGTGCTGGAATATAGTAGACATATTTATTGAGATTAAGTCTGATGGAATTTGATATGCATGCATTTATTTAACCTGGGCACAGCACAGGACGGAATAGCTGGATTTGTTATGCGGGATCGGCTCTACAAGCTGTTGACCCACATGATCAGATTGGAATTGATCTCACAAACAATCTGATCATGGCATATGACTCACACATGTGTGTTTGGGACTAATATATTTTAGACCCATAAAACTAGCATGTCTGATCGTGGTTGGTGACATTGTTCATGAGTCTCACGGGATACCGGAAACATGTAGGTCACTTTGGAACATCTGGAAGTGAAGTCTATAAATAGGCCCATACTCTCTAGCCTCATTATGCATTGTAAGCGATACCATGAAAAAAACAAAGGAATAGAGGATAGACCAAAAGTCTCTTCAAAATTAATCTAGGATTTTTAAAAAAACTAACATTTATATGAGAGCCAGGATTTCATAGTTCGTCAGACGGGGTTCTTCTCGATTCGGTATCGCCTCCTCGGCGAATCTTAGCCAAGACGGACTCCGCATCATCGCCTCGGTCCTCAGACGGCGTGCGTCGTGGGTCCTCGGTCTTCGTCTCTCTCGCACGGCGCGTCTGCAGTATTGCCGGGTCTCAAGGCATCACGTGGTGCCAATCTCCAACTCCTCCATCAATTAGGGCATCTGCAATGGTCTGAGTCAGCTAGCTATATGCATGTACACATCAGCATATATCCTATATGGAGGAAAGAGAGTATGCAAAAAAATCAAGCCAGCTCTTCCTTAAGCACTAGTCTATAACGCCAAACGAGACAGTATCTATAAATTCTATGTGTGCATGTAAGCATCAAATAGATATCCTTATAGATAGTTCTTTCGAATGCTAGTTTTAGTGTGTATTATATAAATAATGTGAAAATCTTATAGTTAGTTGTTAGTTATAACTATTGCAGATGCCCTTAGCGCCAGCGCGTGGAGCAAGGAACTCTGCATGCAGATAGATCAATGCTCTTTCCGTGCAAGAGATCCTGCATGCACTTCTTCACGTGATCAAGATTCAAGTCATTATCCATCAAATCTCGGTCTACGTGCATTGGAAGGAAGTTACTGCGGGAAGCAAATTCTTTGATTTTCCATCAGATCTCAGGGGCGTGCCCTCACGATTGGCTCACGCAAGCAGCGCACGTGGGAAGCTTCGGCGGAAAAGACGCTTGAGCTCGACGGCGAGCCATCCACAGCAAGCATGCGCGTCAAGTCCTCGGATATCTCTGGCGGTAAATTCTTCAGTCCCACCTAAACTGCAGTAACATTTTTTTTTCCGGCGATGGCAACCAACAGTGTATTTTCCAAACTGTTTAGATCTTGCAAACTAGATGACTCAAATTTTACGGTTTAGAAAAGAAAAATTATATTTTTACTTTCAGCTGAAAACATAGATTATATCATAGACAAAAATAAACCGGAAGAGCCAGAAAAGGATGCTACTATTGAGGAAAAGGAAAATTATGCAGAAGAATATGAGAGCTGGATTAAGGATAATCAAAGGGCTAGTATTTTTATGTTGGGGTGAATGACTAATTCTTTGGCTGCTGAATATGAGAGTGAATAGAATGTGCAAAAAATAATGCGTAGCTTGAAACATGATTTTGGAGAAGTGTCTCTTATTAAAATGCTTAATCTTGTTAATCGCTTTCTCTCTATTAAGATGTCTGATAGCATTTCAGTTAATGAGAGATCATGTGGAGATGATCCCATGTTTGTGATGAGTATTTGACCCTTGGTTGAAAGAAAATTGAGTTTGCTTTGGGCTTCTTATGCGAAGTCTTAGCCCTGGCCGATGTCCAAGTCGTGTACGACCGCTCCCTGGCTCGTACGACCATGTAGGATGCCATACGACCACGTTTGGTCGTGGTCGAAACTCGTTCCGGTGCGTACGACCACGTTGAGTGCTTTCGGGTTGCAGTCGAGTGGCGTACGACCGTATTGAGAGTGATCGGAAGGTCTTACGACCACGTTGAGCATATTCGGGTCCCGTACGACCACAATGTGGCGTCCCCGGCGAATTTGAACGTGATCAGAAGTCTATCGGGTAGCGTACGACCATGTTGCCGAGTATCGGGTTGCGGTCGAGCGGCGAACAAGTGGTCAGAAGGCGCTACGACCACGTTGGTCGTGTTCGGAAGGCCTTTCGACCACGTTGAAGGTGATCGGGATCCAGCCAAAGGCTTACGACCACGTTGAAGGTGATCGGGATCCAGCCGAAGGCTTACGACCACGTTGTGGCACTCGGGAGCGTACAACCACGTTGTACCGGTCGGAGTTTCGACCACGTTGTGGCGCGTGGGTCTACGACCACGTGGTGCGATTCGACCACGTTGTCGCGTGGGTCTTCGACCACGTTGTGTGGTCAGTGCATCGACCACGGTAGCTCAGGTTTGAACGTGGTCGGTAGTCGTGGTTTGGGTCTACGACCACGTTGTATCGCCTGGTGTTCGACCACGTTGTGTGCTACGACCACGTTGTGGCGGTCGGATTCGACCACATGGTCGGCAGAATGACCGTGGTCGGCGGAGTCTATTCAAACCGGTTGTATGGTCTCTTGGGATGTCCGATTATGGTGGGAATCGGTCGGTTGGGTTCCTTGTGATGTTGTGAACCTTGTGGATTGGTTGGTTCACCATTTTGACAAGGTTTGGTTAAGTCTAATCTCTATGGAAAAGAGACTTGAGCTCTGTGAGCTGGGTGAGTGTCATTTTATGTGTGGATCAGTGCTATGTGATGGTTTTTGTTGTCTTTGATGGTTACAGGTACTGCGAGACAAGTCTTGGTGAGGCTTTGGAGAGGTCGGGACTAGACATGGGAGATGTTGAGGTCCAGAACGACGTGGAAGCCGAAGAGGACGTGGTCTTGCCAGGTGGTCTAACCTCATGGACAGCAAGGCAAAGGGGGAAGCTTCGGGAGGCAGTTGGAGGGCATTTTGGAGAAATGCCAAAGTCTGCAAAGGGAAGCTGTGTCCTCTGGGAAAGCGCTGTGACCACTGGAGAGTTGGTGGTGCAAACGGGCAAAGTGTTAGGCCGTTGCCTGAGAGGAACGGGTAAAGCACTGGAGGCCTGCAAAGCGCCACTGCCACTCTGTAAACGGGTTGTCGTGTGGAGACCCGTTAGTGAGAGTATAAATAGAGGAGAGAATTCAGAGCGAGTTGAGGTTGTCCCCTGAGTTGCTCTGAGCGTTTTCTTTCTACTTGTGTGAGTTGTCTCTGGGTAGAGCATGGATGCTCATGTACCTCCGATGGAGTGGCTGTAGAAACCTCCATGATCAATCATTCATCTGTTTATATCATTCTGAGTTTATCTTGCTTAAGATGTTTTGATTAATTCTTTTGTGCTCTCTCTTCTTCTTGATTTATCGTATTTTCTTTGAGAGTTGGCCTGTATTTGACTTGCTCGAATCGGAAGTTGTCTTCTGTTGTTTACCAAGACCATTCCCGAGAGCAAAGAGCAAATCAGAGAGAAATCCGAGTTTTGTGGTTCTGCCGCCTGAAAACCTTTGCTCTGATTTTTGACTTTGTTTTTCTCTCTGACCGTTGGAAAGACTTTGGAGATTCTTGGTAAATTCACTTCTAGAGATCTCATACTTGTTAGGATTTAAGTTTCATGCTTTTTGTATCTCTGAGCAAAAAGTTCTTCTAGTTCTTCCTTTGCGGTCGTGCGCCCGACAACGCAGTAATTACTGTGCAATCTTCGTTTTCGGTTTTTCGTCTGCGCTGTTTTGTCTCGGTTATCGACCACGAGTTGGCGATCGACTAAGCCGTTGTGCTCTTCTCTGTTTCGATTTCGAGATTTGGTGCTCGGTTTTCCAACCACAATGAAATCTCTTGATCAGTGGTCACCGCTGCTGTGTGATTTTCGACCACAGTCATTCTTTTGATTCGACCACCTCAGAGATCGTTCGACTACGTTTTTTTCTCTGTTTTCTCTCAGTCTTCAGTGAGCCATCAACCCTTTTCTTCATAGCTGTATAGCTATTGGAGAAAAGACTGGTGTGAATTTTTAGACAGTTTTAAAGGCACCATTCACCCCCCCCTCTGTTGCCATTTCGATCCTTCAGTTAATGAGCATCTCAATAAACTCTGTGTTTTAGCGGAGGAATTAAAAAATGTTGGCTATCCTTTTTTGAAAAAGTACAGGTCATGGTTGTTCTAAACTTTTTGCCAAATTCATGGGAACAATTTAAGATATCTTGTTGCCATTCTGAAAGGATACTTAATATGCGCACTCTGAGGCATCATTTGTTTATGGAAGAAGATAGAAAACTCTCTCAGTGAATGGAAAGAAATACTTCTGAGTTACACCTTGGAGAGGAAAAAGGCAATAATAAAAGGAATTGGCAAAAGAGGAAGTCTAATGGTGATTTGAGATAAAAGTTTAGCAAGAAACACGATCGGGATGATCGTGAAAATTATAACTCTTTTCAGAGGAATAAAAAGTACAAGAATTTTAAGTGTCACAACTGTGGTTAGTATGGGCATTTCAGGGCCGACTACAAGAAAAAGAAGCAGAATGAGCAAAGGAATCAAAACAATCAACCAACTGAGCGTAAAGGTAATTCTTCGCCTAATGGTATGTCTAATATTTTTGTATGCACTGAATCTTTACTTGCTACTACTTTTTCAAATAGTTGGATTGTCTATTCTGGTGCTACTTCTCATATTACTAGAGATAATAGAGATTTCACTTCTATGCAAACAATTCTAAAGGGAAATAAGTATATCTTCTTAGGTACTAATGCTAAAGCTGATGTATTTGGAATTGGAAATTGACGCGGATACGCTCATGTCTTGCACTTCTCAGTTAAATATATTATTTAACTGGAAGGAATTATTGAGCCACATTAAATATTATCAGGTGAACTCTAATTTAATTGGGTCTTTAATTATTATATTTAGAGATACGGAATTACTACTATTTTATTTAATTATATACAGGCCCATACTTGATCTGTACAAGCGTAAAATGAAGATGTGCTTAGAAGGTCTCGTCAACACTAGCGTATCGTCCATCACTTCGAGTGTACAAGATGGTGAGGACATCACGATTGGAACGATTACGCGAGCACAAGCTAAAAAGATTAATCAACAGGTGAACTCGCTCCTAATTAAATTTGGCTTTAATTTATATGAGAATTGGCTACTATCTAATGCTAGTATTTTAATTGGTCTTAGGTTTTTACATAAGGAGATGTTAGAATACGAAAGCCAGAAGAAATCAGCAGAGCAAAAAAATCATGTACACGACTGGAACGATTACGCGAGCACAAGTTAAAAAGATTAATCAACAGGTGAACTCGCTCCTAATTAAATTTGGCTTTAATTTATATGAGAATTGGCTACTATCTAATGCTAGTATTTTAATTGATCTTAGGTTTTTGCATAAGGAGATGTTAGAATACGAAAGCCAGAAGAAATCAGCAGAGCAAAAAAATCATGTATGTGCATGTGAGCCAACAAAAAAAATGCATGCATGCATGCTAAAGTAATGGAAGAATTATCTAGTCGCCACTATGCATGCATGTCTCGCGAAGAAGGCAATCACGTGAGGAAAAAGCCAAGGCATTAGGCATGGAGTCAAATAATAATGCATGCAGAACATCACGTCCAAGCGGTGATTAGTCGGCATCATTAGGCAGTCATTAGTTTTTTTTATTATTATTTCTTTTGTTGCGTGCGAGACGTGGTTTCGGATGAGTTGTTGACAGGAGCCGGTCACACGTTTCCTTTTTTTTTCCCCTTCGAGTCCGAATATGGCGGGATCTGTTAACTGAGTACGACTCGGTTTTCCTCGTCCGCCTGGTGAAGCCGGCCGGGGTGCGTGAAATAAAAGCCGAGTAGGTTGTTTTGTAAAAGGGACCACGATAATGAATCTATTATTTTTTTTAAAAGCTATACGCTTATTCTTTCTAGGATTTAGCATATGATTGTAATCTAGAAGAGAATCAGACGTTCTTCCCCGTCGTTTTTGTGATTCCTTGTAATTTGCGGAGCGACGACACGTCTACTTGGTGGTCGGGTAGACGTGATCACGAGCGTGTGGTTCGGCGAATTCTTTTGTCGCAGGTTGCTGTTCTAACAGTGGTTGCCGCCATCGATTCGTCAGGTTGCACGGATCCAAATTATCTCCATGGATCCTACGCCGTGAAAATCGGGCAATCCCCGCATCATCTTGGTATCAGACCGCTGGGTTGACATGGTAGGATTATTTACCCTTAGCTAGTATCATGCAAGGGCTCCACCACCCACCAAGGGCCGTCTTGCTACGCCGCCACACGAACGGGCGGCAAAACCACCAACCACCCCGACTCCGATGGCTCCAGGAGGGAGTGCGGCCTTGACACTCAGGGGTATCCACGGCAGAACCCTGACCCCACCCCCACACAGACTCCGCCGGCATCATCGACTTCGCTGAACAATCGGGTCCCAAGCCACATTCGGCAGCGGGCTCGGCCCCGCTCCCTCAGCATGACGGCAGGCTTCGCCGGCAAGGAGCAGTCCTATCCAGGATCATCTAAGGTCACAGGCCGCAGGGACAGAGCGGGCCAAATGACTAGGGGCCTGTTCTTTTCGGCTGCGGCTTATGGCTTTTGGCTGAATTTTTTGAATTTTTGCTGTTTACGGTACAGATTACGGAAAAACAGATACTCGCTTGCAATTTTGATAGGTACAGATGTTGGGCTTTTAACGTGTAGATCGTTTAACCTGTAGACCCCATCTTGAAAAAATACTCCGTTTGAAAGTTAGGTACTGTAGCAAAAGCCAAAAGCCGCTGGCTTCGGAGGAAAAGAACAGGCCTTAGGCAACATGGTTTCGGCCTATGAAGCCCTTCATCAAGAGAGGCTCCTGTTGTAGGGGTGACCCCCACCTAAACCCAACCGACCTGCTAGGACGCTGTAAGGCACAGAATGGGACATGTACAATGATGTATATACCCCTATGGGGGATATTTGGGTGCAAGGGTATAGTTGTAAAACGCTTTTCATGTAACCGTATATATATATGGAATCCAACCAAGGGGAAACCCTAGAGGCATTGTTCACCCAACTCTTCACTACCATCTCTCTCTGTTTGGTCTGTAGCCATAACACTGGACATTGGGCTGGCGATTTCAGTGGAATTATATCCATTATGCCTATCCTAGTACGCATTTTATTTGGATATGGCAATATAGTTTGATTTTATTTCCCTAATTATATTTTCTAGTGAGTTGGTGCACATTGCTTGGAGAAAAGCATAAACTTTGTCGTTGCATTAACGAATATGGGTACGCATTCATTGCTTTGGAAGAGTTATGTGTTGTGATATGTCATTTATTAGAAGTATTTACGATTTTTCAGTAGTTATTTTTTATATTTAGTTATTTATTTGTTGGTATATATGGTGGGCTGTAGACAAATATAGCAAAACAAAAGAGAGTGGTATGATACATTATTAAAGTTATAATTATAGTCTTACATGATATTTTTGGCAACATAATTTATTATCAAGAACAGTACATTAAATATAAATACTTAATGTGAATTATGGCGGTCAAAAGTTTGCACTGTAAAGAGATTAACAATTTCACTTTCATCGACAGGGCACATGAATCAACATGCCAGCTTCTCACATTTTCAGAATCGCACTCCCAACCAGCAACTCCATAAATACTGAAGGACCGGCAAGCGAGTACTAGATCGTCTCCTTAGGGTCACTCATTTGGGTTTAAATTTATGGCTTTTAGCTTTTTTTTATTGTTTAGACTTTATTTTACACTGTAATTAATGTTACCATTTTTAATGTAATTAAATTTTTAAAAATTTAAAACAGGTTATCACATCACAGACAATACAAAGAAATATAGAGAAAAAAAGCCTAAAAATCAGAAAAAATAAATGTAAGGAACTAAAACGTCGAAGCTAAAAATCAAAACTGAAGTTGAAACTAGAAGCGTCTGCATATAGGGGTGGAAAAAAAGCTCGTTGGTGAGGTTTGTTGGCTCAGTTCAAAATTGCTTCAATTATACTTATTAATTGGTTAAATATTAAAATGAGTTGATTTCAAATGAATTTGAATTTTGCTCTAGCTCGGCTCAGCTCGGTTTGTTGACTCGTTTCTAAAAATATTTTTAAATTATATGTAAAATAATATTAAATTAAACTATGTTAATTTTAGAGAAAGCTCAATAAGACAAGACGTTGGCTTGCATAGCTTGCTAGATCCTTTAGTGCTTATTCTGGTCGTCCTCGTACCTGGATGGAGCCCCACGTCAACATGGACAGGGCACTTCAACATCACACCGTCCACTAAATGCCTAGTCTTCTCCGCATTTCCGTTTTCCAGGGTCCAACTCCGAACTCGCAATTCCCACTCCACTTGCTCCGCACGAATCCTCCTTGCTTTCTCCACCGAAACTTTTTTTTAAAAGAACTACATTTTTATTCGATATAAATTATTTTTAGTTAAAATCTATCGGTTACGGTTAAAAATCATAGTGCATATGAACCGGTCCAAATGCACCTGTCAACCGCCCAATAAATGCCATCGTGTCAGTTCACCGGGCCTGCACTTAATTTTACTAACTAGTTGGCAGGTAGCATCCGCCCTGGGCCGCGCTTCCGAATATGGTTCAAGTTTTCAAATATGGTTTAAGTTTTTTAAATCCGAATTGAATGTTCTCAGCTAAAAGTTTTAAATCCGTATTGAAAGTTCTGAACTGAAAGTTCAAATTCAAATAGAAAGCTTCCAAATATGAGTTCAAAGTTCTCAGTACCATAATAAAATATTTCTTTGTTGTCACGGAAGATTTTTGAAGTATGTTGTACATCTTTTATCATCAATTTAAGATTTTAGATGAATTAGCTGATGAATATAATTTAATATGTTATTAGAGCCTACACGTGAATATGCTCCGTCCTAAAGTTTTCGTGTGAATCGGATTCAGCGTACAACTCAATAAAGATTAACGCAATGATTTGATGGATAATGTAAACACAAGCTGCTTGCCGACGTATAGCTGCAAACGACACAATATATTAATGATGCGAATGGGCTGCTTCGTGCTTCCTGTTCATCACAGTCTCTTCCTGCTATGCGCTGCAAGCTAGCGAATCGCACGGGAACACGCGCACATTCGTGCAGTGATCATTCCCCGTACCGTATGGCTTTACTGCAATCCATCGTCTCCCAAAATCCCACCAAGCGACATCTCGCACTCTACCACCATGGTTTACCCTCCAGTTGCAATTTCATTCTTAAAAAACTAGAAATCTTGGGAGGTGTCATGTCGCTGTTTGATCTTTGTTCCCCTTAATTCCTGCTTGGGCTTCTTGATAATCCAGGGATACCATCTTGAAAATATATCGTGTTGTTGCTTGTAGAATGTAGTGGTACTATAGTAGTGTTTAGGTTCCGCCGGTTTTGGTTTAAATTTCTGACTTTTAACTTATTTTTTATATACATAAATTTCTTCTTTTTCTAGTTTTTTGGTTTTTTTAGCTTTTTTACTGGTTCTTTTTTCTGTATTCTCTTGTATTGTCCATGATAGGTTAACCTATTTTTTCATTTTAAATTTTTTTAAAATTTAGTTACACCAAATAAGCCACCATCAACTACAGTGTAATTTCAGTCAGTTACAGTGCAATTTCAGTCATAAACTAATTTATTTCAGTCCAACCGAACAGCACCTAAGGTACACAGGCCAACCCAGCTTAGTGACATTTGATGGTGCCACAGGCCAAACTAGTACTAGTGCCGAAAGAAGTATGCAGTAGTGAGAAACTAGTACTAGTGCCGAAAGAAGTATGCAGTAGTGAGGCTGAAAAGCTTTGACTCCAACCTTTCGAGTGACTAGGCCCCGTTCAATTCAGTTTGAGCTTTTGACTTCTGACTTATTTTTTACTATTCCTAAATTTTATCTTTTTCTAGTTTTTTGGTTTTTTTGAGCTTTTTTGCCGGTGCTTTTTTCCTGGCACGATCGATGCCGGATATCCCTCCGTGATCTCTGTTTCCATAAATCACTCGAGGATATTCCCTGGACCTGGCTATATACATGTACCGCGTGTATTGATCAATCTATCTATCGCTTTCCTGCGTGATTCTTCTAACGCTTTTATGGTATCAGAGCAGGTTTCCCTGTGACCCGCTTCCACTAAACCTTGTCTCTTCTGGCAGCCATGGCCGACAGCTCCGCCAATGGTTCGGCCAGCCCTGCCGACCCGAACGCCGTCACCTCTTCTTCCTCGACGGCCGACGCCGCTGCCGTTGCTACGGCCTCCGCCGTCCGTGCTGCCATCCCCGTGCCCTCTGATGGTGAAGATCCGGCCATCCTTGCCGCTTGTAAGGCTGCTGCCTCCGCTGCAGCTGTTGCGGTTCGAGTGGCACTTGCCGTCCCATCGTTGCCTACCTTGGTGTCCAGTGCCCCAGCAACGGCCACCCTCACAGCGCACGTCGACGGCTTGGCCGGCCCGACAGTGGCCGCCCTCCTCCAACTCCTGGCTAGCGCTGGGATCTACCCAGCCAGCGGCGCCCCTACCGATCTGGCTGCGTGACTTCCCAGCATCCCCACCAGTCTTGGCTCGGTAGCACCACCCACCGGCACTACTGCCATCCCCCGCCGGGCTCCCACCCACCGGCACTGCTGCCATCCCCGCCGGACTCCCACGGGTGGCTCGATCGCCTCCTTCGCCGGTTCAGGAGGCCACCTCCCACTCCTCCAGACCGCACCGGCGTCGCCTCACAACGACACTGCGACAGGATAGTGGACGGCCATGTCCACCTCCTTCAACTAGGATCAGTAGTCTCTGGCGAACGCCTTCCACAACGTGACTCTTACTCCGCCACCAACTGCAAATGAGTGGTATATGGACACGGGTGCCTCCTCCCACATGACGTCAGATTCTGGTATCCTCTCCGTTACCCACCCTTCCAATCCCACTACTCCATCTAATATTGTTGTTGGCGATGGCTCCTTGATTCCTGTTACAGCTACCAGCGATATACATTCCCGCTTCTTGCTTAACAATGTTCTTGTTTCGCCTCTCATTATTAAAAATCTCATATATGTTCAACAGTTTGTTACTGACAGTTGGTGTTCTATTGAATTTGATCCTTTTGGTCTTTCTGTGCAGGACTTCCCCACCAAGATTGAGATCGTCAGGTGAAATAGTTTCAGCCGTCTCTACCCCTTCTGCCTTCCGCCTTCCGTCGACCGACCTTGTTGCACTTACCACTGGTGCCGCCTCCTCCATCGCCTCCTTGTGGCACCGTCGCCTCGGTCACCTTGGCCATGAGTCTCTCTACCGTTTAGCTGCTTCCTCAGCCATTTCTTTTAATAAACATACTTTACCATCCATATGTCATGCTTGTCAACTTGGTCGCCATGTTAAACTCCCTTTTGCTACATCTCATTCTAGAGTTGTAGACAATTTTGATCTCATACACTGTGATTTGTGGACATCTCCTGTCGTTAGTGTGTCTGGCTTTAAGTACTACCTCGTCATTCTAGATGATTGCTCTCACTATTTGTGGATGTTTCCTCTCTGCCTTAAGTCAGATACATTTTAGACTCTCTCACATTTTTTCTCATATGTCCGAACACAGTTCTCCCAATCGATCAAGAGCGTCGAATGTGACAACGGTCGTGAATTCGACAACTCCACCGCACGCACCTTCTTCCTCACCCACGGTGTTGTACTACGCATGTCGTGTCCCTATACCTCCCGCCGCCGGCGTCTCGTTTCAGGCCGGGCCTTCGGCCTGTTTTCTTTCTTCGGCCGATCGGCCCACTCGGCCCGTGTTGTTGGCTTAAGAGGCCAGGTTAGGGTTTCCCTTCGCGAGCTTTGCTAGTGGTGGCGGCATGCCGGCCTGAGCTGCGGCTAGCCGAGCAGAGCAGACAGTGTGCGGGCCCACGCGTGAGGAGAAGCCGTCAGATGCGGGCAGCAAGCTTCGTGGCGGCGCGGCGGCCACCATGCGAGCGGGCGGCGGGCGGGCGTGGTCGGCCGTCAGGAGGTTCGAGAGGCGCGATCGGCGCCCGTCGCGGGCCGAGGCAACCGGCGGCGCTTGACGGCGCGAACGGCGACGTTTCACCGCGGAGCCGGCGATTGGCACTTCAGGCGATGGAGCACAAGTGACCGACGACTTGGTCAGCGTCGGCGGCGGCGGCGGCGTGGAAGCGGGCGGCCCCAAGCGATCGGTCAAGCGGCCGGCGGTGGCTTCTACTGCACATCAGGCGTCTTGCGCGGCGCATGGGGAGGAGGTCCAGTGACGTGCAGACCCAGCAACTGCATGGATTTTTTTCTTTTTCAATCTACAGTGCAATCAACATCTACTCTGTCATGAAATCTACTGATCGACATTGTGCCGGCGACTTCAAGTCTACCCGCGGTAGATTAGAGCTTGTGCCATAGAAAATAATCTAGAAAGTGAAATCTGCGAATTTAAGGTGATTTAGATACAGACAATTCAATCTACTAATGCTTTAATAATTACCTTCGATTCACCGGAGCGATTCATGCTGATAACGTGTTGAGGAACCATCACTGGCGACCAGTCTGATCGATTTATCTGCTTATGAAAAACCAGATCAATTACTGAAGATAGAAATAGCAGATTGAAAATACAGAGAGATAGAGAGAATTCTTAGTCTTTCTTTATTGTTTTCTTTCTGATTCCATATACAAAATAATCAATAATACTCTCTATTTATAGTCTTAGTAGTGAGATACCCACTATGGATCACGGTTTCAAACCTAGTCCGAAGTTTCTTAACACCATAAGTATGGTGGTTGGTGGGCTGTTCCATTCTGCAGGACCGGCGTGCAAGTGGGTCCTCGATCGTCTCCTATAATTAAAAGCGTCTTCATGGCTTGCTGAACCCTTTGCTGCTGGTTCCGGTTGTCCTCGCACCTGATGAAGCCCCGCACCAACAGAAAAATGCATTCCGTCCGGTTGTCCTCGCACCTGATGGAGCCCCGCACCATGGCCCCCGAAAAAAGAAGAAGAAAAATGCATTCCGTCGCCGCCCAATAAACGCCACCGTGACAGTTCTCCAGGTGCGCACTTAATTTTTCTAATTAGTTGGGAGGTAGCATGCGCGTATAAAAAGCCGTCAGCTGCGTGGCTCCAACCTCGCTGCAATATCGATCGGGTGCCTGCACACCGTCCGCCACCGCACCGGCCGGAGATGTGGAGGCTCAAGGTCTCGGAAGGGGGCGGGCCGTGGCTGCGGTCGGTGAACAGCTTCCTCGGTAGGGCGGTGTGGGAATTCGATCCCGACCTTGGGACGCTGGAGGAGCGTGCTGAGGTTGAGCGGCTGCGCCGAGAGTTCACCGAGCACCGCTTCCAGAAGAAAGAGTCTCAGGACCTCCTCATGCGCATGCAGGTACACAGATTATACACATTTTAATTGGTGACATTTGGTGGTGTCACAGATCAAACTAGTACCAGTGCCAAAAGAACTATGCAGTTGTGAGACTGAAAAGCTTGTCACCGCAACCTTTCGAGTGACTAGTACAAATATGCAGAACAATTGAAACCTCGCACAATTTTTGGAGTGTGTTGCCCAGAAAAAAATGGACCCCCAACAATTACAATCACTCGTTGTTTGGCAGTGGTGTAGCTCACAGTTCTAGATGTGTATTTTTGAAATTCCAGTTGTATTAATTGTTGATTACGTTCGTCGTAAATCTGGGCTTTAAATAATAATGGCACCTACCATAAAATTCTTACATTGGACAATCATCTATTGCAGTATGCAAAACAAAACTGCGTTCAGGTGGATCTTCCAGCCATCAAGCTCGTGGATAGTGCAGAAGTCACGGAAGAGATTATATTAGCATCGTTGAGGCGAGCTCTTGGTCAACTTTCTGCTCTGCAAGCACATGATGGACATTGGGCTAGCGATTTCAGTGGAATTATGTTCATTATGCCTATCTTGGTACGCATTTTATTTGGATATGGCACTATAGTCTGACTTTATTTCTCTAATTATATTTTATAGTGAGTTGGTGCACATTGCTAGGAGAAAACATAAACTTTGCCGTTGGATTGACGAATCTGGTTGTTTCTCAAGTACTTTTTTCGTAACTAATTATTATTTTTGGTAATTTCTTCTCAGAAACATTGGTGTGTGTATTGCCTTTTATACATCTTACATACAGTCTTATTGATAAACTTATTTAGTGAGAATTGATGGTTATCTACTCTGCTTAGTGGTACTTTTCGATTAGACACTTCTAGGATGAATTCATCATTTTCCGCTTCATAGAAGTCGTAATTCTTTATATGCCACTTTGGACAGTTTACCATACTAGGACGATTTGGAGCTTTGGACCCTTTCTTCTTCCTCCCTCTTCTTCTCCTCTTTTCTTCTCATTAAGCGGCCATGTCAGATCAACTCTTGCGCATTGACCTCTTCCTCCCCTTTCTTCCCCATCACTTCACCACCCTGTCTCCTCCCACAACCATGATCGCCTTCCATTTGGTACCATTCATTAGAAGATACAATTCGATATATGCGATTCAATATTTGTCGCTCCATATACGGGAGGTGCAATTCAATATTGCCACCTTCTTTTTCCTCTCCCTCCTTCCTCCTCTTTTCCTTTTGCCACGGCCATGGCAGCAATGGACACACTAGGCAGCGGCCCTGTGCTCGATGCGACGGCCAAGGTCAAGCCCCACGAGCTTGCGAACGGGAACAATGAATGCCACTTTTTTCAGAACAAAACATTTATATCAAAGGATTTATGTTTGATTTTGCAGATATTCGCTCTATATGTCACTGGATCACTCAACACCGTCCTATCATCAGAACATCGACGTGAGATATGTCGCTATATTTACAACCATCAGGCATGTCAATATCACTTCTAGTTACTTTTCAATAATAGTATTTGATGTCAAATGCGCATTATTTTTCTATGGCATAGCAAAATATGACAAAATTCCGTATGTAATATAATCCATGTAGAATGAAGATGGTGGTTGGGGCACAGGAGTGTTGGGACCGAGCACCATGTTTGGATCATGCTTAAACTATGTTACCTTAAGGCTTCTTGGTGAGGGGGGTAAGCATGATGCGTTGACCAAAGCGCGTGCTTGGATTTTATCCCGTGGAAGTGCAGCTGCAATACCACAATGGGGAAAGATCTGGCTCTCGGTATGGCATCAAAACAAAACAAACAATATATTATTTTCTGATATATGTATGTTTGTGTGTGTAAATCAGGGCTTCAAAATTGGTATTTGCCTTAGCTATAGTACGTGGATTTTTCATGAAGCAACCTAGATGAGTTTAACCATTTAGTAAGGTAAAATTGGGTACAGGACAACGTGAAATATTGGCATTTTGTCTAGGACACCCCAAAATTGTGCTTTGGTTAGAAGACACTCCTAAAATCGTGACTATTTTCCACAACACACCGCTGCCATCAACGCAACAAGCAAGAGCGAGCAGGTGACAAAAAATGTCTAAGTTGCTCTTGGTGCAATTGTTAAAAAATAAAAAAATCTCTCTCCTCCCTTCACCTTGTAACATTGCAAAATTTTCATTTTTGCCTATCTTAATGTAGAAGTCATTTCTGACTTTTTTGAGAATTTTCTAGAATTATATGGTTTTTAAAGCTTTTTACAATTTTTCTAAATTTAAAAGTATTAATTACGAATAATTAGTGGTTACAGCTAAAAATATTTTATTTGAAAAGTGATTTATTTGGAATCTATGTTTTGTTTTATTTTTGGAGTTAATTTAATAATTTCCTGACTAAGAACATAAGGGGCAATTTGAGCATGTATGAGATACCCTCTAGTTGAAAACACAAAAGAAAATATTATTAGAGGTGCAAACGGAGCAGATAATTTTCGTCCGTCTGACCGGCCGAAAGTTTGCGGAACGAATACCGAAGGGGTAGATGGGTATCTACCACTATCCATGTCCGACTCCGACTCCGAGGAAAAAATATGGAATAGGATACGGGATAAGTGATATCCGTCTGTATATATCTGTATGTCAAGTGATATGAGGAAGTCTGTTATAATTTTACCTAGGAATAAGATAACATATAGGTAGATTGTCACATCTAAACAGGCAGGAGTACTGAGTGTTCTTCCTTTAACATCTCAGTAATTAGTCTCTCCATGTTCACTCTGATTATACCATAGTGTCCAATGTCCTGTGCAAAGAAGTGGATAATTTCTATCTGACCGACCGTCCGAAAGATTATGGAACGGATACGGAATGGAGAAATAGGTATCCGGTATTATCCGTGTCCGACTCCGATTCCGAGGAAAAAATATGGAATAGGAAAACGATATCCGTCTGTATCCACTCCAATTGCACTCCTAAATATTATATTAATAGATCTAGTGTGCTATGGCTAATGGCCAGCATTTTTAGTGTCTTCTAGCCAAACCACGATTTTGGAGTGGCTTTGCCAACATTTATTTTATGGTTTGCTGTAGAGAATTTTTTTCTTTGCGTAACTAGCTTGAACGACTGCAAAGTGAAGTCCAAACATAAATTACATTTCTAGATGAACTTTTGTGTGTATGCATTAGTACAAAACAAGTTATATTGGACGTCTCATCACAGACGGTTCATATGGAACCGTCTATACTTTAATTATCACAAACAGTTCATGATGAAAACCGTCTCTGAAACTATCACAAACGATTAGGTTTAAAAGCCGTCTGTGATATTTCCCATTATAAAAATGGCATTTAATTAAAATCAGTCTATGAAATATCATAGATGATTTTTATTTACAACTGTCTGTGTTTTGCCTATTATCACAGACGACTTTTAGTTAGAATCGTCTATGAAATATCATATATTATTTTTATTTATAACCGTCTGTATTTTGTCCTTCATCATATGAACTACAGAAGCCACTAAGCTAGAACAGATAAGTGTGACCAGTCACTTTTACAAAAGACAAATCCAAGTCAAATTAATTACAAAAGTCCGAAAAAAGAGATGCTCAGATCTTGGTATTCTCGGCTTCGTATGCTTCCTCTTCTACTTTTAGAGTTGGAGGATCAGCGACTGCGTTCTCAAATATCGTGAAGATTGTCCTTGCCCTCTCCACTTCCACCTCTAGCTTGGGAAACCCATAATTTCAAAGAGGATGCCATGATAAGCTTCCTCAGAATCGGCCGCTTCTACTTGATCGACAAGGTTATCCATGTATCTCTCCACTGTCGCAAGATTTTTATCCACTTTGTGCACATTGAAGAGAAGAATGAGGCTGAGGGCGATTTCCCTTTCCAGAGAGGCAACGAGATACCTTCGTCGACGGCGGATGATGAGATCCAGCTGACGGATATTAGTGACTCGAGGAAAGAGAGCAAAGCATGAGCAGAGGAGCTGCTCTAGATGTAAGTTGTTGGCCGCCTGTGTATGATTGCGGTCGAACAACTCATGATGGATAGATGAGAGGAAGGAGATCAAAAGAATATTAGATGCCATTATTGAGAAATCTGGTGAAGAAGATGAGGGAGATGACAGTTTAGAAGAGATTGAGTTTGTGGTATCAAGAAATTGTACACCGCGCTACACATAAAGCCAGAACCGTATGAAAGTTTAAGGGTCGCTTGCATCGAATATCAATAGGCGGGAGTAGAGCGCACATTTTAAGCATTATCACAAACGGTTCATATACCAAACCGCCTCTGATATTGCGTTATCATAGATGGCTCCTATAACAAACTGTCTTTGGTATGTGCATTATCACATATGGTTCGTATAGCAAACCGTCTGTAATAATGCCATGACACCAATCCACGGCATCTCCCCTAGGATTTCGATCTCACCGTCCATTCTCTCCGTATCGAACGACAGACACCGGTTCCTCCCACCTATCGCCCCTTATTACTCCCCTTCTCCCTTCCCACCGGCATGTATGCGTGAGTTCCACCGGCTGGTCCTAGTTCATCCACTCCTAACTTATTCCTGTATCCTCTCCTCGACGACGCCGACTACCGCCGCGCGCTAGCTCCTCCTCCGATTATGACACTACAGTTCACTGCACAAGACACTCTTGTCGTAAGTGTCGTAAGAGTGTCTTGTGTAGTGTCACCATCGTGACACAAAGGTGACGCTACCTCCGCCTCTCCTTCATTGCCGGTGATATCCGCCATCAGATCCCTTCCCCTCTCTTCCTTGATGCTTTAATATGAAATTACAAAATTGATGGATGGCTAGCTAGGGTTTCGGGTTCGTGTACATCTTACGGTTCCCTCCCCTCTCTTATGGTTCACTAGGTTGTTTAATCTTGTTCACTGTGATTCACTTGTTAATTGTCTCCAACTACAACAGGCCGAGCTTAATTGTACATGTGTGTATTTGTTCATGGATAGTTAATTTATTTCATTTCAGTTAATTGATTTGTGAAATAGATGTTCTTGTTTCTAAAATGAATGTGAAATGGATGCTATGTTTCTACTTGTTTCAGAGAGCCTGGCTAGCATTTCCTAAGGCTAGCCAACAAATAGAAATAGATTTAGGAAACAAAATAATATCACATAGACAGTTTGTAATAGAAACTATCTGTGATAATAAATCATAGACGGTTTCAACTATGAATCGCCTGTGATAAACCATATATCACAAACAGTTTCTACTAAAAACCGTCTGTGATAGTCAACAATCGCAGTTGGTTTTTAGTAAAAACCGTCTGTGATATTTTGCATCACAGACGGTTCTAAAGCCGTTTGTGATGACCTCATATAATTACTGACCCATAAACTCAGACGGCTAATGAAACCATCCGTGATAATGTTCCTGATCCGTCTGTGATGACGTTTTTCTGCAGTAGTGATGTATGTGCTGGCTCGTTAAAAAATCAGCATATAGATTAAAATTCATTAAAACCTTTGATATTTGATGGTATTTTTAATTGAAATGTGTTTCATTTGAATTATCATGGCATGGTGTATACCTCAAAGAAATAAGTTTCTAGAAATAATACTTGAATTTGACTTGAATACATCTAGTTAAAATAATGGGGCTTTTGAACTATGGTGCCCCATTTATATATATGCCTTTTCCGTACTGCTGGGAGTACATACTCTCACTTCTAATATACCACTTAAACGACTGTTTTATACCTTTTGAATCACTTTTGGTATACTTAAATACTAATTCTAAGATACTTCAATGCGTCTTAGTTGAAAATTTTCATCGGACCCTTATTTTTGCTATATACACTTTTCCATGTATAAAAGGAGTACATATGCAAATTATGCTATAAAAGTAGACTTTGATGAATTTTTTATAAAAGTCACTTAGAAGTATCTTATAATCATTATTAGAGTATACTCAAATAGATAAAGAGGTATAACAACACTATTAAAGAGGTATATTAGAACTGGGAGTACATATTTCCAGAAGTATAGAACAATTTTCCAATATATATGTGTGTGTGCGCGCGTGCTTGTGTGTATTATAATGTTTCTGAGTCAATATAAAAATAATTTTATAATAATTCTAGCTGTAATATGATTTTACATTATACCATAAGAGCATATTTTAATATTAATTAATGTAACAGGTTTTAGCATATTATTCATTTTTACTATAATATATATGTTGAAGCACGGTCAAATGGAGATAGTTCTCAGCTTCTCAGTTTCATAGGGCCTATTTGGTTTCTAGCCAAGAGTAACCAGATATTGGTTGCCAAAATTCCACTTGCAGTTGTTTACTTTGTGTAGAAATTATTATTTCTTACCCAAGGAGGGATTAATGCCAGATATTCATCTTTTTAAATTAAGGTGATCGGTTTGTATGATTGGGCTGGAAATAATTCGATCATTCCAGAATTATGGCTTGTCCCGCATTTTCTTCCGATTCATCCAGGTACTTGTTTCTTTTGTAAGGACAGCTATTACTTCGAATTGCCATACTTCTTGTAACTATCTCAGTAGTCTTTGTTGTCTTCATTGCATAATAAATGGTTTCAAATGCACGCATGGGTCCAAATCAATCCTGATAAACAACACTTTTTTATTACTATCATACATGGCCATAATGACATGTTCATGCATTCACAAGAAGAGTGTTGAGATTTGTTTCTAACTATACAAGAGACTCCCAGAAAGTACTTTCGCCATGCTCTGCCTTTGATCAATGCGACGTCAGTCACTCTATGCTGAAATTCAGTTACTACATGAATGAAGAATTCATCATAAGTAATAACCTTTGAGACACTGTGATGAATAGTTGTCCTTTTATGTTTTCATTTATATGCTTTTCTCTTGTTGTTGGCACCATGTCTGTCATGGATTGGCTAACTTCTTGTGATTTTGGGTAAATTTCTCAAAACCATAGGTAGATTATCAAAACTACCGGAAAACTATACATCCAAATTTGCATTTTAGTAAACTTCAAACAGTTTAGAAAAATGTTTCAATAAACTTTATCTCTATTGAAACCCATTACATGCAACGAAATCCGATAGGTGAGACCCACTTGTTAGTGTAATTGACAAGTGGGGCACACCTGTAAGTGTTATATTGACATGATAGGTGGGTCTCACTTGTCAATTCTAGGATTCAATGGAGTTGGAGCTTATGAAAGCGTAAATATGTAATTTTCTTATAGTTTTGATAATCTGCATTTAATTTTGGGAAATTAATTACTAATTGATTCTGGACAACTTTATGTGTTTTGTATCATATTGTGAGTTCAAAACATGCATTTGGTGTATGATGGTTCTAAACTAATAAATAACATCAGATGCTTGTTAGTTGTGAAACGCAAATCTTGAGTGCTAATATCCATTGTCACTTCCACAGGACGATTCTGGTGCTTTTGCCGGTTGGTTTATATGCCAATGGCTTATCTTTATGGTAAGAAGTTTGTTGGGCCAATTACACCAACAATACTGGCAATAAGAGAGGAGCTCTATAGTGTACCATACAATGAGATTGATTGGAATAAAGCTCGTGACACTTGTGCTAAGGTAGGTCATAACAAGATTTTACTAGATCCAAATACAACCCTTTAATTTGTCGAAAAAGGTACGCTACTACAAACTACCTCAATCGTTTGTTTATTTTTGTACATCCTCCCACAATTCGCAGTAGTAACTATGTGTAAGCCATCACGTAGAAAATTAGAAACAGAACAGTGAAGATTAAAACGGAAGTTTTTCTTTGCAAGTTATAGCATCTATACTACATGTTGCAATTCATTTTGAGTTTTTACAGTCATAGCTTGACTAGCTTGATTTTATATAAGAAGCTAGCTTACATAATGTTTTTCTAGTATGCATAGCAAGAAAAAAAATACATAGCTTTTTTAACTGCTTGATTCTCTGTTATTTTTCGTTTTTGCATGCAGGAAGACCTTCGCTATCCTCGGTCATTGGTGCAAAATGCTGTTTGGACTTGTCTTAATAAAATTGTGGAACCATTATTAAATTGTTGGCCAGTTAATAAGTTACGAGATATAGCATTGAAAAACCTCATGAAACATATCCATTATGAAGATGAAAGTACTAAATACATCGGTGTATGCCCAATTAACAAGGTAATGTGTGCCGAAATTGTAGTTTGCTTGCTTAAGCTTTCCAACAAAATAATGGGTAGTTTTGCTACTTTTGCGAGAAAAATTTTGGTATTCCTGCCCAGGAATTACAATCATTTAATCATTTAGTTTAAAATGAGATAAATCCAACCCCTAAAAGTCAGCGTCTTTGTGAGCTACGCCACTATAATTCTTTTTTTATTGACACTCCCACAAGCCATTTTGCGTCCATATACCCCTCTTGTCATTTTCCTTATTTTATACCAATTTTTCACAAATTTCACATCAAACCGTGACATATTAAACGCCACATATGCATCCATTTTTTATTGACACTCCCATAAGCAGTAAACCTCCCCGTGGCACCGCAACACATCGTTGTTGCCGCAGAACCACCATGCGCCATGCTCCTGTACGTGCGGAGCATCTCTGCTACAGTCATTCACACTACTGCAGTGAAAGTTGTGAAGAATGTTGTAGCATTGGCACTTGTCCCCATGGTAGTAAATCAAAAAGTGCCGAAAAACATTGCAGTGAATTATGGACCTTCAAGCAGTAAAGTTTATCTCGTTGCTTTACTGCGTCTTTTGACTATTGGTTTACTGCACGCTTTTGATGGATTATTGCACGACAAAAGTTGTTTACTGCATGTACCTTACATGTTTACTGCATAACAAGAGCTGATTTACTGCTGCTATTACCTGCACCTACACGCGTGGGGTGAGGTGGGATCGGACGTATGGTAGGGTTGGGTTTAAAATAGCTATTCTATTTTTGGGACATGAAACCTTTTCTATTCCTCACAACCTAAATGATTTATTACTAACTCATTGACAACATTTCTTGGTTGTTAGGCACTAGATATGATTTGTTGTTGGATAGAGAATCCAAATTCAGATGCATTCAAGTTGCATCTTCCAAGGATCTATGATTATTTATGGCTTGCAGAAGATGGCATGAAGGCACAGGTATTACTGACTTGTTATGTCTTTGTGCTTATCTTGTACTTCGCTCCTTCTGCTTATGGCAGAGAATGGCTGAGGTCTTGTTTCACATGAGCGCTGGCGTTATTGGAGTAGAGCTAGATTTTTAAACTAGGTTTACAATTACAATTTAGATCCTCAGTAAAGCAAGCTATGTAGCAACAAATTTTCCGAGCTATGTAGCTATTGGTTTTCAACTGACCATAGATGTAGTTAGAACTGTATTACTGTTGTTTATGGTTCTTCGATTTGTATGTCCTGATGTCCAAAATATAATTCAACTTAGTCAACTAAATATTTTCCATGATTTCAATAGGTGGAGGTGAAACTACTTTTGATAATGATTCATGAAAATTTTGCAATAGTCATTTCTTTGTAGTGATGTGCTCATATAGCTGATACCTTCGTTGTCTTTGATGGGAAAGCTTCATTACGTACACACATATATTCTTTATTTAATTAGAGAAATTAAGCTCATGAGCCACACAATGAAGTTTTGGGAACAAGTGATTGAGCATCTTTTAAGAAAAGTGACTAGCATCACGACAGATCAATTTGGTTTTATGCCTAGGAGGTCGACCATGGAGGCGATTTTCTTATTACGACAGTTGATGGAGATGTATAGGGAGCAAAAGAAGGACCTTCGCATAGTGTTTATTCACTTGGAGAAAGTCTATAACAAAGTGCCAAGTAAGGTCATGTGGTGGGTGTTCCAAAGAAAAAAAAGTCCCACAAAATATATTATCGCAATTAAGGACATGTACCAAGATATTGTGATTAATATCAGAACATGTGGTAGTGTTACTAATGACTTTCCTATTAAGATAGGACTGCACCAAAGGGTTAGCGTTGAGCCTATATATTTTTGCCCTAGTGATGGATGAGGTCACGTGGGACATACAAGGAGGTATCCCTTGGTGTGTGTTTTTCGCTGATGATATGGTGCTAGTTGATGAGAGTAGAATAGGTGTTGATAGGAATTTGGAGTTGTGGAGGAAGACTTTAGAATTAAAGGGTTTTAGCCTTAGTAGGACTAGAGCTGAGTATGTGAGGTGTGATTTCAGTGGAAGCCATAGTGGGACGGTGAGATGTTAGGCTGGACGACAAATAGTGAATAAGAAGTACACGTTTCGTTATTTGGGATCGATGCTACAGTGGGACGGTGAGATTGATGAAGACGTGAGCCATAGGATAAGAACGGGTGGGTGAAATAGGGCCAAGCATCTAGTGTCTTGTATGACAAAAAAGTCTCTCAAAAGTTAAAAGGGTAAGTTCTATAGGATGGCGATCGGACCCACGATGCTATATAGAGCAAAATATTGGATGACTAAAAGACAACATATACAGAAGATGAGTGTAGAGGAAATGAGGATGCTGCGGTGGATTTTTGGTCACACAAGACGGGATCACATCCGCAATGATGATATACGTGATAGAGTGGGGATAGCACCAATTGAAGAGAAGCTTGTCCAACATCGCTTGAGATGGTTTAGATATCTCCAATGGAGGCCTCCTGAGATACCGATACGTAGTGGAATGTTAAGATGTACTGAAAACGTAAGAAGAGGTAGAGGTCGACCAAGATTGATGTGGGAGGAAGTTGTTAAAAAAAGACTTGAGGGTTGGAATGTATCTAAAGAATTAGTTTTAGATAGAAGTGCTTGGAAGTTAGCGATCCACGTACCGGAACCATAAGAAAGTTTAGGGGCAGTGTTTTAGGCTTTCGGCTCAGATGATAGGATGTACGGTTTAGGGTTTTTAGCATTGTAGGTTTTATTTTAAGGGTCTCGTCATTTTGACTTTGAGGAGGTTTCATTCCTAATATACCTCAACTTGTTTGGCATTAAAGGCTTTGTTGTAATCAGAAGAGGCCATTTTAAGTGTTCTATTCATGTTCTTTCTATTTTGACAAACACCATTGTTTTTTTAATAAAGAGGCACTGAATAAACTTTCTGGACAACAGGTTTACGATGGTTCTCAAAGCTGGGAAATAGCTTTTATTGTTCAAGCATATTGCTCGACAGACCTTGTTAATGAGTTTGGCCCAACACTTCGGAAAGCCCATGAGTTCATAAAAAGTTCACAGGTTCAATTTTCTCTGTGTTATATTCTTATATACTGGAAAATAAAATAATATTTGCACAGAAATTTTTGATATGCATTTTTATTACTTGAAGGTTCTTGAAAACCATCGCGACAACGAAACTTATTACCGCCATAGATCTAAAGGTTCATGGACACTTTCAACAGCAGATAACGGATGGTCTGTATCTGATTGTACTGCAGAAGCACTTAAGGTCAAGACAAGTTACTTTTACTAATTTCTCTTAATATAGAAAAGTGGGAAATGTTCTTTCCTGGTAAAAATATAACCGATATATTGGGCATAATACTCTTTGATCTATACTTCATCAAAAAGCACTTACGGTTTTATTGATAATGATCCGAACATTGATTTTATGAACTTAATTAGGTGTATCTCCACCTGTTGTGGGTTGCACATGATCAGAATGTTCTAAAAATTCCTAAGAAGCCAATGAATGTGAATTATACAAAAAAAATAGAAGAAAAACTCTCATACATAACAAATATACTCCGCCTTGATTTATCTTTTTTGCATTATGCATATGTTATCATCTTTTTGCACACAAATTTGCAAGTGCGCTTGACCTACTATGTCCTGCTTTCATGAATTCTTATGGATTTTTTTAAGTGCGTATATGTGCAAACTTTTATAATGTGTGGATATGTCGCTAAGTGCATATTGGAATTTTATTCTAATACTTTTATTTTCTTTAGGCATTATTGCTGTTATCAAAGATCTCCCCCGATCTTGTAGGGGATCCCATAAAAGGAGAAAGGTTGTATGATGCAGTGGATTGCTTACTTTCTTTTATGGTATGACTTTGACATGCATTTGTCATGTCCTTGTATTTTCTTTTCTGTAATTTTTGAGCTATTCTGTTCAAAAGACCACATAATCCAATCCAACCCTATGAGCTCTCGTGCCTGCAACTTATTCCACTTTGAACAAGTTCAAAGGGGTTTAATGAGTCAAGATCACCGTCTTATCCTTCAAAATTGAGAAACTTTTATCAGAATGCCAACCATTGTTTTGGACATCAGTGTATGCTGGACCAGCCTTTGGCTCGGGTCCCTTCAGACCACTGTTGGGGTAGGGCCAGGCCTCCGCCGGTTATGGGCCACAATGTCCAACAAGCTGCTCTGCCCCGAAACCCGCCTTCAGACCAGGCCAAGCCTGCCATGCTCAGGCCTTGCCAAGTTTGCTCAAGAGTCAGATCTACTATTGGGCATTGTGTTGAGCATCTTGTGAGCAGAAGCTGGTGTAGTGGGATAGTGATATTGGCAGCTGCAGAGTGCAGACTGCAGTATGGATCCGTCATATTTTTCTTTACCATTTTATTTTTATGTCGTCATAAACTCATAACTTGTTAGTTAAATATTGGGGATGGCTATGGTGCAAACAAGTTTTAGCTACAAAAGGTTTCTCAACTTTCTCCTCTCCCTTCATTTTTTGCAATTCCAGCCCTCTCAATCTTATGACATACTCACTCCAATTACAAAAAATATTGTTTTGGTGTATATGGAGCCAAACTCTCTGAACTTTGGCTATCAATATCTTTTTCAGTATTTAGATTGGACAGATTTGTATCGAAAAAAACTTTCACAAAAATAGAATTTTATTAGGTTTTATAAATATATATATCAACAAAAATTAGTAGTCAAAGTTGCCTTTTGGGAACTGTGTCGATGTTCAAAATGACATTCTTTTGTGACGGAGAGAGTATAATTGATGATGGAAAAAGTGCATGTAAAATGCAAGATATGCAAACATATGTGTCATGATCATTCCTTTTAAATATTTCTTATTTTACTGAAATTATCGTTGTTTCTTTGTTGATGCTTTTGCATGGTTTATAAGTTTATATATTCTCTTAAAAATGTCTTGTTTTGCTGAAGTTGTTGTAGTTTCTTTGTATCATACTTGTATATGGTTTATATGTTCTCTTAAAACAATTTGACCCATGTGCATCATAACAAAGGTTATTGATCATACTTTTTTTCCCCATTGAAGAACAAAGATGGCACTTTTTCTACATACGAGTGTAAGAGAACTACATCTTTATTAGAGGTGAGTGTTCTAAAGCTAAAGTTGTACTTTTATTGTATCGAAAACAAAGCGCACCAATTCCATTGGATTCGCTATTTCAGTTACAAGTGACCAGGGGTAGAAAATCAGTATCTAGCTATCTGCCAAAAAATTCCCAGAGGCAAGCCAGGCGATTTCAATTTCAAAACACAAACTGGGAAATTGAATTTATCAGCTCTTCACCGGAATTACTTTTCATCAATTTTAAAATTTCAAAAGCCAATAAGCTGGACGCTACAGTAAAACAGTGCTCCCCAGACCTCACTGGGAATGGGCTGGTTCTCACAAGTATTTTTAACGTTGCAAATAATAACAAGTAGCAGCAGAATCATATTTGATTCAGTATCTACAGACCACAAAAGAGAATATACAATTCTAGTGAATCCCCCAGTTGATGCAGCAGGTACACTGCATAATGCTGGAACCCATTAGGCGTATGAATATCAATAGAAAAGATAAACTACAGAAATGCAAATTATAATATAATATCCGGAACTGTGAAATAAATTTTAATTTTCAGGATTCATATTGTTTTGCTTTTTTTATCACCATGCTCCTCACGGGCTGTGCATCTTGTGTACATCTATTCAGAATTGTCCAAATGTTATTGTTGTTTTATACCTGGCTTATGCACTAACCTGGGTTTTCTTGGCAATAGGTTCTCAACCCTTCTGAGAGTTTTCTCAATATTATTGTTGATTATCCGTAAGGATGAAACTAACTTATTGCTTGAAGAAAATACCATTTACTCCCTTTTTTTAATATACATGGAGAACTAACTCATCATCTTCAACAAATTGATAGATCTGTTGAATGCACATCATCGGTGCTTCAAGCTCTGATTATGTTCAGAGAGCTTTATCTGGGGTACCGCAAAGAAGATATAGAAGAATGTATTAAAAATGCTTCCAGGTTTATTGAGAATAAACAACGAAAGGATGGCTCATGGTATCTAAAATCATCTTGTTTGTTGGTCCAAGTTATTTCAACTTGTAATTTTTGCAATCAATAACTATATTACTTATTATCTGACAGGTTTGGCACTTGGGGTATATGTTTCACTTATGGGACTTTCTTTGCAATAAAAGGATTATTTGCAGCTGGAAGAACTTATGAAAATAGTTCTTCCATTAGAAAAGCATGCAACTTTCTGTTGTCAAAGCAGCTAAGTACAGGTGGATGGGGAGAGACTTATCTTTCTAGTGAAACTGAGGTAATTCTTAAATTTTTTTCTGTATCTAACCATACACTTTTCTTTAGTGTTTGATAAGGTCATGCTTGGTTTGATATTTGTTAGCTTGATCTGCCTGAGGAAACTTTTGATCTCATCATCTGACTGGTTGCCACCCACACTAGTGGCCATTCGGGGTGTTCGTATTGACTTTTGTTTAGAAAAATCATAAGCCAATATATGAACATCTGACTTTTTGTAGTAGCTTCTCCACTCCTCTCACTCATGTCTTACTCCAAGGATAAGGCAGGGGTCACGGGCGCATCACACACCTTACTCTTCTCACTCCTGTCTCGCGCACGCATCTCACCCTCACTTTTTCACCGCACGTCTTCTCCTTCTAAAACCATTTCTTCCAACCGCTACTATTTATTTTCAACTAAAAACTATCAGCTGCGGCCAATATGAACACTAGTTGTCTCTAGCAAGTTACTAGTATAGAACCAACAAAATCCCCAAAGAGTAAGGAAATTCAAATCAATGGATGAAAACGAAGTCAACAGGACTAGTCTCTCATTTGTGCGTAATATCCAGTTAGTATTGAGCTGTAATTGGTTGGTTGTCCAGTTTCTTGCCAATTGTTTGTTAAATGAATCAGTTTTTGTCGTAACGGACTAGATTCTAGCCAAATATATGTGATAATGTGCAAGTGAAAAAAAACTATTAATGTGCAATCACGACTCATATATTGTGCAACAAATTCCACATATGCCGCTCTTACTCATTCGTGTATAATCAAATGACAAATGTTGTCATATGAGCAGTGAAATTAGTTTTGTCCTGATGTTATGGCGAGTCTTTTGGAGGGTAGTGAAATTCTGACGGCCAGATAATTGTGTGCCGGTGTGTTAGTATAGTCACAGCTGCTCTTCGTTTTCCAGGTTGAATGTTTTCCAGGCTGTTATTCGTAAAGCCTCATCATACAAGCTACCAACTTGAGTGTTGGATAATTCCTTATCTGCAATTCTGCATATTAACTGGCCATTTAGCATTCTCTCTCAAAAAAGAAAAAACTGGCCATTTACCATTATGCAAGAGTTCTACGTTGGGAGATATACTACACCTCAAAATTGATAAAACCTGGTCCTTCGAACCATTGATATATTGTCAATAATTATTAATTCAAAGCTTAGTAAATTTTAATGATGGTTTCCACTCTAATATTTGATAGGAATATGTGGAGGCTAGTAGTCCTCACGCAGTGAACACTGCTTGGGCAATGTTGGCCTTAATTTATGCTGGGCAGGTATGTTTTATTCATTGTTCATTTGCATAGGTACTAACACATCATTTATACAACTGCTATTATATCCAAGCGTTATTTTCATATCGCGGTCATTCTAAATAGGTTGAACAAGATCCAACACCACTATATCATGCTGCAAAAGAATTGATCAATATGCAACTAGAGACAGGCGAGTTTCCCCAACAAGTAAGTCTTTGATTTTTTGGGGGTCCCTATAGAAGTATTATGCTCTTTCTCACTAAATAATAAATTGAAGTGTTACATACACGGGAATCATATCATATTATCCGTATTCTAACTGCTAACAGCTGAAAGTCTGACACATCTAACTAGCTCAAATTGAACTTTTTTTTACAATGAGCACTAGCCCAGGCATTCATGCAGGAGTTGTCTTCCTACCATATGACTAAGAAATCATGAACATGTATGCATGAATGATTAGAGGTGTACAGGTGTTTCAAGCTATAGACATTAATAGTTCATAGGTCCTACAGTCATGGTTGTCAGGTGTAAGACAAATTTTTTCCTGATCCTGGTAGCTATAAAATAATGATATAGATCTATGATCTTTAATCTAAAGATTTTCGAGGTATGATATGGCCATGATCCTACAATCCAATACTACCAACACGAAAACGACCCTACCTAGAAAACCAATCCGGACAGCCTAGCCTGCCATTGACCTTACGACCCTACTTCATATATATGTTTCAGTATCCTGCGATGGTTATTGGTAAGCAATCTGAACTTCCACCTTTGATGACAGGAACACGTTGGATGCTTCAACTGCTCCTTGTACTTCAATTACGGCAACTACCGCAACTTGTACCCAATTTGGGCTCTTGGAGAGTTTCGCCGCCGACTAGTTGCAAAAAATAACCGATCGAAACCAATAAACATGGTTTGTTAGTTCCCTACTAGATGCAACCATGTATATTGCAAGTACTACAGCAATAATATCCGCATACCCAAAGTACCTACAGTCTAGGATTCATAAAAGAAATTACTATGATATGTACTACAATGACATGTTAATTATGTTGTTCTGCATGGTAAGCTTTTATTCATCTACGGCCTCCGGTAAAACACAAAGGCCTGACACTAACTCGCCATGGGGCCAAGATGACGAAGCTCGCTGGCCGGAGTCGAAGACAAAAATGCTGGCGATGGATTGCGGACGGCTTAAAACTCGACCGATTACTGTCAAAACCCAACATTAATTAGACAAGCTAGGGGATGTTTGGTCTAGTTAGACAATGTAGGACCGGTAATGGCAATATTGGGGGCGGGGGGTAAGTATTCTTAAATTTTTACTCCAGTAACTATAGAGCTATAAGGATCAAAAGTGAAAACCTAGAATAAACCAACAAACTTAAAAACCCAAGAGAGAGTTTTCAGTACCTCATTAGTCTGATCGCCATAGGGGGTGCATCTAACCAGCAAGCATCTAGCAGTCCGATCGATGGCCTATTGGACCGGGCCTAGGGGAGGTCTGACCATTCTCCTATTCAAGCCAAGACTAAGAATGGTGCAACCCCAAAATCTTTAATCAAAAGAGATAAAACTTTGCACACACACCTTATTTAGGGTATCGAAACCTATTACATATAAAAATCACACGGATCCTAGTCAAAGTTATACATCTAAAGATCACACAGATCCTAGTTAACGTTATAACATTTCCCTAAAAAGAGCAATATTACACCAAAACCAGGCAAACTTTAAAATCTTAGAATATAACATGCTCATGGGTAGAGAATAGCCAAGATGGCTCTATATGAGTTCCCATATATCAAAGATCATATGGATCCTAGTCAAAGTTCCAATCTTTCCCTAAAAAGAGCAAGATTACACCAAAATTAGGCAAACTTTCACTACTACAAAAAAGGGTCATCACAAATGGTTCAAAACTGTCATCACAGATGGTTTTTTGAACCGTCTGAATTTATGCGTCAGTGATAATCAGAGGTTATCATAGATGGTTTGTGAGCTGTCTGTGAAAAATATATCGCAGACAGTTTATAACTAGAACCATCTGTGAAGAACATTATCATAGATGGTTCTAGCTATCAATCATCTGTGATACTCACACATCACAGACGGTTCTAGCTACCAATATCCGTGATGTGTGAGTATCAAAACCGTTCTGTATATAGAACCATCTGTGATACTTTCCCATCACAGACAGTTTCTGGTTTGAACCGTTTGTGATAATTCTTCACAGACGGTTTATACCATAAAACCGTCTTTGATAGTTCATTAAATACCTAATTTTTCTATTTTTCGGCTAGCCTCAAGAAATGTTAACTATATCATTTAAAAACAAGCAAATACAATAACAAACACAGCAACACATTCTATTTCCATTAAGATTAGAATCCACCATTACAATATCACAAGATATCGAATAGGGTACCTATAGCACTGCATACACAAGAGGATACTTACAATTTTACAAAGATAAGCTTCACAGCTACAAATTCAGAAAAAGACTTACACATCCTTCATTAAACTATAATCTAAAATAAGTGGTGCGGAAAAATTTGCAAGTAGCAAAATTAAAAAGGCAATGAACACTATTTTCAGTTTTTATGACAAAATCAATAGCTTCTATTTTGGCGACCTAGAATAGTGTAGATTTGCCATTGCCTTGTTCCTTTCCATCTTGCTTCAAGCGAAATTTCAGTCGTCCTTGTCGAACCCCTTCCCACCCTTGCCGCACAAACGAGTTGGAGTAGTACTGGTGGTATTGGTTCTTCGACTAGGGAGAGGGGGTTAATCAGGGGTGAGAAGTGGGGAGGAGAATGATGCCTCCCGTTCGATATGGGGAGAATGGACGGGTGAGATTAGGATCCTAGAGGATATACCGCGGATCGATGACGTGGCAGGACATTACAGATGATTCGGATTACAAACCGTGTATGATAGAGACATCAAAGACGGTTCATAAGAAAAACTGTCTATGATTACAGGAGATATCACAGACGGTTCATAACAAAAACAGTTGGTGATAATGGCGTCACAAAGGCAATATATCGGTACAATATAAATAGCTAGTTTGAAAAGATAAAATAGCAAAATTTTATATGGCTTATATATACTCATTTGAAAGGTTTCGATGAGATGTACAACTTTGCAGTTGAGGTGAAACTGAAATTCCAAAGGGAAGATCAAAAATTGTGGTAAAAACAGAAACTAAAAATTTAAAACACAAATTTAGGGCTAAAGATGGCCGATTTTGAGGGTAGTAGACAGCGACCAGCATAAGCCCGTCATTTGTTTTAATTAGGATCATTGTTAGCTTTCCAATGAGTACAAGAACGTCAAAAACGAACACCGTATGTAAAAGTTATGCCCATTTTACTAAAAGTGTCTCAAAACTGAATTCTACTAGGACTCCGGCAGGAGATTATCAAATTTTGGGGATTACGAGGCAAAAAACATATTACAGATGGTTTTTAATACAAACTATCTATGATAACTTCATTATCACAGATAGTTTTTAATACAAACCGTCTGTGAACTATCACAGACAGTTTAAATACAAAATCGTCTGTGATGTTTTGTATTATTGTAGATGGTTCATATAAATAACCGTCTATAAAATACCACAGATGGTTATTCATATAAACCATCTGTGATACTTACAGCATAGACGGTTGCTACGAACCGGAGGCCCTGGCCGGCTGGCGCGTGGACCTACTACATTGGTTCTAGGGAGTCCTTCCGTCATGGAGGAGGAGTACTACGCCTTCCCGTCCGATAAGACGCACGGCCTATCATTGTGATGGCTCTCGCAGTTCTGGGTACATGTCTGATGCCTTTCTGCTTGATCATCCGTGCTCTCCTTTCCTTTGTACGGTTGTAATAACTTTTTGCTTGCACTCAGGTGGAGCAGATGGACCCGGCTATAGACAAGCAGTAGGTCTCGCGGTAATTGGTGGCGTACTTGTTGTGGCTATTTGGTTGTGTGCTGTTCACCACCAGCCACGGCAACACCGTCGATGCGCATCTCATCGCTCACGCTAGGGCCATCGCTGATGGGGAGGCCCCCTGCATCAACTAGGGTTTGGCCGCACTTGCCGTGACCTATTGCGGCTTGTGCGATGTGTGTGGCAGGACCAAGGCGAACTCGGTCTCATGGGGTGTCCGCTGCTACTACAGTTGTGGTCATTCGAGCGCTTCAGCCTCAGACGGCCCATGCTCGAGGACATCACTTCGTATAGGGCAGAGATGTACCTGGGGGGTGACATGGACCGGCCTACGATGGGTTCTCTCTGGTGCCATAGACAGGTAAGTAGTTTGATTTACAATTAATTAATTCATATTATGGATTATTGTATATAACAGTTGGTGTTCCTTGTAGGTATAGTTTGCTCACATACAGGTTACACGGGCATATCTACCCTTCGTGGAGCAGTTTCCTCGGCTCACAGCTGACGACGTGAGCTAAGAGCTATACTCACCTGAGGCACTGGAGAGCCATGCTCCTGATGGGTTGACCTCACTGTGTTAGTACGATTGGGCTTTTTGGCTGACGCGGCGAAAGCTCGTGTTCGACGTCTTCGTGGAGGACTACGCGGTACATCATGTCATGCGCCAGTTTGACCTACATCAGGTCGTTCCAGTACCAGTTGAGTGATTAGTACCGAGGAACATCGACACATGAGTTACCGCTTCACATGACTCTCCTTTTACTGCTAATTCGTTGGACAACTTCTAACCAAACACTAGCTCCTGCAGTACTATATAGAAAGGAGTAAAATGCAGCACGGACTGGATAGCGAAGATGGAGGCTTCGATAGCCCAGTGGGAGGGCGCGCTGTAGGACTACGTGGAGGAGTCCATCCCCTACGACAGTAGCAGCGCACGGCGAGTACCTTCGGTGATATCAGCCTCGGACATGTACCAAGTTGGTACATGTCATTGACCCACCCCAACACGCGTCGCAGCATCGACAGACACGTACCCCATGTACCTTGCACGGGACGTTCACGTCACGGTACATTATATCAAAATTTTAAATGCTCGCTTCTGGCAATCCCACTAATAGGTTTCACTCTTTCGTGTTTTCCTTGCTGGCAGACGTCGGTGCTGCGATTTGGAGGGACTCTCGCACCATGGGGGATAGGATCGCCAGTGGTGGAGAGGTAACATAGGAAGAGGTGTTGTAGGCTTTCCATTGTGTCTAGGCCTTGGGCGCACGTGTCATCGCCCTGCAAGTTTTATGCCCCCAGGCCAGGATGACATAGGCCAGTACTTTTCGGACTGGGCCGACTAGTGTAGGACCGAAATGGCAACAGAGGGGGGGTGAATGGTGCCTCTTAAAATCGCCTTTCCTGAGTATCCGAGAAAAACTCAACTCCGATAGCTATGATAGCTATGAAGCTGAAAAGGAACGAGCGCTAACACGATTAAAACAATGACAAAACAACGTCATGCCGGACAACGTGCTCAAAGTATTTTCACGGCGTGATTCTTGAGGAATCGGCGCCATGGTAAATCAAATCGGTTGCCTCGGTGCCATGGCAAATAAATGGCTGTTTTCTTTGCCGGTAGGAGAGCACTGAACCCAAAACAACAACCTGAACATGCTTTGCTACTCCGGCCGAATCTCAGAAAAGAGATGAATGGTTGTTCGGCAGGAGGGGAAAAAACACAACACAAATAGTTCAACCGAAAGTAGCCAGTAGGAAGCTGCAGACCTACCCACAGACTGAGACCACAGAGAAAACTCTCAGGCTTTAAGAAAAGAAAACGAAGAGCGATTCGGTCGCAAAGGCTGGCGCCAAAGCGCAAATCGGTGAACTCAAAAGAAACAAAAGAAAATCGAAACATTGCGGAAGACCGAAGCGGTAAGTACTAAAGCTACGATCGAAGGCGTGTGAACAATAATCTTCACAGAAAATTGTTGGGATGAAGAAATGATTAGTTCCCCTGACTCGAGAGCAAACAAAGAAGAAGATTATTGCATCCTGTAAATTGATTCATTGCAGCAGCGAAAATACAGAGCCTAACAAAAATTTCTGCAGTCAAGAAAGAAAAGCAATCGGCTGAAATCACAAGAGAGTTTTGCTGCTGAAAACAGGACACAAATGCTGCTAACTGCCCAGAATTCTGCACCACTCGAAACCAACACAATCATGCCGTGAGCAATGTCAGCTGCAGGCTGCAGAAGATTTTTGGTAGGAAAACGGCACTGCAACCACAGATCAAACCGAAACAGCAGGAGACTGCATGCAGTTCACAACAGTCAAGGAACTAAAGATAAAAACTAAAAGGAAACAGAAACCTGACTTTTGAACAAGAGTATTTCAGGGCAAAGGATGAACACAAAAGTAAAGACTACTTTCTCAAAAATAAGAAGATGAGACCAGTGATCAAACACTTGAGGAGCCTGAAACCTTTCAGCAAGGAAGAGTCTTCAGATTGAGAGACAAAAACGAAAACCAAACCATTTTCCTCTGAGAGATTCAAGCACATGAAACTCATTTGCGAAACAAGAAAGCCCTAGTAATTTTATAACAGGGAACAGCTTTCTGTCAAGGGAATTAACCTCACGCCCAAGACTCAAAAAGGAACTATGGCATCAAAACTAATCTTACTCAGACTGGATCAAGAGAACCAAGTAACAGAGAAGGCAGGGAACAGATCCATCTGAGAAGAACAGAAAAACTTCAGATTTCATTCCATCCAAAAATTACGAAGGAGTCCCCATGTGCATGGACATTTAGAACAAGAGGAATGATTACAAGTCGCTTAATCCATCCTCTCCCTCTCAATCCTCAAGAACACCAAGAGCCTCACATGCTTCTTGGGAGGAACACACACAAAATGGAGAGCAAATGCACAAAAACCCTCAAGGGGGTATGCAGCCCCCAACACCTATTTATAGCTCTTGGCTAACGGGTCTCCAACCCGTTACGCCGGCTAAACCCTAACGGAGCCGTCTCCCGCTTGTGCAGCCTTGCGAATTTACCGATTCGCCCCTCCTGCACCTTCCGGGAAGCTTCCGCACTCCTTGTCGTTCACGCATGACCGCACCTGACTCCGACCGACTGGACCTCCGACTCCTCCTGAGTCTAGTCCCGGTCTGTTCCGTCGCACACGACCGCAACTGGTATCCGACCGCCTGAACCTCGACTCCTCCCTAAGTCTAGTCCCGATCCATTTGTCGTTGCCCGTCGTGTCCACCTCCGGTAGCTCCAGCTCCGGTTCCTCGTCTCCCGGCTCGCAACCAGCTCAGCAGCAGCCTCGATCATCTTTGGCGTCTCCGACCGTCTGGACCTCAACACCTCCTGTGTCTAGTCCCGGTCCTCCCACGCCTCACCATGACCTAGCTCCGAAGTCCTGCAACCACACAGACAAGCAAACCGTCACATAGCACCGCTCGATACATGAAAGCATAAATAACATCAGTGACACCAAATTAAGCCCAAACCGGTCAAATTAACAGAATAATCATCTTAATCCTATTGACCAGGTTTGACCAAGTCCGACCGAGCCCGTTGCACCCCGCAACGACATGGTCCGAACCAACCAATTCAAACTCAACTTTCCTAAACCGATGTCAATTACTCATCATACACATGGGATGACCACCACATGGTCTCTCAATCTCCCCCTTGATGAGTATATTGACAAACCCAGAAAAAGCATGAAGTTGAGTTTGAAGAATCCAACACGGTCCAAAGAAGAGAATGAAGCAAATGACCATGTCGACAGAAGGAATCGCTAGAGCAACTCAAGAAAGAGCAAATTGTTCTCCAAAGCTCTAGAAAGATCTCCCAAAAGACTTTTTCTCCAATATTCTCCCCCTTTTGGCAATAAACACATCAAGGATGCAAAAGAGAGAATAAGACATGATTTGGATAAAATGGCTGAAGTTTGTTTATTCTAAGCATTTAGAGCCATGAGAATTATCCAAAATGACCATAACTGATTACACCAAGCCATAACTCAATAAAGGCTATCTAGATCATGACTAGATATGTATATGCCAGCTAAACCAAAGAGATGACAATCTGAATTATAGTGCAATTTGTGAACAAATTAAGTCATCAATGAGCAAAGTCTAGCTAGAGACATCCAAGGATGATTGTCAATTAAGCTAAGCGGAACCAAGAAGCTAATATTGAGTCCAAATAGAGTGTTATACGCTCAAGAGTGAAACATTGGTTCAAGTACTTGGTTCTTTTAGTAGCTTAAGCAAATTGAGCACAAATGACATTTTTCTTTTGAAACTTGTGGTTGTTTCCAACCAATATTTTTATCATGTGCTAGATCTCAAGCCTTATGCGATCATACCAAGCGAGAAGCTTAAGGAAATGATCTTGGTCATCCAAAACTCCCCCTGAGTTCATGCCTAGTGCAATGGCAAGCCGTCTCATGAGAAAGAATTGGTGAGATCAGTTTTTTTGGACAAAAAAAGATCTTTTTGCTTTTGAAATGATCGTACTAACCTATGCATCATCAAGAGACTAAAATAGCTCAATCTAAGGCTCAATAGAGATTCAACGCTCAACTCAGCCTAGTTGACATGGCATGGATCATAAAAGGATAGCTCAAGAAAGACTGATCTCAAGTGCTAACATGACAAGTTTTAGTTCAAATTGATCAAGTTTAATTAACTTATCATGGCACAAGCTAGTTTACACATATGAAGTCATGATAGATATAGCAAATAAGCACAAGTCATGGCAAGGTGTAAAGCATTTTAGGCATGTCATAACAGGATAATAATCAAGGCTTAATGTAGTTATATTACAATGTAGAAAGACATGCATGAAAGTCCAGCTCCCCCTCAACATGTGAAACACTTTTGGTTCAAGTAGAGTTATGTCAATATTAAAATCCAGAAAATCCCAAACGTACTCCCCCTGAACCAAAACAGCAAATACGAGAAGCTGGCAAAGAAATCAAACGGCAGTCCTTAAAGCATAGATAAGATAAAGAGAAGACTATGGCTCAGACTGGCTCTCATCTACCCCATATGGATCTAGGACTAAAAGCTTGTCTACTAACACACTAGGGAGTAAACACGTACCCAAGGGTGGTCCGACCCTCGCTAGACCGCAAGAAGTGAGTGAACTCCACCTAGTGAGAAGAGAAGCAACTAGAAGCAGCAACCTAGACACACAAGATGAGAAGAAGTCTAAGCAGCTAAGCAATAGAAACACTCTAGTCTATGCTAGAGGGACTAACCCAAATGCATCCCCATGAAATGCAATAGAAAGGAGCAAGAGCATAATAAATAAGATAATCATGCAGCACAAAGCTCCCCCTCACAACAGTCCATAAGGATAAACCACCCCAAGCTCTCCCATGAGAAAAAACCTAGAGCTATCCAAAGGCTTGGTGAAAATGTCACCAACGGTGGTCACTCTCCTGGCGGAGCACGATGTCACCCTTCTCGACATGGTCTCTGAGGAAGTGATAGCGAAAATCAATATGCTTGGTCCGAGAATGCTGCACTGGGTTCTTAGCAATGTTAATCGTAGAAGTGTTACCACACAGGAGTGGAACACTGTCGATAACTAACCCAAAGTCCCGTAGGGTCGAGACCATCCAAAGCACACAGCTACGACAATTGGTCGCATCAACGTACTCGGCATCTGCGGTGGGCAGGCAACACCGGGCCGCTTCCTCGAAGACCAGGAAACAAGAGAAGTGCCAATGAATTGGCAGGTGCCAGAAGTGCTCTTCCTATCTATTCTACAGCCCGCAAAGTCTGCGTACGAAAAGGCTCTCAAGGAAAGACAAGAAGAGGAAGAGTACCAGATACCATAGTCAATGGTAGCTCGAAGGTACTGAAAAATGCGCTTCACCGCCTGGCGGTGAGATACGCGAGAAGCCTGAAACCAAGCACAAAAGACACACGGAGAAGTGTATGTCTGGTCTCGAGGCAGTAAGGTACAAGAGGGAGCTAATCATGCTTCTGAACTCTTATTGGTCAACTAGCTCGCCATTCTCATCTGGGTCAAGAGAGGCTGTAGAAGCCATCGGAGTTGACACCGGTTTACCATCACTCATGTCAAAGCGTCTCAGGAGGTCACGAGTGTACTTGCCTTGATGCAAGAAAGTACCCTCCCGAGTCTGCTTGATCTGGAAGCCAAGGAAGAAGGTCAACTCACCTATCATGCTCATCTCAAACTCGGTGCTCATGACATCGAGAACTGTGAAACCAGAGCATGAAAGGAGCCACCAAGGATGATGTCACCCACAAAGATGGTTTGGACTGCTCCAAGAAGCTGAGATATCGGGCCTAGTCCTCAGACTGACCTCATCGAAGGTCACCTCACAGCTTTCTACCATTTTGCTAGACTCGCAGATCCGGACCCTATCGCCCGAGCAGACGGAAAGACTCCAACTCCCCTAGAGAGGCAAATTGAGAAGAACCGGAAATTTGGCACAAAATCCGAAAGGAAGGTTCTAACTCAATGAGGTGATTCTCAAACACACTCTATCCTCATGGTCTCTAGCCTATAACCTCATACCACGGAGCAAAGGCACACTATGTCAACTCACAAGACTCTAGTGGCTAAGAAGAAAGTTCAAACTAGGCAGAAGAGAAACCTAGAGAACCAAAGCCCAGACTAGGTAGCAAATAATTCTAGAGAACCATTTGGATGAGAGATGTGACTGAGACAATATCACCTAGAGATGGCTCTCATCTATCCAATCGGACCCTTCCTACCACTAGAATAAATAACCCATGCAAAGCTAAGTGATGGGAAGCAAAGTACTGAAGATCACAGGGAGCAAACCTCTCTCACGGTCGCTAGGTGGAGAGTCGTGATCGCATACCGATCGAGTATGAGTGTTGCCTTGGCGAGATCGAATCGAGTCCGGGCGTGGTCGCGGTCGAGCGGGGTACCACGTCGTAGTAGTCGTACCAGTCTCCCCCTCACATGCACAACCTACATTACAAACACTGGGACGACTGGTGTCCTAGTACTGGGGTAAATGATATACAACATAGAACCAAGATCTTGGGATGACAACAACAGTAGCATTACTAGTACTAATGACATAGAATACATGAGAACACACACCCACACAAAACTCAATCTAGCCCCCATCAAAAGCATCTAGAGCAAAGAAGCCTAGAGCCACCCAATACTAGAAGGAGCTTGTGACCTAACCACAGATCTCATGAAATCTAAGCATAAGCACAAACTAACGCTACCAAGATGTCATACAGTTTATTTCATGCCATAACGAAATGAATAAGATCAAGGTATACATGCATCACAATGAATCATAACCATACACATAGCAGGTGACAAGGAAAAGTCACAGAAGCATATGCTAGCATGGATATAAGCATGTACACAAGTAAAGATAAGAAGGCATGAATAAACAAAGCATCATGACATAGACAACTATCCGAGATATTAATCATGCTCATATTGTCCATACTCAAGCATACATCATGACAGAACAAAATCATGGAAAAGTATGCTAACATGGATAAATAATGGTGAATGGACATAAGGAGCAAGATATGATCATTAAACCATGATAGATATTACAAAGCACAAGGTCATGACGATACTTGACTTCTAATATGCACATTCTACTCAGCTCGTGAAGTCAGGTCAAAGCTTAAGCATCCAATTAACTGACATTTATAACCAGGTACAAGGATACTTAAGCAACATACACATAAAGGCATGACAGGAAGGTGTCAAGAGTAAAACATGCCAATATGGTACAAGTGAGCACAAGAACACGCACAACATGCTAATTATGATCATCATGAATATAAGAGCATGAGGGTATAGAATAGCTCACAAAGTAGGTGGAGACGCAAATGTGAAAGAGTATGCCTCATGGAGGCCATGTAGTGGAGAACCAGCAAACGCTCTAATCACGTGATCAAAGAAAAGACTAGAACCCAATCAATCACATGTTCTCCAAACGGCGTCTGGATACCTACAAGAATAATGTGCCAAGTCTTGGATCCTGAAGGGTTAGTAAGCATGTACTTGGTATGATGAGGACATCTCTACTACATATTCATCGTCCACTTCAAATGTGCATGGCAAAGCTATTGATAAGGCTCCGGAAGGTCCTATGACAAGAGCAAGAGCTAAGCTACTTCAACAACAGGTGCTTTTGTTCCTTAGAGATTCTTCTATTACGTTAGATGAGAATAACATACTACCTAATGCAAATATGTTATGCGTTCTCAGATTTGAAGCAACAGAAGGTCAAGTGGAGAAGGACCAACCTACCACGAGTCATGAGAAGGAGAGTCCATGCGGGCAAGGAGCTATGATATATCTGTCCAACAATTTCTCAATCAAGCAGCCCATGCGGTTGATCAAGGAGGAAAGAAGCCCGTTTGATAGGAGAGCAAAAGGGGAGAAGCCCAAGGACTTAAACTACAAGCTTTCTTTATAAGCCAAATTCGGACTTCCCACATGCTCAATCCAATTCAAACTCGGATTCAACTCAGAATTCAATTCGGATTCGGTTCGGGACAGCTGACAGCGATTACTAAAAAGGCCATAACTTTCACAAACGGAGTCCGATTCTGGTGTTCTTGTACTTGTTGGAAAGATAATTTCAAGGGCTACGCAATGGATCTAGCCCACCTTCAAATTCATCGCGGATAAAAAGTTATGACCAAAACATGGTGACGGTTTAATTTTAGGTTTTTCCTTTTGTGTGAGTTTGTTTCCACATACATGTAGGGATGAGTTGGAGTTGGTTTAGAACCTCTTGGCCAGCCATGAGGTGGACGGTACTATATATTGAGGTTAGACCCCATTGTAAGGCAGACCATGTTTGAGAATAATCAATCTACTAAAGTATGTTCGAGTTTAGCATTGTTACCTAAGTTCCATAGGGAATTAGGAGTTATTTTCTTCAATCAAGATCGTTCACCTTTCCATTGGGAATTGGGTGCACGATAGATCTTCGCTTGGTGTCGTGAAATCAACACGAGTGTGTTTGGCGGATTAAAGAGTGTTCGTCCCTTGCATTGGCATTGGAGGATCATTACGATTCATCAAGACTCCGTGAGTATCCATCCTCGTCGAGAAGATCGGGCGACCCGTATCATCTTGGTATCGAGTGCGGTTTACTCGGTAGGATCTTATCCTTTAAATTTCAGTTTATTACTTGCGTCCTATAGTCTATAAACCGAAAACACAAAAAAAAATCCAAACCCTAGTTTCGCATCTGCTATTTTTCGTGAGTTTTATTATGTCTTGATCCATTAGAAATTTTGTTTACGTGCTGATCGTTCGTGTTTATTTGCGTAGCTTAATCTTTGTGTCCAATCCAAAATTCAAAAAAATTAGACCACTACGATGCGTGAGCAATCTCGCTAAGATCTTTTACTGATGCCGCATACGAAAAAATTCTGCTATTTTATTTCATCAATTGAGACTAGTTGTTGAATATTGCATCTAGGGTCGCTCTTGAGTATTCTACATCTTCTTGAATATTTGTGACCTGTGCAAAATCAAAGAGACAATTAAACCTATTTCGGCCCTTGAAAGAAGAAGAAGAAGAAGAAGAGGAAAAAAAGATAGCTAAAAAAAAACATTGGCCGAATTTAGGATGAGTTCTTAGTCCGTAAATTCAGCTTGTGTAGTTAATTCCTTTGAGCAATCTTGTGCCCTTACATTCATATCATTGCAATTGGCTAGCGTCTCTCCTAGTACTTGGTGCAAAACGAGCTATCTAATCTTTAATTTCATATTGCCTCTAGTTAGCTCATTCCTTTGTTTGCATCGAGTCACATTGATCTTTGTGTGCGTTCATATACTTCACTTAAATCTTTTGGATCAGCACTTAGGCAAAGTATTCTAACTTGGATTATTACTTAATTTTACAACATCGAGAAATCAGATTGTGTAGGATAAATACTTCCTAACCAAACTCCACAAAATATCCTTTGCCGTGCAATTGTGAGTCACTTTTAAATCCGCTTGATCATCACTTGTTATTATAGCCACCACCAAGTGTAAGTATCTTTTGGCCTCAATCCACTTGGAAGGTAAGAACTTTACTTGGGAGAAGAAAAGTGAGATAGAGTGAACACATAATACCCATATATTTGTGGTTTTGGTGTTTCCTTGTGCTACTAACCATGTCGGTGGAGACGACAACATGGGAGAGGAGCATGGTCCAATTCCCGGTGACTCATTTTAATTCCAAGCTTTGAGGGAACTTTGCGCAATGAGTTCATCGCCACTACTTGACCTTGGAGGAGCAACTCAAGGCGAGATCAACAATTCCACACAAGACATGCGCATTGAGATGAACCAACAAATGAACGTGCTACGTACCAACATTGTGAACGATGTGGTGCGCGCACTTCGACCACAACAAGAGGAAGACAATGTTCATCGTGGGGGTGGCATCCCTCCGCGAGATGAGGAAGCAGGCGTTGCTCGAGGTGGCCAAGATGCACGCAACAACGAAGACCGCGTGGTGGCAAACGCCATCCGTCCACCCATCCACAGGAGAGGTGCGGGCGGCTTTCATGGTCCGGGAGGGCCATGGACATGGAGGCCGTGGTGGGGAGCACTTCACTTTGACGACGATGACTTTCCGCACCATGACGACGGCTACCACCGCCGTGTCGTTACGGTGAAGAACGACCACACGAGGAGAAATTTGGTAAGCTCAAATTTACGATGCCTTCATTTTCAGGTACACATGAGCCCGAAGAATTCCTCACTTGGGAGCTCAAGGTGGACAAGGTGTTCCGCTTGCATAACTATTCTGAAGAGAAGAAAATCCATATGGCGGGACTAGAATTCAATGATTATGCCTTGGTTTGGTGGGAGCAAATGCAAAACCAAAGGATGAGGAATAATGAGCCACCCATCACTACATGGGAAGAGATGAAGTACCATATGAGAGCAAGGTTTGTACCTACACATTACAAGCGTGACCTCTTTGATAAATTGCGAATTTGAAGCAAGGGAGTTTCACAATTGAGGAGTACTACAAAGAAATGGAAATGGCTATGATAAGGGCTAATGTTTATGAACAAGAAGAGCAAACTATGGCCCGATTCCTTGCTGGTTTGCATCCTTCCATCAAGGGAATCGTCGAATTTCAACCCTACAACAACTTGGTGGAGTTGGTGCATCAAGCCACTAAGGCTGAGAGGCAAGTACAACAGGACATGAGGGTTTCAAGATCATCTTCCTACACTTCCCGTCAGCACCTACGGAGGTAAAACCACATCTCGTTTCAATTCATTTAAAACTAACCCATCTAGTGGAAGTTTTACTCCTAGTGCACGTGCTGCCCCGAGTGCCAAGAACGCCACTCCTTCCTTTCCAAAGAGAGGACCAGTCCCCTCTTCATCATCCTCTATTGGTTCTACGGCCAAGAGTAGCTCCATCCAATGCTTCAAGTGTCTTGGTCGTGGACATATGCAAAAGGATTGTCCAAATAACAAGGTAATGTTGATAACGAGAATGGAGAATATGATTACGCTAGTGAGGAAGATGGAGAGCACCTTGCGATATCGAGGCGCATGAAGATGGCCATGAGAGAGAAAGCGAAGAAGAAGCACATAGGGATGGGTATTGTGACCCCGAGTCCGATCCTATCCTTGTGTGCACCCCTTCGGTATTGAGCGTTCAAGCAAAGACCAACCATGAACAGCGCCGCAATCTTTTCCAAACAAGAGCTCAGGTGAGCAAAGATGTAGTGTTGCAAAGTTATTATTGACGGAGGTAGTTGTCATAACTTCTTAGCTAGCAAAGAACTTTGCACTAAACTTGGTTTGAAATATAAGAAACACCCACGTCCATATCAAATTCAATGGTTAAACAATAATGGTTCTATGAATGTTGGGTACACAGTTGATGTTAGCTTTCAGATTGGTTCTTATCATGATACTATAGAATGTGATGTTATGTCCATGGAAGTATGTCACTTGTTATTAGGTAGACCATGGCAATATGATCGTTCTGTGATTCATGATGGAAGAACTAATCAATACACTTTCATCTGGAATAATAAAGAAATATTGTTACGACCTTTAACTCCTTCTCAAATTATACATGATAACATGCAAAGGGTTGAGGTCAAAGTGGAGAGTGAGAAAGTGAAGGAGCAAAAGTGTGTGATTCCACAAAATGTGAGTGAGAGCCATAAACAAAAACTGAGTGGAAAAAGAAAGGGTGAGGGAGAGAAAAAGTTAGTCAGCATAGCCACCAAATATGATTTGCGAGAGATGAGAGATGATCCCACTTTGGAGCATTTAGTATTGTTGTATAAAGAAGTTTTGCTTTCTACTAATAATGACTTAACATCTCTTCCTAGTGTGGTTTCTCATGTGTTACAGGATTATGAGGATGTTTTTCCGGAGGACGTACCGGCTGGTCTACCACCCGTTCGAGGCATCGAACATCAAATTGACTTGGTACCAGGAGCTCCACTTCCCAACCGTCCACCGTACCGCACAAACCCGGAGGAGACAAAGGAAATTCAGCGACAAGTTCAAGCACTCATGGAAAAAGGGTAAGTACGCGAAAGTCTTAGCCCTTGTGCCGTTCCTGTCATTCTTGTTCCTAAGAAAGATGGTACATGGAGAATGTGTGTAGACTGTAGAGCTATCAATAACATTACCTGATGAGGACATCGCTAGTAATGCCAAAGCTAGTAATGAGACTTCAATAACAGGACCAATAACAAGAGCACGAGCCAAGAAACTACAATCCCAGGTGAACCTGCTCCTTAATGAACATGTCATTAATTTTAATGAGAATTGTATACTACCTAAAAACAATGTTTTACTTGTGCTCAGGTTTGAAGAGTTAGCGATGAATGGAGATCAAGGACAGCATGAACAATGGTCACCCATGAATAGTGCAATGCGTGAGCAGATGCAGGGCCGTGCTACGATGCAGCGCTACGGTGTTTGCGGGCGTGAGCGATGAACCGTCGGCCCATGAACAGATGCTGTGCTACGGTGTGCGTGAATAGTACCACATGGAAAGTTTAGGGCTGTTTGTTTCAGCACGCAGCTGCAGCTACTCCTAGAATCTGCGGCTCAAACAAGCGATCCAGATTTTCATCCGATTCTAAGTAGCCGAAGCTACGAATCCGAAAAATGAACTAGTAGCCGGTGGGGTTATCCGACTTCTCCAGTCGACTAGTGGATACTCACCACCGAAACAAACAGCCCTTAGTGTTGGATAGCCTTGGTGAGACTATATATTGAGGGTAGACCCCATTGTAAAGGGAACCACTTTGATAATAGAAAACTCTTGTTCTTCGTTGGGCAAACCGACTTGAGAGAATTGGGAGTTCATTGAAATTAAGATTGTTCAACCTTTTCCACTGGGAATTGGGAGCGCAATAGAACTTCATCGGTGGTCGTGAAGTTCAAAGACGTGAGTTGGGCGAATTATAGAGTGCTAACTCTTGCATTGGCAACGGGGGATCACTACGGTTCATCAAATCCACGTGAGTATCCAGATCCTACGTCGAGAAGATCGGGCGACCCCGTATCATTACCATTCGTTATCGTCATCCTATCCCTAGGTTAGATGATATGCTTGATGAATTGAGTGGCTCTACTTTCTTTTCTAAGATTGATTTGCGTAGCGGATATCATCAAATTCGAATGAAACATGGTGATGAGTGGAAGACAGCTTTTTAAACAAAATTTGGGTTGTATGAATGGTTAGTGATGCCTTTTGGTTTATCTAATGCCCTAGTACATTCATGCGATTAATGAACCATGTTTTGAGACACTTCATTGGAAAATTTGTGGTAGTCTATTTTGATGACATTTTGATATATAGCCGCTCATTGCAAGAACATGTTGAACACATTAGACAAGTGCTAAGAACCGAACAATTGTATGCTAATCTTGAGAAGTGTACCTTTTGCACAAACAAAGTGGTGTTCTTAGGCTATGTTGTTTCAGCTCAAGGAATTGAAGTAGATGAATCTAAAATTGAGGCTATTCGAAATAGGTCTACTCCTGTCAATGTTAGTCAAATTCGTAGCTTTCATGGACTTGCTAGTTTTTATCACCGATTTGTAAAAGATTTTAGTACCATTGCTGCCCCATTAAATGAATTAACTAAAAAAGGAGTCACGTTTGAGTGGGGAGAAAACAAGATAAAGCTTTTGCTGAATTGAAGAAATGTTTAATGAAGCACCATTGCTTGTTTTACGATTTCACTAAAACCTTTGAGATTGAATGTGATGCTAGTGGTATAGGTATTGGTGGTGTTTTGATGCAAGAAAGAAAACACATTGCATATTTGGTGAGAAACTTCATGGTGCACAATTAAATTATCCTGTTTATGACAAAGAATTGTATACTCTTTTGTGCGCATTAGAGACTTGGCAACATTATCTTTGGCCTAAAGAATTTGTCATTCATTCTGATCATGAAGCTTTGAAATATTTGAAAGGTCAAGCTAAACTAAACCGTAGACATGCTAAGTGGGTTGAATTCATTGAGACTTTTCCATATGTTGTTAAATACAAGAAAGGCAAGCAAAATGTGGTATCTGATGCATTGTCTAGAAAACATGCGCTTTTTACTCAATTGGAAGTAAAGGTTCCAGGGTTAGAAAGTTTGAAGGATTTATATGCTTCTGATCATGACTTTTCAGCACCATATTCTAATTGCAAAGATGGGAAAGGGTGGGATAAGTTTCATATTCATGATGGTTTTCTATTTCGCATGAACAAACTATGCGTTCCAGATTCTTCTGTGCGTTTGCTACTATTACAGGAGTCTCATGCAGGAGGATTGATGGGTATAATTGGGATGCACATTTGTTAAAGAACCATATGTTAGTCCAATCACCGGGAAAGGAAATGAGGACTAATACAGTTTGCCCTAGAGCAACTGTAGATATAAATGTAGTCAAATTCCTAGCGAATCTTATTATATAATAGATTCCAATAGCCTAGATGTAATACTTGGTATGGACTGGTTAACTAAGTACAAAGGACAGATAGATTGTGCCAATCGTGCCATCACTCTTACCAACTCTGAAGGAATCCAAGTAGAGTGTAAGCCGAGCATGTCCATGAGGATTGGATGTGGGCTGAACAGCTTGAAAGGAATAACTCTGGAAAAGGTACCTATAGTAAGTGAGTATCCAGATGTGTTCCCTGAAGATCTGCCAGGAATGCCACCAGATAGAGAAGTTGAATTTGTCATTAACCTAGTACCTGGAACAGCTCCAATTTCCAAGAGACCCTACCGCATGTCCGCAAATGACCTAGCGGAAGTTAAGAAGCAGAATCAGGAACTGCAAGAGAAAGGTTCTGTTAGACCAAGTTCTTCACCGTGGGGAGCACCGGTACTTCTAGTAAAGAAGAAGGATGACAGTCTTCGTATGTGTGTAGACTACAGATCCTTGAATGATGTGACAATCAAGAACAAGTACCCTTTGCCCAGGATAGATGATTTATTTGATCAATTAAAAGGATCATGTGTCCTTTCAAAGATTGATCTCCGATCAGGTTATTATCAAATGAAGATTAGACCGGAAGATATACCAAAGACAGCATTTGCCACTCGTTATGGATTATACGAGTTTACAGTAATGTCTTATGAACAAAGTGTTCATGGAGTATTTGGATAAGTTTGTTGTCGTGTTCATTGATGACATTCTGATATACTCCCTTAATGAGGAAGAGCATTCTAAACATCTGAGGATAGTGTTAGAAAAGCTCAGAGAACATCATTTATATGCCAAGTTTAGCAAGTGCGAGTTCTGGTTGAAGAAAGTAGCTTTCTTGAGACATGTGATTTCGGCAGGAGGAGTGTCTGTAGATTCTAAAAAGGTAACAGATGTACTCAATTGGGCACAACCAAGTCGATGTAAATCGAAGTTTTACGGGTTTAGCCGGATACTATCGTCGCTTCATCGAAGGATTTTCCAAGCTTGCAAGACCTCTTACTCAGTTACTAAAGAAGAAAAAAGAAGTTTGAATGGAGTAAATCTTGTGAGGACAGTTTTCAAGAGCTGAAAAAGAGGCTAACTTCTGCACCAGTGTTAACACTTCCAGATATCAGGAAGGATTTTGAGGTTTTCTGTGATGCATCTAGACAAGGTCTAGGCTGTGTTTTGATGCAAGAAGGAAAGGTAGTAGCCTATGCTTCAAGGCAATTACGCCCGCATGAGCAGAACTATCCAACTCATGATTTAGAGCTAGCTGTCGTTGTGCATGCTCTAAAAATATGGCGGCATTATCTGGTCAGTAATCATTGTGAGATTTACACGGATCACAAAAGTTTGAAGTATATATTTACCCAACCTGACCTCAATCTGAGACAGCGAAGATGGCTTGAGTTAATGAAGGATTATGATGTTGGAATCCATTATCATCCAGGAAAAGCTAATGTAGTAGCGGATGGCTTGAGCAGAAAAAGCTATTGCAATAATCTGATGATTAAAGTCAATATATGAACCCGAATAACAAGCTCGGCCAAAAAAATAAATTAAGAATTAAAAATAAAGCTAAGCCTAACAATAACAAAGGTGTGGACAAATGATGATGGTGCCAGTGACTAAATCTTAATATTAATTAAATCTTAACATTAGATTTAGTAAATAATAATATTGAGCATAAATGTATATAACAAGCTAGGACCCGTATAAATTGATCCTAACTCAAATTAATCTAAGCCTAGTGATAACTAAGAATACATAAAATATCACACCATAAAGTGCTATAGACCCGGACTCTAATATTAATTCGGTAAGCTAAAATTTGTATACATCGTGTATGTAGAATATGCCCTGAATGTTAACGCTCGACAAAATAATACCTGGCTAGACTTGCACACCAACTCATAGGTCTAGCCTACCTCATGGAACTTCCTAAATAAATGTAAAATGATAAAAGAGATTACTAATGCAAAGATCAAGTCATCATATTCTACCACCGACCTTGCCTCCAATCACCCATTAACTCGTAACAAAACTAAATTGAGTTATTCGGATTTATTTGGATCTTGTGAGTTATTTGTTTTATTTGTATTCAGTCATTTATCGCGTAATTAGAAACTGGAGTCCCGAAGAATCAACTGATCAAGCGTAATCGATAGCGAAGTGAAGATAAAGACCCAAAGATCAGGAGAAAGCATCGTGTGAGCTCAAGTCCGCGGTAAACCGCGCCAGGCGAGTTAATACTTTGATCATGTTGAACCAACATTTTCTGCAAATTACTTTTGTTTAAATTATCAAATTGCATGCTGTTAATTTTATATACAAATACATGCTTAATTCAAGATTCTAGTTATATGCCCATTGTTTGCCTTGATTAATATTACACCCCTTGTTGAATATTTGAATATATGAACCTTGTCGCCCTAGCGAAATTATGATAGTAACCTTTTGAAATAAGTCCGTAATTTATACGCTATGCGTAGTGTTGCATAGATATTCATGGGCGTGAAAACGCCAAGCATCACACAATCATGAGAAAATTTGGTTGGGCGGTCATGGTGGTAATGATGGTATATGTTCGATATGATTATTTTATGTTCCCAAAACCCTACTTGCTTCAAAATCTGGGCGAATGGTTAGAGGGTGTGTGAATGGTGCAGTGGAGGCACAAAGTGGGTTGTGGTAGAATCGCCCAGATACCACTAAGGACTGAATCTTATCATGACCTCCTATGTAAAACAGTGCAACCACAAGTCTGTAAAGTACAACTTGGCTAAGTAGTTGTATCGAAACTCCCGGACTCATCTCACTGGTGGTGGAGTGAAGTGGATACGCAAGGGCAAGGGGAGGCCTAAAGGGACACCGAGGGGAGGGTGAGGTTTTCCAGCTGTTCTAAGCGTTGGGAATTGGAGCCTATTGCGTTAGTAGCTGTGGAGAACATCCCGTGCATAGATGGGACCCACCGCAAGTGGGCAGTTTCCCATAAGGTGAGATGACAAAAGGAGCTAGATACTTTGAACAGTCACTATGATGGTCTGCTCAACTGCATGACTAAGGAATCATGTAGGGCAACGAGTTGATTGTCTCTTGTGGTGAAAGTGTACAAACTCTGCAGAGTCAAAACTATTCGAATAGCTGTGCCCACGGTCATGGGCGGACATGGGAACTTAACCAGATATAGTTCTATTTCAAAAACTTTGTGGGTGGGAATGGAAAAGTGGAGGGCAGTGCAAGGCCCTGATTTGTGTTATCCTGGGTGTCGCCCAAGTGAAAAGTTAAGCGGCTATAACGCTGAAGGATTAAGCATATGGTGCAGATGCCATGTAACGGTGGATGGAATCTGAATCGCTACTATTATTGCATTCTCTTACACATTATGTTTCTGTTCAAACTGCTAAGTCTCAGGAAATTTTTATGTATTATATTCTTAAACGATGATAATACTTATCTCCAAATAAAAGGTCAGGAGGAATAAATAGAGAGGTGGAGAAGGAAATAGTAGTTATGGTAAAAATATAACAGATGCTGGTGGATTCATATCGATCATAAAGGGGAACGATAATGTGGATTTTGGGAGTAAATTGGTGGAGTCCAATGAATATATAGGTTAGGTAGATGATTTAAATGATTCTTGGAGAATTAGGGAGTGCAAAGGTAATTGCTGGACTACAACACCGTTAACTAATGGAAATTCTGGGGAGATGTTGGCAATAATGAGATTATTAAGATTTGATCAAATACCAAATGGATGAATTGGATTTCTGGAAATTTGTAGATATGATAATTGGAGTATAAACTTGATCATTGATATTCTTGGTGGAGGTGTACTAGTGAATTAGTTAAATATATATAATATAAAATAAGATGGATTATTGGAAGAGCCAATTTATGGTTTTGGGGATCAATGACCGAAATGGTTGGAGTGTTAGGAAGTCCTAATACAAATGATTTTGGGTGGAATAAAAAGTAATTATGTCAGGGGGTTATTAGAAATTATGAAGCGGAGAATTGATGAATAGCAATCACAAGATTGGATTATTCGGGATTTATGATACTACAGATATCAGTGGATATAAAATAAAGGATACTAGATTTTCACTAGAATAAGGAGCTAATTAAATTGTTGAATAATGATCCTAAGATGGGAATTATGAATTGGTGGTGGATATTCAAACTGATGTACAAAACTGGTAACTTCGATTCGATCATTGAATATTTTGGATGATGCAATAAGATCATTTGATCGGTGGTTTACAAGTAAAGGTATTGGTTTATAAATAAGTTGTGTAGTTAACAAGTTTGATGAGGACATTTCTACTACGCATTTATCTTCCACTCCAAGGGTGTGTAATGAAGCTAGTGATGAGGCTCCAACAGGTCCTATGACAAGAGCAAGAGCAAAGATGCTACAACAATAGGTGCTTTTGTTTCTTAAAGAATTCCCTATTACTTTAGATGAGAATGGTATACTACCTAATGCAAATACATTGTGTGTTCTCATCTTTGAAGCAATGGATGAACAAGGACTTAAACTACAAGTTTTGGATAAGATTTTCAAGCCAAATTCCGACCTCCCACGTGCTCAATCCAATTCAAACTCGGATTCAACTCAGGATTCAATTCGGATTCAGTTCGGGACAGCCTGACAGGCAGTTACTAAAAAGGCCATAACTTTCACAAACGGAGTCCGATTCAGGTGTTCTTGTACTCGTTGGAAAGATAATTTCAAGGGCTATGCAATGGATCTGGCCCCACCTTCAAATTCGTCACGAACAAAAAGTTATGACCGAAACATGGTGACGGTTCAATTTTAGGTTTTTCCTTTTGTGTGAGTTTGTTTCCAAATACATGTAGGGATGAGTTGGAGTTGGTTTATGACCTCTTGGCTAGCCAAGAGGTGGAGAGGGAACTATATATTGACGGTTAGACCTCCATTGTAAGGGCACCACTTTTGATAATAGAATACTCTTGTTCTTTCATTGGTAGAACCAACTTGAGGGAAGAATTGGGAGTTCATCTAAATCAAGATCGTTCAACCTTTCCGTTGGGAATTGGGAGCGCGATAGAACTTCATTTGGTGGTCGTGAAGTTCGGCACGTGTGGTTGGGCGAATTATAGAGTGCTAACTCTTGCATTGGCAACGAGAGATCACTACGGTTCATCAAATCCACATGAGTATCTTGATCCTACGTCGAGAAGATCGGGCGACCCCGTATCAAAGTTGGCAATTGGTGGATCTGAGACCAGGATTATACGGTTCTGGTGAAATTTGAGATGGGAGAAATAAATTCATGGGGAAGCTAGGATTATGTGAGAATCAGACACCCATGGCTGGATTGATAAGATGGTGGGTGATAGAATAGAAAGTGTATAATCGGTGGATTAGATAAGTGATGATACTCGTTGTTCGGAGTTTTAGTCAGCGATAATAATACCATGATTAAATAAAAAGAATAATACGAAGAGCAATTTTTGGCAATTAAAACAACCCGATCCTCTCCTTTGATTAGCCATGCATATTAATTATTTGCATCCTGTGTATTGGCTCGCGGAGCACGGTGGTTAGTGTGCTCACACTCGCTCTCATAACAAAATCCAGAATCAGGAATCGGATCACTACGCATCAGCAATACTTTGGTCTTGAAGGCAAAGAAGGTGAAGATGTCAAGGGCTAGGTCGCGAATCTCCAGTTGGCTGCCTGTGGCATGTCCTGAGGGTTCACCCGATGTGCTTCATTTTTCCGCTGCTGCAATTCAATGATTTTGGCCTAATCGGCCCACGTGTAAGTTTACTATTTTATTTATGCTTCCGCATAGTATGTATTTGATATTCATTTTCTATAACTGTGAGCACTATCTACTGATCCAGGGAATAGTGCATTAAATCACAGAGGATTCCGGATGCTAAAATCTGGGGTCCTACAGGGATGGTATCAGAGCATATCGACTGCAGGTCGTGACCTAGTTAGCATGGCCGTTAGTTTCATGATTAGAATTATTTTCTCAATACCTAATTTCAAAATTATAGGTTATATTGCTCAAATCTCCTCTCTCCTAGATAGTTCCCTCTCATCTGTATGCTGCCTTAGCCGCTTTTATTTCTAGAGCCCTCTTATCCCGAATTCAAATGATAAAAAAAATCCAGTACTCCTCTTGTAGACTCTCTCTGGAAACCTATTTTGGGGCTCGAAGCCATGATGCTTAAATTTAAAACTTAATTTCAAAAATTGTTTACCCTTGGAGTACCGATTATCAAATCCATTTTCAAACTCATTTTAACAAACCTGCATCTTCCAAGGAAATTTTCATAAGCTCAACTACTCACCTAAAATTTATTTAAAAATTTACCGTGGTTTCTCAAATAGCTCAAAACAAAATTATGTCTTGAATACTTTCCCCAACCAGGACCTTGTTTTTCAAAAATAGATCCTAAGGGTTAACCTTGGGGTGTTACCTTTGAAAGAGTTATGTTGGTAAAAACCTATTTCCCATGTTTGGTTTTGTCACCCCTAGTTAAAAGAAAAATCTTCATTTTTGCCACATAGTTTCATTTAAAATAATAATATTAATAATGATAACACAGGAATGAGTATTGATATCAATCAAAATACCTCCAAATACTTTCCTCTTCTGTCTATTGATCAAACGGGAAATTTTTTGATCCTCTTCTCGTACCTTACTCCCATAAATTTAAGGTTAGAAACGCCGACAAAGTTCATGAAGATAAGGTAGTCCTGTTTGAAATACTCTCTTATGTGTGCTCCCCGAATAGACATTGTATTGTCGCAAGATTTTACTTTGGCTCTGTGCACTGCCTTTTGCCCTCGGGCGTTATATTTCGCGATCACAGGAAAACAGTATTTAAAAAAAAACTTGTGTGGTCCTGTATCACCCCAGCTTTTGGGGTATACTCTCTTAGAATTTTAATGGGTTTAGGATATCTTATCTCTACGATGTGACACTTGTCTCATGCTGTTCCCTCTCACCTTTTCTGAAAAATCTTATCAGGCCCAATGGACAGAAGCAAGACCAGTGCCACAATCAGGAGTAAGGAGGGGAGAATAATAATTGATGCTCGCAATAGCCCCAACGATGTGTACCAGCCATCACAAGAATTCACTCTACGAGAAAAGTCAGAGGCCATCATCATGGAAATAACAGCAACCCTACACTAAGTAAAGGCACTCAGAAGCAGAAAGACAAGTGTTTCAGATGCGGCGACCAGGGACATTATGTGAAGAATTGCCCCATCAAGAGGAAAGACAAGCGAATAATGGATGCCGTCACCATCAGCCTCAACTCCGACGAAGAAGAACAAGTTGCAAAAGCTTTGTCATTAGACCAGGAAGCTACAATGAATAATATATGCAGTGAGTGTGGCAAAGAAGGACATATCGCACAACACTGCCCTCCACTACGACCAATTGGACAAGGAGCCTGTTTCACTTGTGGGCAAACCGGACATATTTGCTACAATTGCAGATCTCCTCTGCTTATCTTGCAAGAAACATCATTACCACGAGCGACGCCTCATCAATCTAGTAGCATGTAGGTGTTGTGGGAGAAGGGACATGAGAAAAGTCAATGTACATAGCGCCCCAAGCTGAAGGAGACCACCCGCCAGGAGCATGCCCAACAAGCAAGATCACATGTTTTCTCTGCGAAGGACAAGACCACTGCCCCAAGGACTGCTCCATGAGCCTGTTGCTGACCAAGACAGCTGAGATACAACGGGCGAGGCTCCAAGTCGCTATAGGACTTGTCAAGCCCGAAGTTAGAAAAGATAGCTAATGCTAGTAATCATTTATTTTAAGAGGGGTAGCAAGAGTAGACCAGATGTCAGAAAGCTACCATGATGTATAATTACTTTTGGAAGTACTGATATGGTTACCTTGGAGGTGTAACAATTTGTATTAGACCTAATCAGACCAGCACACGGAGATTCGCAAGACCAGAAATCTTTTGGTGATAAGGATTGCAAGGCGTACCTTTAGCTAAGATCGTCAACTTGTCAAAACCCAAGAGTAAGAACGAGAGCCTAGCAGAAGTGAAAGACTACCCTATAGAAATACCCATCGTCACCTCTGCATTCCTAAGGCCCTCTACCCCCTAGGACACAGACCATTGCTACCCACCTATCAATGTAAAACTCTACAACCGTATGTCCACTAGACAATGCGACTACTTCATTCGACGACGAAGTGAAGACAACAATGTCGAAGAACAAGTATTTGAAAGTATACGACCTACCCAAGAGAACAAGGTTTCTCTCTCCCAAGTGCAGATCCCAATTGTGCAGATATTCACCTCTCCGCGAAGCTAAAAGAACTATACATCGAGCAACACCCAGAAAACCGTTGCTAGCCAATATAACCTCACCTTCTTTCTTCTACTCTACCGGAATCTCGGGGTCGAGATTCATTTAAGGGGGGTAGATTTGTAACGTCCCAAAATTTGGATATTCAAAAATATGAAATTTTCAAAACTTTTCTCACATTTCTGCTAGCATTCCATGTTTCTTCTGAATAATTATTTGAGATCTTTCTGAGTTTTGAGGCGTGCGAATTAATAACCAAAATAATCCCAGGCGCAAATCATGATTATATAAATACTAAAAGTTGTGAAAATAATATAATACAAGGAATTACAAGTTTTAAACTAATTTTTAAATTGCATCTAAATCCAAACCAAAATTTGGAATTTAAACTCAAACCGAGAAGCAAACACTTGCATCTAAGTAATTGAACTAGAAATTTCAATTTTTGAATTTTAAAGTTAAGGAAAGACTCAAAAATCAATAAATCCTAATGGAAATTTAAAATTTAAATTAAAAGTCTAAATTCCAAAATTTTGTTTAAACCTTTTTCCTCTTTTTCTTCATTTTCTCCCTTCTCTTTCTATTACATGTGGGGCCCTCCTCTTTTTCTCTCTCTTCCTTCCCCTCTCTTTTTCTCTGCCATTGGGCCCCGGCTCCCCCGCCTCCTTCTTTCTTTTCTTCCTCCCTCCTCCCTTCTTTTTCTGCGGTCGAGCGACCTCCGCGTCTCCTTCTTTTCTTCCCTCCTCGCGCCCGCGCTGGAGCTCTGCCATCGACGCCGTCCCCTGCTCCGTCGCATAACTCGGCGCGCGTGCAAAAGGTGCACCCCTGCCATGCGCCGCGTCGCCAGAGCCTCGCCCCGTCCCGTCGCACGCGCCACCGCCGCCTGCCTCAGTCGCGCCGAGCCAAGCGCCGTTCTTTGCCCTGCGGTCTTCCCCTACCGCCCGGTCCTCCGCCAACTCCTCCGCTATAAAGAGCCTCGCGCCACACCCCTTCTTTTCCCCACTCGCTCGAGCTCGCCGTCTTCCCTACCGCAAGCCTCTTCGGCCATCTCCGCTGCCAGCGCCCCTCGTTGGACCTTAGGACCCATCGGTCCTCCCTCCGGGTTCACCTTTACTCTCTCTCTCTCTTCTGCCCCACTTAATCGGCCTCTCTTCCCCTGCAGGCTGCCGACGAGCCCCTCCGTCACCGACTCCGGCGCCAAGGCTCCACGGTGAACCGCCGCACCCCGAGCCGATTGCCCACGCCGGGAGCACCGCTCGGCCACCGCGAAGCTGTTCCTACCCTCGGTCGAGCACCTCCTTGCACGAACCTCGCCGGCACCGAAGCCCCTCCCTAAGCCGCCGCCGCCACTCGCCGCCGGTCCGCCCTGGTGCTCCCTTGCCCCCGACGCCACCTCCTTCGGCATCCCCTCAGCCTCGGCGTTCCAATTTGGCCTTCCCCGTCTCCTCTCGACTGCCCCTCGCCGCCGGCACCGCCGCCCGACCGCCACCCCCGACTTCCTCTGCTCTAGGTCCCTGCTGCTCGGTTCATCTTCATTCACTGCCCTACTAAGTCAGGTAACACCCGAGGTTGAGTTGGCTAGCAGCGCGTGAGTTCGCCTAGGCAGCCCGAGTTCGATTCTCTCTGCTGCCGAAATAAAGCAGGGTTTTTAGGAATTGTTTTGCCGAGCTACAGTAAGAAGGAAAAATCAGGAAAATCCGAAATAATTACTAAAAGGTGCTAAAATTTATTAGGATATAAATAAGCTTAATTAATGTTCAGTCATGGGTTAATCAATAAATGTTAACTACTAATGTGTCTTCAATCTTTACTTTAAAAAGCTTATTTAGTGCTCAAAGGCATAGTGGGGAATTTAGCCATAATCTTGTTTAGGTTATGCTCACATGAGATGACGACTTAACAAATGAGGATGGTCTAAAGAAATAAGTCCTAAACCGTGGCATACTAGTAAATGTTATAGAAGTAACCCTGGCATGGTTTAAAAACATAACCATCGTCTCTATGCCCCAAGCAATTAGAAGAACCCTTTTTGACTATTAGATGGTTTGGATATTAGGCCACTAATATTTGGACTAGTTCATGTATGCATGATTAATATGGTTTGAGCAATCATCTAAAAAGCTAATTATTAATTCAAAGCAACAATAAATAAACATGACCTTGGTTAAGTACTCAAAAAGATTACCCTTAATTATAATATATGCACTAACGATTAACATACCATCATTAAACAAATCTCCTTGGTAGATTTAATTAAGTAACTATATTAATATATGAACCCGAATAACAAGCTCGGCCCAAATAAATAAATTAAGAATTACAAATAAAGCTAAGCCTAACAATAACAAAGGTGTGGACAAATGATGATGGTGCCAGTGACTAAATCTTAATATTAATTAAATCTTAACATTAGATTTAGTAAATAATAATATTGAGCATAAATGTATATAACAAGCTAGGACCCGTATAAATAGATCCTAACTCAAATTAAACTAAGCCTAGTGATAACTAAGAATACATAAAATATCACACCATAAAGTGCTATAGACCCGGACTCTAGGATTAATTCGGTAAGCTAAAATTTGTATACATCGTGTATGTAGAATATGCCCTGAATGTTAACGCTCGACAAAATAATACCTGGCTAGACTTGCACACCAACTCATAGGTCTAGCCTACCTCATGGAACTTCCTAAATAAATGTAAAATGATAAAAGAGATTACTAATGCAAAGATCAAGTCATCATATTCTACCACCGACCTTGCCTCCAATCACCCATTAACTCGTAATAAAACTAAATTGAGTTATTCGGATTTATTTGGATCTTGTGAGTTATTTGTTTTATTTGTATTCAGTCTGTAACACCCCAGCCCAGTATTGGCCTGAAATGCTACTAACTAATCAATATAGCAATTCTAACTAGCTGCAATCTACAAAATTTCGGCAGAGTCTCCTTTGTTTATTGACTAAAACTGAGTTCTAACAAGTATAATCAAGAGATATAAGTAACAGTAAGCATTGTAATCGATAATAAGCAAAGCGCTATCAAACTTAATCAAACGCGGAACCAATATAAAGAGTTCTAAACCTTTATTACATTTTAAACCTGATAGCCATAAAACAAATACCACTTTAGCATTTGAATAGTTAATATTCAAAGTTCTCTATTTCTCCTATGATGGATAATTCGTGCAAGTGCAACAACGCTAATCCTTCTTTATTCCCATGCATGCTGTCCTCATGAAAGTACCTAAAACAATCAACAAACAACAACAGCAAGAGTGAGAACAAAGACTCAGCAAATTTAATAAGTAGTAACAGAAGCAATCCTGAACATCATTTAACCAATTTTTCCATCAATCATGTAAATGAACCATGTTATGCAATATGATCAAAAAATCTCTTTATCTCTTCTCTTTCGCATTTTACCGTGTCTGGTGTGCATCCGTCAATGCACACCCATACCTGTACCATCTGGTATAGGGACCAATTGCCCATACTCCACAAGTACGGGGACCTTTAGCCCGTCATGACATCAACATGACGGGGGACCTCGGCAACTGGTCATCTCGTGACCAAGACTTCAAAATATGAGCATGATGCATATGTGTGAATGTCTCAACAAATAAAAACTTGCATTCACGATATCTATGCACCATAAATTCTCATGAACATCTTCAGTTTCAATCAACCATAAATAGTACCAACAAATCATTATCATAACCAAGATCATTTAAACACACAATTTAGAACAATCATCTCCAAAGCATCAATCATCCACAATTCACACTATAGTTTTATCACCTCAATTATACTTGCAATAGCAATAAACCATAACATGTACCACATAGCATTTTCATAAGCATGAACACACGTAATCATATCATAAATCACACATCCACATTCATCATTCATCCACAATCCATACTATAAGAATTAACCATTATTATACTTGCCTTAACCACGAGAATACGAAGAACGAGCAGAAGGTACAACCCCTGGAATCCGCTCTCCTCCTGAATAATGATTAAAATTACTAAAGTAGCGATAACGGTATTTAGATTAAAATACCAACTCTCTAAACCATCCCCACAATATTTATCTTACTAACCCACCAACTCCTCTCGGCCAAAACTGTCTTTTCGGGGTATTACATTCTACCCCCCTTAAATAGAATTCGACCCCGAATTCCAATCGTATTCCTACCTAGGAATGATTTCAATTAACTTAAACATCAAACACACGCCTGTTGTGAATAACTCTGGATATTGCTCGCGCATGCGAGACTGCAATTTGTATGTTGCCTCTCTCTCTTCTGCTACGACCAAAACACCTTGACATACTTTAAAATTTTTATTCCTCCATGCTTGCGCCCCGCGCTTAGGTTTTGGAAGATCCGAGCGGTAAGCCAACTTCCCGCCAAAAGAGTCAAATCATAAAAGAAAAGAAAATCGAGGGTTCAACACGAGAACCTCTCCACATTCCAATTAGGATATTTTCAAATAAACAACACACGCCAACATAAAGTCGACTCCAAACCACAAAAGACTTTCGCTATCATCACATAGTTCAACAAGAATCAAAAGAGCATTTTGCTACCCAAGAATATATATATATTGGAACAAACTTTCTCTTGAGTCACGAGATTCCAAATCACCCCATACCACACTAGCTCATTTCCTTTAAATTTGCAACATCAACACTGTGTTCAACCCGAGTGCATCAACATCACATTTGTAGAGGGACTCTACTGTTCTTACAATAACATACTCTAGTCAACCCCTTTACCCACCGGTTATTTTATTGAATAATTTCCAATACACCTCATCGTTAATTTCACCCACAATCTCTTCAACACAATTCCCTAAGGATAAACGATCATGTAATTCTCAGCCACACACACTCATTTACTACACCCGAAGGATAATATCATGGTTCAACACACTATTTAGAATCCAGCCATTCCACTATTCTCACACAACATCATTAGCCTCCAAGGCCCTAGCATAGATCACCAAACCAAAATTTTCCATCTCCAGGGTTCCTATACATGTTCTTTGGTATAATTGATACAAAGACTCTCGAATTTGGTGACTAAAATTTTCACCATCAACCATCCTCAATCATTAACAACTATATAAAAACATATTCTCAGCCTGATTATCTGTAGGAAGATTCTAACTCCTAGAGGGTTACCCATTGAATCCAAGTCATACATGGCAATAATTCAACAATTTGTACTATCCCAATAATTCACATAGCAGTTAGAATTCTTCACAATTATAATCTCATCACTATACCATCATAACCCTTCTACTAACCCCCTACAAGCACCCAATCACGATACACCAATAAAATTGATCAAGATTCTCATACTTTCAATAATCCTAATGTTCCATCAAAATTACAAAGCATTCCTGAACCACATTTTATTATAGGTTCCACTAGTTACAACCATGTAGCCCATTAACTCCAAAGACAACATCTTTTTTTTAAATGAAATTCTCACCGAGAATTATTCGACAGAACCAATTTATCACTCCAAGAATCTCAAACAACCTGACACCCACCATCTCATCCAAACCTATCACACCAACCAGCTACCAAACATATCCTAAAAGGGCTTGCAACCAGAATCGGTTACCCCTTTCTTAGGAGAGATAAAAAGAAGAAACTTCAGCACAAGGGAAAATGCTACCAATCGCAATAGACATCGGACCAAGAGAAATAGTAATGATCTTCGAAAATAAACATAAGATCACAGTTGAAGGCACATGCCTCCTCACGAAAAAGAAATATCCAATATCAACCAATAAGAGTACAACATTGTCATTTTAAACTCAAGAAACTCTTTTGCGGTGAAAAATAAGAAGTCAAGCACACCTACACAACTTGACGCCAACCTCAAATTCTTTTACCACAATCTTTCCTTTAACAAAGAGAACAACTTCCTTCAATTACCAATTCTAACAAAAGAGATTTGAAGACCACAACTCATTAATCTTTTAAGAACTAATGAAACTTCTCAACGCGTTAGTTTGCTCAAAACGATTTCAGCTACCACCTGAGTCTTGAGGTCTAAAAGGTCGCGTACGCAAATTCCAAAACCTTTGATTTAAATACTATCATGGAAGTTATCAAACTCTTTTACTTATAGAACATTCAGCATTATCATCAAAACCACGTACTGACAATCATACTAACATTAAAATAATACGCTCCTAACAAGAACCATCATACCCTCATATCCCTTTATAACCTTTCCAAAAGGAACATATTAATTCGCTTCATCATGTTTCTATTATCTAAACAAGATTGCAACTACTTGACCTAGGAAAAAAAAAGCCTAGTGCACAAGCCACCATATTAAATCAAAATTCTTAATCAAGATGATACTAGAACATGACAATTTCACAAATCATGCTTGTATAAATCTCTCATTAGATATCATATATTCAATCTTATTGATGCTCAACTCTAACTTAGCACAGATTGATTGTACTCTAATCATTACTGGCAATTATTGATTATCATTTTATCATAACAACATTATTGATTCTATCTCTGGTTTACAATCATAAAACAATCATGAGCATAGATTCAGTATCCCAACTTATGTTCAGAAATTAGAACGAAATAACTTTAAACTTCAATAATACCAGCTTTGTAAGGCAAGATTCTACAAGTCAATACATCAACCTTCCTCTATAGCTGTACACATGTTTCAACAATTTAACATAGTGAAAGATAGATGAATCTAGTAATTATACATGCTCATAAAGTATCTGAATAAATGACAGATTAAAGGTTAATATTACCAAGACAATATTCCAACACCTCCTTACTTAATCATTCCAAACGGTCAAATTAATTGCGAAAGATAAAAATAATTCAATTTATCCAACATGATAAACAATCATAATAATCGTTCTAATTCTTTCTGTACACTCCTCAAAACTCCATGAGTTCCAAGCATGAATAGACATATTCTTAATCATAGTTCTTCTACAAACTATTACAAAGCAATATCACATTGACCAACTACACTTCCAAAGGTGCTAGTTGAAATTAATTATGCACCACGCTAACATCTTAACCTGATAATTCATACCTTACGAATTAATTTATATGATTCTAACCTCCCATTTAAGCATAGTAGAACTCCACAAAGGATTCTAACATTCACTTTCAGAAAGGAGAGAAATTAAATTTCAACACGAGAAATAATCCAAATAAATGCAAAGATCCAAGACATTCCCAGGTTAACTAATGTTTTGCAACAGAAAACTTTCATTAATAAAAATACTAAGCGAACAGATAAGACATGCTTCACCACAAGACAAAACACCCACGAAGGGACCAACCATGCAAATCAACAATGTTCCCAAATAGTAAAAGCGTCTCAATAGACTGAAAACAATAACCGTTTCAAAGAACAGGTAGAAACCAATTGAAAACCCTCAACTGCAATGAACCATCATACCAAGATAAATTCATCTTCCCCCATAAGGTAGGAATTGACCAAACTCAGCTGAAGGAAGAGAGAAACTTTTCTAAAGAACTCATTCCTAGCTTCTGAAATTAAGTCGCCCCAGGAAAGATCCCTCGCCAATTCAATACCACGAATAATGCCATACCTTGGCCATGCCTATTGATACGGGGTGGCCCGATCTTCTCGACGTAGGATGGATACTCACGGGAGCCTTGATGAATCGTAATGATCCTCCAATGCCAATGCAAGGGACGAACACTCTTTAATCCGCCAAAACACACTCGTGTCGATTTCGCCGACCACCAAGCGAAGATCTATCGTGCACCCAATTCCCAACGGAAAGGCTGAACGATCTTGATTGAAGACAATCACTCCTAATTCCCTATGGAACTTAGGCAACAATGCTAAACTCGAACAAACTTTAGTAGATTCATTATTCTCAAACGTGGTCTAACCCTTAATATATAGTACCCTGGCCACCTCATGGCTGGCCAAGAGGTCCTAAACAAACTCCAACACATCCCTACATGTATTTGGAAACAAACTCACACAAAAGGAAAAACCTAAAATTAAACCGTCATAATGTTTCGGTCATAACTTTTTATCCGTGACGAATTTGAAGGTGGGGCCGGATCCATTGCGTAGCCCTTGAAATTATCTTTCCAACGAGTACAAGAACACCTGAATCGGACTCCGTTTGTGAAAGTTATGGCCTTTAGTAACTGCCTGTCAGGCTGTCCCGAACCGAATCGAATTGAATTCTGAGTTGAATCCGAGTTTGAATTGGATTGAGGACGTGGGAGGTCCGAATTTGGCTTGAAAATCTTATCCAAAACTTGTAGTTTAAGTCCTTGGGCTCCTCCCTTTTTGCTCTCCCACTGCATTGGCTTCTTTCCTCCTTGTGCTTCTCCATAACTTTGGCCCCGGAATCATCATAATATTCAAACCTAATAATAAACAAGAATTTGGCATAAGGTAGTATATCGTTCCCACAAATAGAAGGAAATTCATTAAGAAACAAATTCACGACAATATTTAATGCGGCTCAATGCTTCTTTCCGGTGAAATAATGTATTTGACTTAAAGTGCTAAGCATATGCGTATCCGCATCATCCTCCCTTCTTCAAGAAAAGCCGTCTCGCTTTTGATAACTGAAATTGTACTAAACAAAGAATACAACGTGTATGCATGGTATATGTATTGGTCATTACACCCCTTTAGTCTTTCACATTACTATTACCTAGAGGTGTAGTAAGCAAAAAGAACAACACATATGCGTGGTATATGTATGAATCAATTATTGTGTCATTCTCATTCTCACTGTTTTGCACAAACCAATTGATACTACAATAGCTATCAAATGCATACATTGCAATGTTTTCATTCACACCATTCTCCCTCCCATAAGAAAAAGTCGTCCTCGACTTTGCGGCACGTGGACAAGTCATTAATGGGAAAATCAGATCAAACGGTTCAAATATGGAAGATAAAATTTTAATTGCCTTCATTGCTTCAATTGCGCTACTCGATTATCTGTACATGATTGTTCATCGAAGAGGAACAAGTAGGCACAAGAAATCTTTGTAAACAGCAAGCACTATTGTTAAACCTCATCTCATTGTGATCATGACGTGGTATAAAAGATTGTTTGTCCAAAATATGCAATTTCAACTCGGCAAGCTTATCACATGTAATGCATATTCGATAAACATAAAAGTTGTCATCTACATCATAATCTCCGATCAAATTGAACTTACATGTATAGGCATAGGAACTAACTAGTGATTTTAAACATGCAATTTCAGCAACATTCTCAATGACACTAGATAGCTCTTTAGGGTCATCGAACATAATATAATATAAAGAATCATCAGGAGATATTCTCGTAAGAACTTCCTTATGAGTAATCAATTCCACATTATGTAATTTGACCAAAGTAATTTCAGAACATGGAATTTTCGAATGAACACATGAGTTCTCACAAGTACTCACCGTTTCATAACTAATTTCAGCACCAATATTGTTACCTTTATTGTTCTTCTCGGTTGATGTAGGTGTTGTAGGTATTAAATCATCATGATGTAACAACGGATCAGCAAGTACTTCATCTTTAACTATGATTATCTCCTCATCGTTTATCTCCAATGGTGCCAGTTGTTGAACATTTGACTCCTCTTCTTTAATATCAACCTGCACAATGTGAGAAACAACACTAGAAGTAGATATTAATGTGTTAGTTTCAAAATCAACCTCACTTTGTCCATCTTCTACTTTTCTCTTTTCTTTTCGTGTATCTCTTACACTCTCAGTTTGGATGCTCTCAAACTCACATATGGTGGAATCACACAACTCGCTCTTTTTAACACTCTCACTCAATTTGGCTATGTGGCTCTCATTCTCACATAGGTTTTGATGCATCTCAATTGTTGTATGTATCATTGGGACAGCACAAGATGTCTCCATTACGAAGGAAAGTCCCATGCTCGGTCTTCTTCTCATGTGTCACACTAGTGGAACCATAAGAGCTGAAGTATGGACATGGATTGAACCGTGATGTACGTGTCTCCATAAGTCTCTTCTCCTCCTTAATAGCACAATTCACAAGATCATGCAAGTTACTAAAATATTTATGTTGAAGTATAGCGGCGATCTCAAAATTCAAACCACCCTTGAAGTATGCCTTCTCCCTTATTGGACTAGTGACACCGGCACGACACATTGCATCTTGTAGTTCAAAATAGTAATCTTGGACAGTATTACTACCTTGTGTGATATTCTCCAAATGGTGAAGCAATTCCTGCGCATAATAGGATGGCACAAACTCGCTCCTCATGAACGCCTTCAAATCTGACCAACATTTAATGAATTGTTTTCCAATTAGTTGTTGCCACCAACTATAAGCATAGTCTTCAAACTCCCTCGTGGCACGTTTCACCTCTTGATCTTTGGAAAGTTTGAAATCTAAACACTTTCTCCATTTGCCATTCCCACTCAAGATACTCCTCGGATCATCAACGCCATAGAAAGGAACAAAGCTATCTTCTTCTTGTTGTGGACCAAGTGCTCGCACAATATCATTCACGATGTTTTTACGTATCACCTTCATTTGTTGATTGAGCTCAATGTAGAAATCCGGCATATCCACGATGTTGAAATCGAGTCATCGAGGTATTAAGATTAACTTTAATCTCATCACCATAGTTATCTTCTCTACCGCCATGGTTAGATTGTACAAAGAAAACACCAAAACCACAAATATATGGGCAATATGTGGAGTTCACTCAATCTCACTTTTCCTCTCCCAAGTAAAGTTCTTACCTTTAAGTGAATTGAGGCCAAAAGAAACTTACACTTGGTAGTGGCTATCATAACAAGTGATGATCAAGCGGTTTAAAGTGACTCACAATTGCATGGCAAAGGATGTTTTGTGGAGCTTGGTTAGGAAGTATTTATCCTACGATCTGAATTTCTCGATGTTGTAAAATTAAGTAATAATCCAAGTTAGAAAATATTGCCTAGGTGCTGATCCAAAAGATTTAAGTGAAGTATATGAGCGCACACAAAGATCAATGTGACTCGATGCAAACAAAGGAATGAGCTAACTAGAGGAAATCTGAAATTAAAGATTAGATAGCTCGTTTTGCACCAAGTACTAGGAGAGCGCTAGCCAATTGCAATGATATGAATGTAAGGGCACAAGATTGCTCAAAGAAATTAAATACACAAGCTGAAATTATGGACTAAGAGCTCATCCTAAATTTGGCCAATGGTTTTTTTTCTTCCTTTTTTTCTCAAGCCGTGGCTCTCTCTTTTTTTTTCGGCTGCCTTCTTTCTTTCTTTATTTCCTTCTTTCTTTTGTTTACTTGTAGTTGGCACTAAGGTTTAGCTTTCCTTCCCAAAAGAATAATATTTCAGCGGTGTAAATTAATGCCAAGAACAGCCCTTAATGCAATTATCAAAGACTAGTCTCAAAGATGAGCGAAATTAAGGATATATGTAACGAAAAACAGCCACGGGGTGGATATTTTTTTCGCGGCATCAGTAGCAGACCTTTATTCACGATCTTGTAGCAGATCTTGTTCACGCATGTAGCAATCGGATTTTTTTGAATTTTGATTGGACACAAAGATTAAGTGGCGCAAAGGAACACGATGATCAACACGTAAACAAAAATTCTAATGGACGAAAACTTAACAAAACTCACGAAAATAATAGATGCAAAAAACTAGGGTTTGGATTTATTTTTTTTTGTGTTTTTGGTTTATGGACTATAGGACAATAAGTAATAACTGAAATTTAAAGGGATAAGATCCTACCGAGTAAACCGCGCTCTGATACCAAGATGAAACGGGGTGGCCCGATCTTCTCGACGTAGGATGGATACTCACGGGAGCCTTGATGAATCGTAATGATCCTCCAATGCCAATGCAAGGGACGAACACTCTTTAATCCGCCAAAACACACTCGTGTCGATTTCACCGACCACTGGCGAAGATCTATCGTGCACCCAATTCCCAACGGAAAGGTGAACGATCTTGATTGAAGACAATCACTCCTAATTCCCTATGGAACTTAGGCAACAATGCTAAACTCGAACAAACTTTAGTAGATTCATTATTCTCAAACGTGGTCTAACCCTTAATATATAGTACCCTGGCCACCTCATGGCTGGCCAAGAGGTCCTAAACAAACTCCAACACATCCCTACATGTATTTGGAAACAAACTCACACAAAAGGAAAAACCTAAAATTAAACCGTCATAATGTTTCGGTCATAACTTTTTATCCGTGACGAATTTGAAGGTGGGGCCGGATCCAATGCGTAGCCCTTGAAATTATCTTTCCAACGAGTACAAGAACACCTGAATCGGACTCCGTTTGTGAAAGTTATGGCCTTTTTAGTAACTGCCTGTCAGGCTGTCCCGAACCGAATCCGAATTGAATTCTGAGTTGAATCCGAGTTTGAATTGGATTGAGGACGTGGGAGGTCCGAATTTGGCTTGAAAATCTTATCCAAAACTTGTAGTTTAAGTCCTTGGGCTCCTCCCTTTTTGCTCTCCCACTGCATTGGCTTCTTTCCTCCTTGTGCTTCTCCATAACTTTGGCCCCGGAATCATCATAATATTCAAACCTAATAATAAACAAGAATTTGGCATAAGGTAGTATATCGTTCCCACAAATAGAAGGAAATTCATTAAGAAACAAATTCACCTGACAATATTTAATGCGGCTCAATGCTTCTTTCCGGTGAAATAATGTATTTGACTTAAAAGTGCTAAGCATATGCGTATCCGCATCATCCTCCCTTCTTCAAGAAAAGCCGTCTCGGCTTTTGATAACTGAAATTGTACTAAACAAAGAATACAACGTGTATGCATGGTATATGTATTGGTCGGTTACACCCTTTCGTCTTTCACATTACTATTACCTAGAGGTGTAGTAAGCAAAAGAACAACACATATCGTGGTATATGTATGAATCAATTATTGTGTCATTCTCATTCTCACTGTTTTGCACAAACCAATTGATACTACAATAGCTATCAAATGCATACATTGCAATGTTTTCATTCACACCATTCTCCCTCCCATAAGAAAAAGTCGTCCTCGACTTTGCGAAGTACGTGGACAAGTCATTAATGGGGAAAATCAGATCAAACGGTTCAAATATGGAAGATAAAATTTTAATTGCCTTCATTGCTTCATCTGCGCTACTCGATTATCTGTACATGATTGTTCATCGAAAGAGGAACAAGTAGGCACAAGAAATCTTTGTAAACAGCAAGCACTATTGTTAAACCTCATCTCATTGTGATCATGACGTGGTATAAAAGATTGTTTGTCCAAAATATGCAATTTCAACTCGGCAAGCTTATCACATGTAATGCATATTCGATAAACATAAAAGTTGTCATCTACATCATAATCTCCGATCAAATTGAACTTACATGTATAGGCATAGGAACTAACTAGTGATTTTAAACATGCAATTTCAGCAACATTCTCAATGACACTAGATAGCTCTTTAGGGTCATCGAACATAATATAATATAAAGAATCATCAGGAGATATTCTCGTAAGAACTTCCTTATGAGTAATCAATTCCACATTATGTAATTTGACCAAAGTAATTTCAGAACATGGAATTTTCGAATGAACACATGAGTTCTCACAAGTACTCACCGTTTCATAACTAATTTCAGCACCAATATTGTTACCTTTATTGTTCTTCTCGGTTGATGTAGGTGTTGTAGGTATTAAATCATCATGATGTAACAACGGATCAGCAAGTACTTCATCTTTAACTATGATTATCTCCTCATCGTTTATCTCCAATGGTGCGGTTGTTGAACATTTGACTCCTCTTCTTTAATATCAACTCCGCGGATCTAACCCAAAGCGCCGATTAACCCAATCACATTACGAGTCCGAGCCGACGAAACTCTAACTTGGCTAAATTATCCATCTAGATGGATTAGCGAGGATTACCCTTGAAGACAAGATGAAGAACACGGCGAAGGCGATGAACACGCCGTGATCTCTTCCACGAACTCCTCCTCTCTTCCTCCGGATCCAAGCAGTGCAGTAGCGAGGGGCGGCGGCGGTGATGGAGACACAGGCGGCGGCTGCTATGGCGGGCGCGCGCCGCCACGGCGAGGGGCGGGAGGCGCGCGCCACCAGCATGGGCGGGAGGCGCTTGGCGCCCAGCAGGGAGGCGCGAGGGATGGGAGGCTAGGGTTAAGGGGTGGCCTCCCTTCCCCACTTGGGCCAGGCCCAGGTTGCCTTAACTTTTTAGAAAACCCCCCTGAACAGTTTATTTTACCCTTTCTTTCTACGCCCCTCTCTTTAATTAAATAAATAATTAATAAAATTCTTTTCGGGGTATTACACAGTCATTTATCGCGTAATTAGAAACTGGAGTCCCGAAGAATCAACTGATCCAGTGTAATCGATAGCGAAGTGAAGATAAAGACCCAAAGATCAAGAGAAAGCATCGTGTGAGCTCAAGTCCGCGGTAAACCGCGCCAGGCGAGTCAATACTTTGATCATGTTGAACCTACATTTTCTGCAAATTACTTTCGTTTAAATTATCAAATTGCATGCTGTTAATTTTATATACAAATACATGCTTAATTCATGATTCTAGTTATATGCCCGTTGTTTGCCTTGATTAATATTACACCCTTGTTGAATATTTGAATATATGAACCTTGTCGCCCTAGCGAAATATGTGAAAACGCCCAAGCATCACTTTTAATCATGTGAAAATTTGGTTGGGCAGTCATGGTGGTAATGACTGGTATATGTTCGATATGATTATTTTATGTTCCCAAAACCCTACTTGCTTCAAAATCTGGGCGAATGGTTCGAGGGTGTGTGAATGGTGCAGTGGAGGCACAAAGTGGGTTGTGGTAGAATCGCCCAGATACCACTAAGGACTGAATCTTGTCATGACCTCCTATGTAAAACAGTGCAACCACAAGTGCAGAAAGTACAACTTGGCTAAGTAGTTGTATCGAAACTCCCGGACTCATCTCACTGGTGGTGGAGTGAAGTGGATACGCAAGGGCAAAGGGAGGCCTAAAGGGACACCGAGGGGAGGGTGAGGTTTTCTAGCTGTTCTAAGCGTTGCGGGAAGTGGAGCCCAGCTGCGTTAGTAACTGTGGAGAACATCCCGTGCCTAGATGGGACCCACCGCAAGTGGGCAGTTTCCCATAAGGTGAGATGACAAAGGAGCTAGATACTTTGAGCGATCCTTGTGATGGTGCGCTCAAGCGCATGACTAAGGAATCATGTAGGGCAACGAGTTGATTGTCTCTTGTGGTGAAAGTGTACAAACTCTGCAGAGTCAAAACTATTCGAATAAATTGTGCCTACGGTCATGGGCGGACATGGGAACTTAACCAGATATAGTTCTATTTCAAAAACTTTGTGGGTGGGAATGGAAAAGTGGAGGGCAGTGCAAGGCCCTGATTTGTGTTGTCCTGGGTGTCGCCCAAGTGAAAAGTTAAGCGGCTATAACGCTGAAGGATTAAGCATATGGTGCAGATGCCATGTAACGGTGGATGGAATCAATCGCTACTATTATTGCATTCTCTTACACATTATGTTTCATTCAAGCTGCTAAGTCTCGGAAATTTTTATGTATTATATTCTTAAACGATGATAATACTTATCTCCAAATAAAAGGTCAGGAGGAATAAACAGAGAGGTAGAGAAGGAAATAGTAGTTATGGTAAAAATATAACAGATGCTGGTGGATTCATATCGATCATAAAGGGGAACGATAATGTGGATTTTGGGAGTAAATTGGTGGAGTCCAATGAATATATAGGTTAGGTAGATGATTTAAATGATTCTTGGAGAATTAGGGAGTGCAAAGGTAATTGCCGGATTACAACACCGTTAACTAATGGAAATTCTGGGGAGATGTTGGCAATAATGAGATTATTAAGATTTGATCAAATACCAAATGGATGAATTGGATTTCTGGAAATTTGTAGATATGATAATTGGAGTATAAACTTGATCATTGATATTCTTGGTGGAGGTGTACTAGTGAATTAGTTAAAGATATATAATATAAAATAAGATGGATTATTGGAAGAGCCAATTTATGGTTTTGGGGATCAATGACCGAAATGGTTGGAGTGTTAGGAAGTCCTAATACAAATGATTTTGGGTGGAATAAAAAGTAATTACATCAGGGGATTATTAGAAATTATGAAGCGGAGAATTGATGAATAGCAATCACAAGATTGGATTATTCGGGATTTATGACACTACAGATATCGGTGGATATAAAATAAAGGATACTAGATTTTCACTAGAATAAGGAGCTAATTAAATTGTTGAATAATGATCCTAAGATGGGAATTATGAATTGGTGGTGGATATTCAAACTGATGTACAAAACTGGTAACTTCGATTCGATCATTGAATATTTTGGATGATGCAATAAGATCATTTGATCGGTGGTTTACAAGTAAAGGTATTGGTTTATAAATAAGTTGTGTAGTTAACAAGTTGGCAATTGGTGGATCTGAGACCAGGATTATACGGTTCTGGTGAAATTTGAGATGGGAGAAATAAATTCATGGGGAAGCTAGGATTATGTGAGAATCAGACACCCATGGCTGGATTGATAAGATGGTGGGTGATAGAATAGAAAGTGTATAATCGGTGGATTAGATAAGTGATGATACTCGTTGTTCGAAGTTTTAGTCAGCGATAATAATACCATGATTAAATAAAAAGAATAATACGAAGAGCAATTTTTGGCAATTAAAACAACCCGAGCCTCTCCTTTGATTAGCCATGTATATTAATTATTTGCATCCTGTGTATTGGCTCGCGAAGCACGGTGGTTAGTGTGCTCACACTCGCTCTCATAACAAAATCCAGAATCAGGAATCGGATCACTACGCATCAGCAATACTTTGGTCTTGAAGGCAAAGAAGGTGAAGATGTCAAGGGCTAGGTCGCGAATCTCCAGTTGGCTGCCTGTGGGCATGTCCTGAGGGTTCACCCGATGTGCTTCATTTTCATTCTGCAATTCAATGATTTCAGCCTAATCGGCCCATGTGTAAGTTTACTATTTTATTTATGCTTCCGCATAGTATGTATTTGATATTCATTTTACGTAGCGTGAGCACTATCTCTCGATCCGGGAATAGTGCATTAAATCACAGAGGATTTGGGATGCTAAAATCTGGGGTCCTACACCAGTCAATTGCCTATGGCGTATTAATGGGTCTTTATCAAGTTTATTTTGCTTCCGCTGTGTTTTGTTTATTTGTGAGGTCTTGAAACCTCAGTTGTAATGAAAAGACCTTTTTGTCTGTACCCTTTATTATTGTAATATTCGTTGTTGGCAATGTAGTCATCACTGTTTAACTGTGTGCACTAGCTTTGATCTGGGACTAGTTGGGGTCCCGACAGTGCGATGTGCGACCCGTAGAGCCCCGCATGAACTTCCACGAGGAGGTGCTTTCCTGCGTCACATGAGAGGCATCACAGGAGTGGGGCGTAGACTCCCTTCTTGTAAAGGATACCGTCCAGTACCTGGAAGGATCTGGCGTGGTGTGTAGACGTCGCAGCTTGAGGGCGTCGAAGCTAGCAATTAAGCACAAATCATGGCAAGATGCAAAGCATTGTAATCATGTCACATAAGGATAATAATCAAGGCTCCAAGTAGTTATATTACAATGCAGAATGCTGAAATGCAAGAAAATCCAACTCCCCCTCAATATGTGATGCACTTTTAGTTCAAGTTGAGTGAAGTCAATATTAAGCTCTAAGCTCCCAAATGAACTCCCCCTGAACTAAAGCTATAAGCTTAGAAGCTGGCAAAGAAATCAGAAAAAGGCAGTTCTTAAAGCATAGAAAAGATATAGAAGATACCAAGGTTTAGACTGACTCTCATCTACCCCATATGACACTAGGACTATCAACTGTCCATCTAACTCATTAAGGAGCAAATACGTTCCCTGTCTGCCCAAAGGTGGCCCGACCCTTGCTAGAACCTATAAGAAGTGAGTGAGCTCAACCTAATGAGAAGAGAGACAGCTAATAAGCAGCATCCTAGATCACAAGATGAGAGGAAGAAATCTAAGCAACCAGACGAGACATACACTCTAATCTATGCTAAGAGGACTAACCCAAATGCACCCCGATGCAATACAATAGAAATGAGAACATGAGCATAATAAGATAAAGCAGTAAAGCACAAAACTCCCCCTCACTACAGCCCATAAGGACAAACCACCCCAAGCTCTCCCCGCAAGGCTGAAAACCTAGAGCTATCCAAAGGCTTGGTGAAGATATCAGCCAACTGGTGGTCACTCTCCACAAACTGGAGCACTACGTCACCCTTCTCCACATGGTCTCGAAGGAAATGATATCGAATATCAATGTGCTTGGTCCGAGAATGCTGCACTGGGTTCTTGGCAATGTTAATAGCAGAAGTGTTATCACAAAATAGTGGAACACTGTCTATAACTAACCCAAAGTCCCGCAGGGTCGAAGCCATCAAAGTACACAGCAAAGACATCGGTCATGACAGCGTACTCGGCCTCTGATGGGATGTGCAACACCGGATTGCTTCCTAGAAGACCAAGAGACGAGAGAAGTGCCAATGAATTGGCAGGTGCCAGAAGTGCTCTTCCTATCTATCCTACAGTCGGCAAAGTCTGCGTCCGAATAGGCTCTGAGGGAAAGACCGGAAGAGGAAGAGTACCAGATACCATAGTCAATGGTAGCTCGAAGGTACCGAAGGACGCGCTTCACCGCCTGGCGGTGAGATACGCGAGGAGAAGCCTGAAACCGAGCACAAAGACACACAGAGAAGTGTATGTCCGGTCTCGAGGTAGTGAGGTACAAGAGGGAGCCGATCATGCTTCTGTACTCTTTTTGGTCAACTGACTCGTTATCCTCATCTGGGTCAAGTGAAGCTGTAGAAGTCATGGGAGTTGACACCGGCTTACCATCACTCATGTCAAAGCGTCTCAGGAGGTCACGAGTGTAATTTCCCTGATGCAGGAAAGTACCCTCCCGAGTCTGCTTGATCTGGAAGCCAAGGAAGCAAGTCAACTCACCCATCATGCTCATCTCAAACTCGGTGCTCATGACATCCGAGAACTGTGAAACGAGAGCATGAGAAGAGCCGCCAAAGATAATGTCATCCACATAAATCTGGACGAGCAGAAGATCAGTGCCACGCCGACGAATAAACAAGGTCTTATCCACCTTACCCATCTCAAAACCATGACTCAACAGGTAGGACTTAAGTCTCTCATACCAAGCTCTAGGGGCCTGCTTAAGTCCATACAATGCTTTGGAAAGATTATAGACATGGTTTGGGTATTTGGGTTTCTCGAAACCTGGAGGTTGTTGTAATATCCCGAACGTCGTTACGGCATAAGATTTTAAATCAATCGCGGAATTGCCGGTTTTTCGGTAAATCGCGGGAAGGAAAAATATAAATTGTAGAACATTGTAAAATAAATTAAATAAATTAAAACAATTAATTTGAATATTTTGGATCTGTCAGGAGGGTGGACCCGGCCGATTTGGGCCAGCCAGCCCAAATGGGGGCCCACACCCACTCCCAAACCCTAGCACCCCCTTTATAAACCCCCTCCCTTGGCCCCCTCTCCCTTTTTTTCCCACCTTGGGCCAGCCCCCTTCTCCCTCTTTTCCCCACGGCCAACCCCTTGTCCCTTGGTGCTAGGAGAAGGAGAAGGAGAAAAAGGAGAAGAAGAAGAAGAAGGAAGGAGAAGGAAGGAGAAGAAGAAGAGGAGGAAAATTTTGGGGAAATTCTTCAGATTGGTAATTTTCCCTCATCCCAAACCCTCTGTTTTTAGGAATAATTAGGGTTCTTGGCACGGATTTTAATGGAGGATTATAGATTAATTGCCCGATTAGAGTTTAGTCGCGGGCTGATTTTAGATCTAGTAAACTATTTTTCCTGCGGGTCTTCCCAAAAGGAAAGTTGTAGAGGATTTCCAGATGCGTCTGCTGTATTTTGTTCAGATTTTTCTATCGTAAGATCTGGGAGATCTGGTCGGGATTACAATTGTCTGTCGGTGAGCGATTATTCTGATCCGATTGTAATTTGGATTTTAAAATAGTAGATGAATTTTATGGTTAGGGCCGTAATTAAGAAAGTTGTAGATAATTCAGATTTCTAGTTTATGTGTAATTTTCAGGATTTTAGACCTCTGTCTGTCATGGGGACGTGATTTGGTTTCGCTATCCATCGCGGATCGAAAAGTTTTCTCTGTTTAGGGCATTAAATTACATCAAGTTCTGATCCGAATAAAAATAGGTAAGTCATGTTTCCAGCGAGGTATCGTTTACTATATTTGGATCATTATTTTTAAAGATACGAAATTGTGAAGCGTGACTACTGCAGAAGGGTTCTTCTTAGTTTCTTTGAGCGGAGAGGAGTTTGTGTGGGTTGGGGTTTAGTTAAGATAAATTGTTGGGGTAATTGGGGTTGTTGATATTTTGTAGCTAAATACCCATTCTTATTACGTTAGTAATTATTAATTATTATTCGGAGGAGAGCGGATTCGGGGTTGCACCTTCGCTCGTTCTTCGTATTCTCATGATTAAGGCAAGTATAATAATGGTTAATTCTTATAGTATGGATTGTGGATGAATAATGAATGTGGATGTGTGATTTATGATATGATTACGTGCGTTCATGCTTATGAAAATGCTATGTGGTACATGTTATGGTTTATTGCTATTGCAAGTATAACTGAGGTGATAAAACTATAGTGTGAATTGTGGATGATTGATGCTTTGGAGATGATTGTTCTAAATTGTGTGTTCAAATGATCTTGGTTACGATAATGATTTGTTGTTACTATTTATGGTCGATTGAAACTGAAGATGTTAATGAGAATTTATGATGCATAGATATTGTGAATGCAAGTTTTATTTGTTGAGACATTCACCACACATATGCATCATCTTGATATTTTGAAGTCTTGGTCACGAGATGACCAGCGTCGAGGTCCCGTCATGTTGATGTCATGACGGGCTAAAGGTCCCCATACTTGTAAAGTATGGGCAATTGGTCCCTGTGCCGGATAGTACGAGCATGGGTGTGCATTGACGGATGCACACTCGCGTCACCGTAAAATGCGAAAGAGAAGAGATAAAGAGATTTTGATCATATTGCATAACATGGTTCATTTACATGATTGATGGATAAATTGGTTAAATGATGTTCGGGATTGCTTCATTACTACTTATTATATTTCTTTGAGTCTTTGTACTCACTCTTCTTTGTTGTTGTTGTTGTTTGTTGATTGTTTTAGGTACTTTCATGAGGACAGCATGCATGGGAATAAAGAAGGATTAGCGTTGATGCACTTGCACGAATTATCCATCATAGGAGAAAATAGAGAACTTTGAATATTAATTATTCAATTACTAAAGTGGTATTTGTTTTATGGCTATCAGGTTTAAAATGTATAGGTTTAGAACTCTTTATATTGCTTCCGCGTTTTGATTAAGTTTGATAGCAGTTTTGCTTATTACTGATTACAATGCTTACGGTTACTTATAGCTCTTGATTATACTTGTTAGAACTCAGTTTTAGTCAATAAACAAAGGGGACTCTGCCGAAATTTTGTAGATTGCAGCTAGTTAGAATTGCTATATCGTTTAGTTAGTAGCATTTCAGGCCAATATATGGCTGAGGTGTTACAGTTGTCTGACATAGACTTCTTCCTCAATAAGGCCATTGAGGAAGGCACTCTTGACATTCTAATGGCCTCAAGTCTAGCTACAGGGGCAAAGGTCTCCTCAAAATCTAGACCCTCAATCTGGGAGAAGCCCTGAGCTACCAGTCTAGCCTTGTTTCGAACAATCACCCCATCCTCACTCTGCTTGTTCTTGAACACCCACTTAGTTCCAATGACATTGTGACCACGAGGGGGCTCAACAAGCGACCAGACCTTGTTTCTCTCGAAATTCTCTAATTCTCATGCATGGCATTGACCCAAGACTCATCAGATAGTGCATGACACACATCCTTGGGCTCAAATGAGGCAATGAAGGCAGAATGGAGATAGAACTGAGATAGTCCTGACTTTGAGCGTGTGACACGCTCAAAAAGGTCTCCAATAATCTGCTCGAAAGGATGGTCTTTTTGGATGTTTCGGGGAGGTCCAGGGTGAGCTGAAGAAGTGGCCTCTACCTCATGAGCTGATGAGGTAGGAACAGAGCCACTAGCTCCAGAAGAAGCAGAAAGCTTGGGCTTGATCTCCTCGAGGTGCAGTGAAAGAAGGCACCTCAGGGGGAGGAGGATGAGGAACAGGATCGGGAAGACAACCCTCATCTCCATCGTTCTCATCATCCACAAAGATGGTCTTGGACTGCTCTAAAAACCTGAGATATCGAGCCTAGTCCCCGGACTGGCTTTATCGAAGGTCACCTCGCAGGTCTCTACTATTTTACTAGTCTCGCAGTTCCAGACCCTATAAGCCCGCGAAGAAGGCGAGTAACCTAGAAAGATCCCATCACAAGAACGTGACTCAAATTTATCTAGGTTCCCAGACTTCAAAATAAAGCACTTGCATCCAAACACACGGAAATGCGAGACGCTGGGCTTTCGCCCGTACCTCAACTCATAAGAGGTGCGATGCAAGTGTGCCCTGAGAAAAACACGATTTAAAACATGGTACACGGTGGCTATAGCCTCAGCCCAAAACTTCCTCGGTGTAGAGTACTCATCAAGCATCGTCCTGGCCATCTCAACCTGGGTACGGTTCTTCCTCTCTACAATGCCATTCTGCTGAGGGACGTATGGAGAAGAGAACTGGTGCTCTACACCGGTCTCACCGCAAAACCTCTCAAAGTAAGAATTCTTGAACTCCGTGCCATTGTCACTGCGGATTGCTCGTAAGGCACTCGGGAGCTCGACAGAAAGCTTACTAAACAAACCCCGAAAATGGGTATACTTCTCATCCTTCGAGGCCAAGAAAAACACCCAAGAATACCTCGAGAAGTCGTAGACTACGACAAGAACATACTAGTTCCCTCCTGCTGACTGCACTCAAGCTGGTCCAACTGTGTCCATATGGGCAGCTGTCCTAGTGCATCGGTCATAGTAACTGTGACCGGAGGGTGAGAAGCGGCAACCATCTTGCCGTACCGGCAAGGTGCGCAAACAAGATCTTTGACCATCTTGAGTTTCGGCAGACCACGAATGAGATCGTGGCCGCTAACTCGAGTCAAATGGTAAAATCCAATATGACCAAGTCTCCTATGCCAGAAAGTGAGGTCACGCGTGACACGGGGTCGCCCGATCTTCTCGACGTAGGATGGATACTCACGGGAGTCTAGATGAATCGTAATGATCCTCCAATGCCAATGCAAGGGACGAACACTCTTTAATCCGCCAAAACACACTCGTGTTGATTTCGCCGACCACCAAGCGAAGATCTATCCTGCACCCAATTCCCAACGGAAAGGCTGAACGATTTTGATTGAAAAAAATTACCCCTAATTCCCTATGGAACTTCGGTAGCAATGCTAACTCGAACAAACTTTAGTAGATTCATTATTCTCAAACGTGGTCTGCCTTACAATGGGGTCTAGCCCTCAATATATAGTACCCTCTCCACCTCATGGCTGGCCAAGAGGTCCTAAACCAACTCCAACTCATCCCTACATGTATTTGAAAACAAACTCACACAAAAGGAAAAAACCTAAAATTAAGCTGTCACAATGTTTCGGTCATAACATTCAATCCGTGACGAATTTCAAGGTGAGGCATCTGAAGGCGTAGTAGATAAAAAGAACAACACGTTTGTATGGTATATGTATGAATCAATTATCGTGTCATTCTCGTTGTTCCACACAAACAAATTAATATAACGACAACCATAAGATGCACACATTGCAATATTGTCTTTCATATCATTCTCCCTCCCATGAGAAAAAGTCGTCCTCGACTTTGCTAGGCACATGGACAAGTCATTAATGGGCCAAACCAAATTAAGTTGTTCAAATATGGGGGAGAAAATTTTTAGTTCCTTCCATGCTTCAACTGCGCTACTCTGATTTTTTGTACATGATTGTACATTAAAGGATGAAAAGGTAGACTTAAGAAATCTTTTGAAACATGCAGCACTATTGTTGAAACTCATCTCATTGTGATCATGATATGGCACAGAAGATTGTTTATCCAAAATATGCAATTTCAATTCAGCAAACTTATCACATGTAATGCATATTCGGTAAACATAAAACTTATCATCTATACCAAAATTTCCAATCAAATTGAACTTATATGTATATGCACAGGTACTAACTAGTGATTTTAAACATGAAATTTCAGCAACATTCTCAATCACACTAGATAGTTCTTTAGGTTCATCTAACATGATATAATATAAAGAATCATCAGGAGATATTCTCGTAAGAACTTCCTTATGAGTAATCAATTCCACATAATGTAAATTGAGCAAAGTAATTCTAGAACACGGAATTGTCATTCGTACATATGAGTTCTCACAAGTACTTACCGTTTCACAATTAATTTCAGCACCAATATTGTTACCTTTATTGTTCTCCTTAGTTGATGTAGGTGTTGTAGGTATTAAATCATCATGATGTAACAACGGATCATCAAGTACTTCATTTTTAACTATGATTATCGCCTCATCGTTTATCTCCAATGGTGCCAGCTGTTGAACATTTGACTCCTCTTCTTTAATATCAAGCTGCACTATGTGAGAAACAGCACTAGAAGTAGATATTAATGTGTTAGTTTCAAAATCAACCTCACTTTGTCCATCTTCTACTTCTCTCTTTTCTTTTGGTCTATCTCTCACACTCGCAGTTTGGATGCTCTCAAACTCACATATGGTGGAATCACACATCTCACTCTTTTTAACACTCTCACTTAATTTGGCTATGTGGTTCTCATTCTCACATAGGTTTTGATGCATCTCAATTGTTGTAGGTATCATTGGGGCAGCATAAGATGTCTCCTTTACCGAAGAGAAAGTCTCATGCTCGGTCATCTTCTCATGTGTTACACTAGTCGAACTATATGAGCTGAAGTATGGACATGGATTGAATCGTGATGTACGTTTCTCCATAAGTCTCTTCTCCTGCATAATAGCATAATTCACAAGATCATGCATGCTACCAAAATATTTATGTTGAAGTGCAGCGGCGATCTCAGAATTCAAGCCACCCCTAAAGTATGCCTTCTCCCTTGATGGACTAGTGACACCGGCACGACACATCGCATCTTGCAGTTCAAAATAGTAATCTTGGACAGTATTACTCCCTTGTGTGATATTCTCCAGATGGTGAAGCAATTCATGTGCATAATAGGATGGCACAAACTCGCTTCTCATAAACGCCTTCAAATCTAACCAAGATTTAATGAGTTGTTTTCCAATTAGTTGTTGCCACCAACTATAAGTATAGTCTTCAAACTCCCTTGTGGCACGCATCACCTCTTGGTCTTTGGAAAGTTTCTGAAATCTAAACACTTTCTCCATTTGCCATTCCCACTCAAGATACTCCTCTGGATCATCAACGCCATAGAAAGGAACAAAGCTATCTTTTGTTGTTGTGGACGAAGTGCTTGCACAATATCATTCACGATGTTTTTGTGTAACACCTTCATTTGTTGATTGAATTCAATATGGAAATCCTGCATATCCGCCTTAAGTTGTACGTGCTTAGTAGTAGTGCCTGATGGAGCTCTTGTTGCAATGTACTTCTCAATGCCTGATGTTTAAAGCGAGTCACCGGGGCATTAAGATTAACTTCATTCTCATCACCATAGTTGTCTTCTCCACCTGACATGGTTAGATTGTGCAAAGACAACACAAAGCAATAACAAGGTATATGGATGATTAGTATAAATCACTCGATCTCACTCTTTTCTCTCACAAGTAAAGTTCTCACCTTTCCGAAGTGAATTGAGGCCAAAAGAAACTTACACTTGGTGGTGGCTATAATAACAAGTGATGATCAAGCGGATTTAAAAGTGACTCACAATTGCACGGCAAAGGATATTTTGTGGAGCTTGGTTAGGAAGTATTTATCCTACACGATCTGATTTCTCGATGTTGTAAAATTAAGTAATAATCCAAGGTAGAAAGTATCGCCTATGTGCTGGTCCAAAAGATTTAAGTGAAGTATATGAACACACACGCAAAGATCAATGTGACTTGATGCAAACAATGGAATGAGCTAACTAGAGGCAATCTGAAATTAAAGATTAGATAGCTCGTTTTGCACCAAGTACTAGGAGAGATGCTAGCCAATTGCAACGATATGAATACAAGGGCACAAGATTGCTCAAAGGAATTGAATACACAAGCTGAAATTATATATTAGAATTAGCTAACCCCAATTTGGCCAATGCTCACTTCCTTTTTTTTGTCAGCTGCCTTCTTTCTTTATTTCCTTCTTTCCTTTTTTTTTAACTTGTAGTTGGCACTAAGGTTTAGCTTTCCCTTCCACAAAAGAATAAAATTTCAGCAGGTATAAATTAATATCAAGAACAGCCCTTAATGCAATTATCAAAGACTAGTCTCAAAGATGAACGGAAAAATTAAGGATATCGATATGAAACAATGACAATGTAGATTTTTTCGCAACCTTTGTAGCAAAGACTGTTTATGGTACTGTAGCGATCGGATTTTTTTTTGAATTTTGGATTGGACACAAAGATGGAGCTAAGCAAATAAATACGAACGACCAGCACGTAAACAAAATTTCTAATGGAACAAGACATAATAAAACTCACGAAAGTAGCAGATGTGAAACTAGGGTTTAGATTTTCTTTTTGTGTGTTTTCGGTTTATGGACTATAGGACAATAAGTAATAAACTAAAATTTAAAGGGATAAGATCCGACCGAGTAAACCGCGCTCTGATACCAAGATGATACGGGGTCGCCCGATCTTCTCGACGTAGGATGGATACTCACGGGAGTCTTGATGAATCGTAATGATCCTCCAATGCCAATGCAAGGGACGAACACTCTTTAATCCACCAAAACACACTCGTGTTGATTTCACGACCACCAGCGAAGATCTATCGTGCACCCAATTCCCAACGGAAAGGCTGAACGATCTTGATTGAAAAAAATCACTCCTAATTCCCTATGGAACTTCGGTAGCAATGCTAACTCGAACAAACTTTAGTAGATTCCTTATTTTCAAACGTGGTCTGCCTTACAATGGGGTCTAACCCTCAATATATAGTACCCTCTCCACCTCATGGCTGGCCAAGAGGTCCTAAACCAACTCCAACTCATCCCTATATGTATTTGGAAACAAACTCACACAAAAGGAAAAACCTAAAATTAAGCTGTCACAATGTTTCGGTCATAACATTCAATCCGTGACGAATTTGAAGTTGAGGCCGCATCCATTGCGTAGCCCTTGAAATTATCTTTCCAACGAGTACAAGAACACCTGAATTTGACTCCGTTTGTGAAAGTTATGGCCTTTTTAGTAACTGCCTGTCAGGCTGTCCCGAACCGAATCCGAATTGAATTCTGAGTTGAATCCGAGTTTAAATTGGATTGAGCAAGTGAGAGATCCGAATTTGCCTTGAAAATCTTATCCAAAACTTGTAGTTTAAGTCCTTGTGCTCCTCCCTTTTGCCCTCCCAAGTCTTCACATGAATCATACCTAAGAATACATAAAATAATAGCATGATGTAGGATTCCAAGTTCATCATCAATTAAAAGAATCTCCTTAAGAAACAAATTCACCTGACAATATTTAATGCGGCTCAATACTTCTTTCCAGTGAAATAATGTATTTGACTGAAAAGTGCTAAGCTTGTGCGTATCCGCATCATCCTCCCCTTCTTCAAGAAAAGCCGTCCTCGGCTTTTGGTTGCCTGAAATTGTACTAAGCAAAGAATACAATGTATATGCATGGTATATGTATTTGTCATCAACACTTCTTTTTCTTAGCATATCAAGAACATCTGAAGCGCGATAGATAAAAGAACAACACATATGCATGGTATATGTATGAATCAATTATCGTGTCATTCTCGTTGTTCCACACAAACAAATTAATATAACGGCAACCATAAGATGTATACATTGCAACATTGTCTTTCATATCATTCTCCCTCCCATGAGAAAAAGTCGTCCTCGACTTTGCTAGGCTTATGGACAAGTCATTCATGGGCCAAACCAAATTAAGTTGTTCAAATATGGGGGAGAAAATTTTAGTTCCTTCCATGCTTCAATGCGCTACTCGATTATTTGTACATGATTGTACATTAAAGGATGAATAAGTAGGCTTAAGAAATCTTTTGAAACATGCAGCATTATTGTTGAAACTCATCTCATTGTGATCATGGTATGGCACGAAAGATTGTTTATCCAAAATATGCAATTTCAATTCAGCAAGCTTATCACATGCAATGCATATTCGGTAAACATAAAACTTATCATTTATACCATAATTTCCAATCAAATTGAACTTATATGCATAGGTACTAACTAGTGATTGTAAACATGAAATTTCAGCAACATTCTCAATCACACTAGATAGCTCTTTAGGATCATCAAACATGATATAATATAAAGAGTCATCAGGAGATATTCTCGTAAGAACTTCCTTATGAGTAATCAATTCCATATTATGTAAATTGAGCAAAGAAATTTCAGAACATGGAATTTTCATTCGTGTATATGAGTACTCACCGTTTCATAATTAATTTCAACACCAATATTGTTACCTTTATTGTTGTCCTCTGTTGATGTAGGTGTTGTAGGTATTAAATCATCATGATGTAACAACGGGGCAGCAAGTACTTCATCTTTAACAATGATTATCTCCTCATCGTTTATCTCCAATGGTGCCAATTGTTGAACATTTGGCTCCTCTTCTTTAATATCAACCTACACAATGTGAGGAACAACACTAGAAGTGGATATTAATGTGTTAGTTTCAAAATCAACCTCACTTTGTCTATCTTCTACTTCTCTCTTTTCTTTTGGTGTATCTTTCACACTCTCAGTTTGGATGCTCTCAAACTCACATATGGTGGAATCACACAGCTCGCTCTTTTTAACACTCTCACTCAATTTGGCTATGTGGCTCTCATTTTCAACTGGGTTTTGATGCATCTCAATTGCTGTATGTATCATTGGGACAGCACAAGATGTCTCCTTTACCGAAGGGAAAGTCCCATGCTCGGTCATCTTCTCATGTGTCACACTAGTGGAGCCATACGAGCTGAAGTATGGACATGGATTGAACTGTGATGTACGTCTCTCCATAAGTCTCTTCTCCTGCTTCATATTCTGCAATTTATCAAATAGATCACGCTTGTAATGACGAGGAACAAAACAGGCTCTCATTTCTCGCTTCATCTCTTGCCATGATGCCACAGGGTCTGCTCCATTCTCAGCTCTTTGAGTAATGACTTGTTCCCACCAATCCAAAGCATAGCCTTCAAACTCAAGTGATGCCAACTGTATCTTTCTCTCATCCGTATAGTGATGCATACGGAATATTTTGTCAACCTTCAATTCCCAAGTGAGATACTCTTCGGGATCAGTTCCACCTACAAACTTGGGCATGGAAAACTTGAGCTTACCCAATTCATCATCTTTATTGCGTAGACGACGATAGTGCTCATTGTAATGCGAAGCAAAATCACCATTCCATTCCATCGCATGTGCAGCACTACCACGGGCACCACCTAGGCCTTGGCGACGCCCTCCATGGCCTCCTCCTCCTCGTCCTCCAATATGTGGGGGACGCACCACGTTGGCAGCCACTCGATGTTGCGGTTCATGAGGTACATCTGCAGCAGCGTCTCCTCCTTGAACACTTGCTTCATCGTCACCATTGCGAGCTTGTTGAGCCTAGTGAGGGCTCCAATGTCGTTCCGCAATTGGCGCACATTTTCATCAGCTTATATCTCCATGTTTTGCATCTTCCGTGCAATTTGATCAGTAAAAGCATCATGCTTTTCATGGAGTTGATCGATCCCTTGGCGTAGCTCACGTTGAAAGTGTTCATGGAATGCACCAAATTGATATTGCTTAACGAATGCTTGAGTTTCATTTGTCTCACCACTCTCATCATGGTGTTCTCCTCCACGTGACATGGTTAGCTGTGCAAGAAACAAGTAGCTATGTAGAATAATGCTATATGGAAATCACTCAATCTCACTATTTTCTCTCCCAAGTAAAGTTCTTACCCTTCCGAAGTGAATTAAGGCTAATAAAAACTTACACCTGGTAGAAGTGACAACAGCAACGTGATGATTAAGCGAATTCAAGAGTGTTCACTGCTTACACAACAACGGTTATATGGTGGAGCTTGGTATGGAAGTGTATATACTAAAATCTGAAATTCTTGATGTTGTAAAGTTAAGTAATAATCCAAGCTACAATACTTTGCCTAAGTGCTGATCCAAAAGATTTAAGTGAAGTATATGAACGCACACGCAAAGATCAATATGACTTGAAGCAAACAAAGGAATGAGCTAACTAGAGGCAATCTGAAATTAAAGATTAGATAGCTCGTTTTGCACCAAGTACTAGGAGAGCGCTAGCCGGTTGCAATGATATCAATGTAAGACGCACGGATTGCTCAAGAAATTAAATCACACAATCTGAATTTATGGACAAGGAACTCACCCAAATTCGGCCATATTTCTTTTTTCTCTTTTCTTCTTTTTTTTCAGTTGTCCCATTTTTTGTAAAGGCCGAACTAGCTGTTCCTTTGATTTTTTTTTGCGGGTCACAAATATTTAGCAAAGTGTAAAATACTCAAGAGCAGCCCTAGATGCAATATTCAACAGCTAGTCTCAATTGATGAAAAAAATAGCAGCAATATTTTTTTTCGATTTTGGATTGGACACAAAGATTAAGCTACGCAAATAAACACGAACGATCAACACCTAAACAAAATTCTAATGGATCAAAACCTAACAAAACTCACAAAATTAACAGATGCAAAAACTAGGGTTTGGATTTTTTTTGTGGCAATTTTCGGTTTTAATAGACTATAGGAACAGAAGTAAATAAATCTAAAACTAAGGGTAAATAATCCTACCGAGTAAACCGCGCTCTGATACCAAGATGATACGGGGTCGCCCGATCTTCTCGACGTAAGATCAAGATACTCACGTGGGTTTGATGAACCGTAGTGATCTCCCGTTGCCAATGCAAGAGTTAGCACTCTATAATTCGACCAACCACACGTGATGAACTTCACGACCACCGATGAAGTTCCATCGCGCTCCCAATTCCCAATGGAAAGGTTGAACGATCTTGATTGAAGAAAATCACTCCTAATTCCCTATGGAATTTTGGTAGCAATGCTAAACTCGAACAAACTTTAATAGATTCATTATTCTCAAACGTGGTCTCTTACAATGGGGGTCTAACCCTCAATATATAGTTCCCTCTCCACCTCATGGCTGGCCAAGAGGTCCTAAACCAACTCCAACTCATCCCTACATGTATTTGGAAACAAACTCACACAAAAGGAAAAACCTAAAATTAAGCCGTCACAATGTTTCGGTCATAACTTTCAATCTGAGACGAATTTGAAGGTGAGGCCGCATCCATTGCGTAGCCCTTGAAATTATCTTTCCAACGAGTACAAGAACACCTGAATTGCACTCCGTTTGTCAAAGTTATGGCATTTTTAGTAACTGCCTGTCAGGCTGTCCCGAACCGAATCCGAATTGAATTCTGAGTTGAATCCGAGTTTGAATTGGATTGAGCACGTGGGAGATCCGAATTTGGCTTGCAAATCTTATCCAAAACTTGTAGTTTAAGTCGTTGTGCTCCTCCCTTTTGCTCTCCCAAGTCTAAACATGAATCATACCTAAGAATACATAAAATAATAGCAATGATCGCATAAGGCTTGAGATCTAGCACATGATAAAAATTTTGGTTGGAAACGACCATAAATTTCAAAAGAAAATATGTCGTTTGTGCTTCATTTGCTTAAGCGACTAAAAGAACCAAGTACTTGAACCAATGTTTCACTCTTGAGCATATAGCACTCTACTTGGACTCAATATTAGCTTCTTGGTTCCGCTTAGCTTATTGACATGGCTTGCATCATCCTTGGATGTCTCTAGCTAGACTTTGCTTATTGATGACTTGACTTGCTCACAAATTGCACTACATTTCAGATTGTCATCTCTTTGGTTTAGCTGGCATATACATATCTTGTCATGATCTA